>JADLZL010006555.1:0-416111 GCA_015844335.1 Chrysopogon serrulatus
TTACCAAGGGATGGTACAATACCCACAAGAGGTTGCCGATGCATCACAAGTTGGATCCATGGGTTTCTTCCAAGGTAGCCGAGGGGTTGATTCACGAGTGGATGAGAGCAGCCCTATTGGTCCAGCTTCTCCAGTGTCCCAAGAGCAACAACAGAGTGGTGTTCCTCCCGTAAACACACCCGGTTTGGAGTGACAATGATAGCAGCCACGAAGAAAGTGAAAAGAAAGGTCGTGTGTTTTTGGACCGAGGAGGAAAAACCTTCGGTTAGTTAGTGCTTGGCTGAAACATTCTTGACCCAATTATCGGAGTTGATAGAAGAGTTGATAGAAGAGGATGCATAGCTGCCGGGCGACGCCGCACGGGCAGATCGACGGCGGCGGCGAGGGAGGTGGGGGCTGCGCCGTGCATCTGCTCGGAGTGTGCCGATCCGCCAGGCGGGCCTTTCCCGCGGCCAGGGCCTCGCCCCCATGGCAGGGCGCTCCACCACCTAGCCCGATCTTCCATTGGCGCCCACCTCCCGCACGACCCGGCGGCGGCGGCGATGCCGGACCCGACGACCTTCGACCGGATCAGCACCTGCACGCACCTCCGGATCGGTACTGCCCAACATGGGAGTCGGACAACTGCACTTGCCTCCGGATCTGCATCGATTCTCACGGGAGAAGCAGAATTTGGAAGAGCACTGTTGGATTTGAGAGAGATCCATGGCAGAATTGAGAGACCAGAGAGAGGAACGAAGGAGGAAGAGGAAGGGGAATTTTCCACCGCGCCAATGAAAAGGCAACGACAATATTTTATTGACGTGGATCCCAATTGTATCAGATTGGCATCGCTCCCAGAGATTTTCTACGCTACAGCCTGAATGGACATCGGTGCTTATTACTCTGTATATGGGGCCCATTTATTTTGTGGCATCACTTCCACACTACAGAAGGCCTTAGCTGGGCGTCTTTGTCCCAACTACTACGTAATCCCTTTCCCCGAAATATCTGTCATTTTTAGTTTTGTGTGCCACAAGTTTGACTTGATTTATAGGAAATACGTATATCTTCAAATAAATTTATTAAAAAAAATTAGATTTAAAGATTTTTTTGATAATACTAATTATGATACTAATCAATAATATTTATTATTTATAAAAATTGTCGATAGTTGTTTCTCTCGAAAGCGAAAACAATAGATATTTTGGAACGGAGGGAGTAGATACCGAATGTCCATCTCATCTCTGATAGTGGTCTCACAAAGTCTAACTGTCTCCTCTAGAAGAGGTTGTGGTTTGGCCTGACAAAAGAAGAAAGATACTATTAGAGCACATGTTGTGAGGCCGTAGAGAGAAATCACTGACACAGTTCGCTAGGGACCATGTATGAATGAGCTAGAAAAGCTGAAAAGAATATGATAGTTGAACATGGTAGAACCAAAAGGTAATAGGCTGCACTGTAATCTTGTATGTCTCAAATTTTGCAGCCAATGTGTAATCTTGAGGCTACAAGTGCTATATGCCTGCATTGGGGAAGTCCTATAAGAACCTAGAGCATCTGCAAGAGTTCTCAACAAAATCTCTCAATCTAGAATTTTTGGCAAGAATAGAAAGACATATATCTAGCACCTTCTAGTCCCACCCTCTAGTCTTTCTATGCTTGGAAAGATAGATTAATGGTGTAGATATAACTCGGGTGTATGTATCCGTCGGCCAAGGGGACTCTAATCTTTCTATGCTTGGAAAGATAGATTAATGGTGTAGATATATTCGGGGTATGTTTCCATCCGTCAATCTCAAGGTGGAAAGTGGTTATAACTTAGAAACAGTATAAGATTTCTGATGTAAAAACTGTCTTTTATATTTTAGAAGTGAATTATTGAAAATTGTTGGAGATGGTCATATTTATTTCCTCTAATAATGTTTGGTATGTTGTAAAACTCTATGGTTTTGAGAAAAAAAATATTGGAAACTCTCAGAGATGATGTCAAGTAGTGCTACTAAGCTGAGCTCTTATAACCACTGTGCATCGATCGATCGAGAAGTACGAACCCCTATATTGGGCCTTGGGATAAAGGAGGATACTGAGCCTGATAGCACGTCTCATCTTTTCCATCTTCGATCTCGGAGCAAAGCAAGCAAAATTACCTACCCGAACAAACAAAGGGCAGAAAACCTAGCAAGAGCAAAGAGCACTTTGCCTGCGAATGGGCCTGTGGTCCAATGGTAAGACTGTCCAGTAGGACGCTAACCACCAGAGATCAAATTCTAGTGCTCGCACCTTTTCTAGAATTTTCCAGGATTTATCGGTGTTATGCTTTTTACATGCGTGTGTTCATATAAATGAGTGTGCGTACCACTTCGCCTTCATCAGTCATCTCCTCGGATCGTCCGGCACCACTGCCTCTGCTTCGTTCTCCCCAGGGTGCACGCGGCAAGGTGAGGGCGTCACCTGCGAGTGCTGAGGCCTCTATATTGACACATAATCATCCACTAACTTCATATCTCGTCCCGCAGCGCCGACGCCCGCCGCCTGTTCGACAGAATGAGGGAAAAGGGGCAGGAAAGCGCCTCGGGAGAGCGGTGCCAGCAGCATAGATTCCTTGCCAGACGGTGTCCTTCAGCACATCCTCGGTTTCCTTCCCGCGCGAGACGCCGTGCGGTCGTGCGTCCTCGCCCGGCGCTGGCGGGACCTCTGGATGTTCGCGACAGGCCTGCGTATCATTTGCAAGGTGACGACGACGACATGGAGGAGCTCCGGAAGTTCGTGGACCATCTCCTTCTCCTCCGCGGAATCGCGCCTCTAGAAACATGCGAGCTCAGGTTCACATATATGGGCGATATTGACGATATATTCAATGCAGACGACACTCGTCGTGTGAACCTCTGGTTCTGGCACGCTGTACGGTGCCAGCCTCGAGTCCTCCGGTTGGTAATGCCATCTCAGAATTGGTTTGCTCTAAGTGACATGCATCTCGTCTCCAGGCGCTTAATGCAGCTAGAGTTTTCTTGTGTAGCAGTTGAGGAAAATTTCCTTCACTTATCTGACTGTCCAGCACTGGAACAACTAGTGATTCAGAACTCTGATTTGTCTGGTGTCAACAAGATCTCATCGGAATCACTCAAACGCCTAAGTGTCACTAATTATGTATTCAGTCAAAACTTCCGCGCACGTATTCATGTTCCGTCTCTGGTTTCGCTGCTGTTAGATGACAATTGGGCTAACACTCCAGTGCTTGAGAGCATGCCATCATTAGTGGATGCATCTATCAGAATCGTCCACAAGAATGTAGACAGCTGTGGTTCTTGTGACTCAGGGGATTGTAGCATCTGTCATGGTATCATACACAGTAACAGCAACTGCATTCTTTTGGAAGGTTTATCAAAAACCACTAACTTATCTTTGATAGCTGAATCCAAAACAGTATGTGAGACTTCTATCTTGAACTCATTCTTATGCATTACTACTATTTGGAGTTCTTCAATTAAAATAATCGCATTCACATTGATAATTTATTGGATAATTTGAATTACCAATTAATTTGCCTTTTCTGTTTGAATTTCATTCAGTTCATTTTCAAAATGGATTTGAAACGGTGTCCTACATTTAGCAAATTGAAGACACTGTTACTCAGTGATTATTGGTGCGTGGCTCTTGATTTGGAAGCCATAGCTTGCATTCTCAAAAACTCGCCACTTCTAGAGAAGCTCGCTCTTGAACATTTTTTAAAGGTATGCATTTTTTAATTGCCAATTGTTGATTTGTTTGTTATTATGTATTATTGATTGATCCTAGTGAAATGATTGTTTACTACAGGGGTCTGAGCACAAAATCAAAATGAAAGGAAGCTACATTCCAATACATAAAACAGATGCAATCTCGGAACACCTTAAGACAGTAGAAGTGAAACTTGATGTGGTTGACGAGAAAGTTTCCAGAGTTTTGAAGCTCCTGTCTACATTCAACATTCGTAAGCTAACTAACAACACTATTGGTTTTTTTAGTATTTCTAAAGTTTGGCTCCACGTTCATAAGCATGAAAGAATGAAAGCACAAATAATTCGATCATAAGTTAGCTTGGTGATTAGTTCTTAGTACAGATTTCTGTATTTAGCAATATCGCAATATGATCAGTGTGCATGTCCAGTTACCTGCCCGTATGGCCTGAGACCTGAGTTGTCCATTGCCAGTTCTTATATCCATAGAAGCTGCATGCGTATGGGCAATGAAACAATGCTTCTCTACATCCATTGTTGCAGTATTGGGGGAAATAAATTCGGAAATGGCATTGTCAAGGAATGAATCCGTGAAGGCCACTCATTCTCTATGATATATGGACCCTGACACATCAGTGTTACTTCATAGACCACCGACCTTTGTGTGCGTCATTTGATTATGCATTTAGTCACTCCCTTACGTTATATATTTATTCATATGAAGTCATACACATCAGCACAGTATTCTTTACAAACTTTTAGTGTCATCATAATTTATTTCCGTTTTCCATGTTTTGTTACCTGTTCTTTTCACAGCTTCAGAGGTTTTAGAACATGTACTCTGACTAAGTTAAATAATTTGACTAACTTTTATTCTTTGTCCTTGGCCATATCTCGAAAGGCAGCCATATCCAGTTTAACGTCCTCCTTTTGAGGGGCTAATCTACATGTATATGTTTCCATTGGGGTCGCCTGACCTCGATAACTTTCTAAAAACTCACTAAAAGTTCTTTTATTCACCTGCAAATTACTCTTTTTAAATAGGGAATTAACACGTGTTTGACCCCCACTGCTTAGTGTTTGACCCTAGTGACATGATATCCTAGATTTGCCCCAGCCCTTTTGCCTGTTGTTGGCTCTCATATGATTGAAAACCTTGACTGTCGTTTTGAGACTTCAAGCTCTGACACAATTAGAAAACTTTGGTGATCAAACCCAGCCAGATGCTTGTATATCATATATAGTGAAAAAAAAAATCTACATATCAAACAAAATTTGGAAGATTTTGATCACCTACATGTTAATAACTTCATATAACATATCAGGACATTGGAGTTGTCAGGTTAGGATGCATGCAATTCAATGAATTTTTCTATGGGCTGAAGTCTTCTAGTGTATTTTTAATTCCATTTGTCAAGTGAATTGAGACGATCTGTTTAATTTTTTCTGCAGCCAACTTAATTGTATTGGTCCTTTCTGATTTTCACAGGTTTCAGTTTCGAGTAGGGCCGGGAAAACAAGTGGCGCCACTTGATATACTTTCTCTCTCTCGAGGAATGTATGGCTCGAAATATGGTTTGGCCATGGTGTTACCTTCATTGAGTTCCAGCCATAGAATTGGCAACAGATAACTTGTTTGGAACGTGAGATCCACTAGTCTGACTTAGAACTTTAGGTCATCATAATCGTCGTAGGCTGGAAGCTGGTTTATGATGTCGCAGTATTTCTTTATGTCATTTGGTTCATGCTGATATATTCGGCAATCTTGACCTTTTAACGTTGCTCCAGTGCACGACAGAGTACTGGTACTGTGGCCGGGGCTCTGTTCGTTGCGAATTACAGTTTTTTTTCTCGAATACGCAAAAGGCTTCGTATCATTTGTATTAAGGAGAAAGATAGTTTTTACAACGTTTGCTATGGCGGAAATGATTTACAAAAGGCTCGGTCTCCCTAGCTTGTCCCTAACGGACTACTCGCGTAGTAGACAACCAAGTTTCCGCGCTCCCGCGTCGATCCACATATCGGCGATGTGCTTGATGGTCAATAGCAGTTGGGGCACGGTGGAGGTCGAGGTCCGGAAGCATCTCGCGTTACGCTCTTTCCATAGTTCCCAAGCGACCAAAGCGAATAGCGAGTCGGCCCCTCGTCTTTTGTCGCCGGTCCAACGAACCCTCCAGCTGTTCCACCAAGCTAGAATGGAGTCGCCACCAATGCGGGAGGAGTCGGCCCCAAGGGTCGCCGCGATGGTCCACCAAACTTGGCGTGCGTAGGGGCATGACGCGATCAGGTGGTCGATGGTCTCGGGCTCTTGGTCGCAGAGGAAGCAGTTGTCGTGCGCGTCAAGCCGTGGCGCCTTCTTCTGTCTGCTGTCCAGTGTCGTCGTCGGAAGGCCAACCAGAGGAAGATTTTGACTCGCAGCGGAGCCCACGTGATCCACAGCAGGTCACATCCCTCTGGCGGGTGCGAGCCTAGGTGCAGAGCCCTGTACGCTGAACGTGAGTTGTAGCTTCCGTCCTCCGACCATCTCCAGATGAGTCTGTCGTCCGTCTGAGAGAGTTCGATGTCGCGCAGCAGGTCCCAGATGAGGAGGTACTCATGCAGTGCTGCGACCGAGACTCCCCCTTCAATCTGCCGCACCCAGGTGTGCTGTTGGAGGGCATCAGCTACCGTTGTTCGACGGATGTTCGTCCTGGACACCAGGCTCGTTAGTGCCGGCGCTATCGCTGCAATCGCCTGCCCATGGAGCCATCGTCCTATCCAAAATGCAGTCCCGCGTCCGTTCCCGATGATGGTGTAGGTTGATGCCTCAAAGAACGCCCGAACGTCGTTGGAGACTGAGATGGGAAGGTCTGACCATGCCCGCTGGCCATCGTTCTCCCTCAACCATAACCATCGCGTTTGTAAGGCGATGTTGGTGAGTTGGATGTCCAGGATGCCGAGGCCTCCCAATTCCTTTGGGCGGGTCACCGCCGGCCAGGCGACCAGACATTTGCCCCGGACCGACTCGTCCCTGCCTGCCCATAGGAATTTCCGGCATATGCAGTTGATCTCCTTGATCGCCCAAGGAGGTAGCCCGTCTGCTATGATGGCGTAGATGGGCACCGCGGCCATGACAGATTTGATCCAGATGAGCCTCCCACTTTTTGCCATGTGGGGGCCGTAACATGTCGGCAGTCTCCTTGCTACGGCGTCGACCGTCGCCTGGATCTGCGCCTTCGGGACTTTCCTTGTGCTCAACGGTAGGCCGAGATAGATGATGGGGAACTCCGTGATTTGGCAACCGAGGATGTTCTGAATTTCGGGGAGAGCTTCGTCTGGTCCGTGAATGAGTGTGATGGAACACTTGCTGAGATTGTTCCTTAGGCCTGAGGCTTCACCGAAGATATGTAGGATCTCCCTGACTGCTGCTGCCTCCCACGCGTCTGGTTGGATGAAAACGATGGCATCATCCGCATAGAGACTGCAGTGATGCTTGATCGCTTGCACCTCCATTGGTCGAATCACTCCGTGCTCCCTGGCCGCAACGAACAACTTGGCGAGGACCTCCATGGCGATGATAAATAGCATGGGGGAGAGGGAGTCGCCTTGTCTCACCCCCCTGTGGTGTTGGATTGTTCGTCCTGGCTGGCCATTGAGCAGCACCCTAGAGGATGCTGTGGATAGCAGCGTTGCTACCCATCTTCGCCAGTGGTCGCCGAACCCGAATGCTCTCAGCGTGTTTAGCAGGAACGGCCATGCCAATGTGTCAAATGCCTTGGAAACATCCAACTTGAGCAGCGCCTTTGGGATTTTCTTCTTGCGGAGCAGCGCCGCCGCTCGCTGGACGAACTTGAAATTATCATGGATTGTTCTTCCGCGAATGAAGGCATTTTGGTTGTCGGAGATGAGTTCTTGTAGCCGTGTGGCCAGTCGCATTGCCATTAATTAGCTTGGAGATTAGCTTCCCGAAGCTATGGATCATTGTGATGGGTCGGTAGTCCCCGGCCGAGGACGCGTCCGGCCGCTTGGGTAGAAGGATGACGAAGGCGTTGTTCAGACGGTGAAAGGCTCTGTTGTCTCCGAAGAAGAAGGCGTTCACCGCAGCCACGACATCTCCCTTGATCACCGGCCAAGCGGTCCTGTAAAAGGCTCCTGTGTACCCGTCCGGGCCTGGTGCCCTGTCCGACGGCGTGGCCTGGATGGCTGCCCGCACCTCAACCTCATCGAAGGGGAGCTCAAGGTTGCTCAGGTCCGCCGCCGTGATCCCGAGCTCGGAAAAATCAAGGGTGAACGCTCCAGGTTCTGGCTGACCGAACGTGTGTGTGAAGTGGTTCGCGATGGCGGCCTCCATCTCTTCGTATGATGAGCACACGTTCCCGTCCGTGTCTTTAAGTCTGAGGATGCAGTTCCTCTTCTTCCTCCCTCGTGCAAGCAAATGGAAGTATTTAGTATTAGCGTCCCCGTCCCTAAGGAACCGGATTCGCGCGTGCTGCCTGGCGATCGTTCGTTCCAGGGATGAGAGGCCGAGGCACTTAAATTTCAGGTTCAAATTCCTCGTCCAAGAGTGGCCGTCGGTCGGCTGCCTGGTCTAGCTTCAGCACGATCTCTCTCGCCATCAGGAGCTGCTCGCGGATGTTCCCGATTCTGGAAGTCGCCCATCGCTGCAGCTCCGTTTTGAGGTTCCTGAGGAGGGCGTCAAGTCGCTGGATCGGGTCGGTGATGGTGTGTGCACACGTCCAGCCCCGCTGCAGTGCTTCGCCGTATCCTCCGATCGTCGGCCAGAAGGATTCGAAGTGGAATCTTGGCTTGGTGAAGTTGGATATGTTCGTTTGCAGCAACAAGGGGCAATGGTCCGAGGCGTCCGAGGATAAGGCTTGGAGATGACAGTTTGGGAACCCATGCTCCCAGTCCATTGACACCAGCGCCCGATCAAGCCTCACCAGTGTGGGCGATCGGCGTTCGTTACTCCATGTGTAGGTGCGCCCATGGAGGTGGATGTCAATCAGCTGGAGCTCGGTCACCGTTCGCCGGAAGCGGCGCATGTTCCGTCTGTTGATTCGATCGTCGTTTTTGTCGGCGTTGTCGAGGATCAGATTAAAATCGCCAATGATCGCCCATGGTCCGGTGCATTCGTCGCGGATGGCGGTGAGTTCCTCCAGGAAGAGCTCCTTTTGGCCGTCCTCCTGGGGGCCATAGACCACCGTCAGCCACCAAGGAGGCTGCTGGCCGCTGGACTGCTGGACCTGCACCGTTACAGAGAAGCACCCTACGTGCACATCGGATATGCGTGTCTCCGGTCACTTGGCGGCCACCAGAATGCCGCCGCAAGTTCCCGCCGCCGGGAGGAACGCGTACTCATCATAACTCATGCCCAGCAACGAGTAAACAAGCATTTGAGGAATTGATTGCAGTTTGGTTTCATCGATACAAACAACGTGTGGCCTCTCCTCATGTACGAGGGTGCGCACAGAGTCACGACGCGCCGCGGCGTTCAAGAACGCCGCGGGCGTTCCAACACAGTATGGTCGTGTTATCCATGGAAGTGTGCGACTGCAGTGGCAGCTGCTTATGCGCGCTGCGCTGCGCGTCTCCTCGGCCGAGCCGGCCGGTTCGCGTCTGGGAATAGCTCGCGTATAGCCTCCGCGTGCGACGACCGCGCAATAATAATCACTGCTTTACGTATTTTCATCCACTCGAGTTCTGGGAGACGCATGTGATGGACACGGACAAGTCAAGCTTGTGTCTACAACTCTTCATGCACGAGGCCACTGAACCCTGGTGCTTCAGTTACGAGCACTTATTTCTATTCAAATTAAAAGAATTTCGTGCGTGCATGCGTGCTTGACTGGATCTAGTCCGTGTTTGGGCTCGTTCGGTTAGCTAGAAATCTAGCCAGAAATTGTTCCAACTCATCAAATGTTACACAAAATAGACAACAAGCATTTAGCAGTAATTGTTCCAGGGCGGGCGAGGCATGGTTCCCAGGGAACCCTCCCCAACGCAGGGTTTTAAAAACCGAACGGTAACCGGCCGGTTTGACCGGTTTCCGACCAAACCGGTGCGGTCCGGTTCGGTCTGGGGGCGGTTCAAACCGGTAGGGTTTTAAAATTTGAAATTTGAATTTGAAAAAAAATCTAGAAAAATTCCTAAAAATAGTTCATGATTTATAGAATCCAATGGTGTCAAAATTTTTCAAATTTGAGTTCGTTTAGTATTTGTTTTGACGTTTGGAAATTTGAAGAAAAAAAAAAGGCCGCGGCCCATTAAGGCCCGTGAGGCCCAACCGCCCCAACGGGCACTTAATGCCTACCGGGGGTCGGGGGGGGGTGCGAAACCCTCCCCGAAGCCCGTCGTCCGCCGTCTCTTCTATCCATTCATTCCGCCGCCCCCGCCAACCGGCCGGAGCCCGGCTTATCGGGCGGTTAGGGCGGCTTAACCTGGTCCGATCCCCGGATGCGCTGGGTTAGCCGGGCGGGGAGCTCGGTTAGCCGGCCGGGAAGCTCGGTTTACCGAGCGGTTTGGCGGCTAACCGGCCGACCACTGAGGTAAGTTTTTTTTTTATTTAGAGTAGGTTTTAGGTTTGATTTAGGTAGTTAATGGGTTTAGGTAGGTTTTAGAATGTAGGTATCATTTGATTTAGGTTTTACATAGGTTTTGAGAAAGATTTAGTTTAGGATTTAGGTTAGATTTGATTTAGGATTTAAGATTAGAGGTAGGATGTGTAGTTTATTTTGCTTTAGGATTTAGGAATTAGGATTAGAGGTAGGATGTATAGGTATTATTTTGTAAATGATTTAGGCATATTGTTTACGTATATTTTATTTAGGTGTGAAATTGTGTAAATTTTATTTATGGTTCCGTTGTGTTTTTTCATGTTCATTCGCAGGTGCACAATGGCGGTGAAGACGAAAAGATATTGTATGGGAACATGGCGTGAATCTTTCTCCGGATGGCGATGCAACTATTGTAATACCCAGAAATCAGGTGGTGGTTGCACGACATTAAAACAACATTTGGCTGGGCGAGGGGGTGAGGTGGTGCATTGCAACAGGGTGCCACCACAGGTCCGGGAGTATTTTCAACGGGATCTTGACAGGACTAAGAAGGCATCTTCTGAGCGGGCTCGAAAGAAGATGGCACAAGAGGCGGCTGCAGCGGAGGGAAACACTCGTCTCGATGAAGATGAATATGAAGCTATGTTGCAGGAAGCACTGCGCCAGTCCAAACAAGAACAAGAGTACCGACAGGGGGTGGAAGCGAGAGGGGGTACTTACGAGCGAGGAGGGGGTAGTTCGCAGGGTGGTGGTTCACGGAGGGGAATCCTTTGACGAGGTTGTTTGGTAGAACAGTTCACGGAGGAGGAGACTCTGTGGTGGTGGTGGAGGACTATAATTTGGCAGCCGGTGGGAGCAGAGGAATGGTGCAACAAAGGATTGATACGGGCAAATGGACGCAGAGGGGTAGGAATGCCAGGGAAGCTATTGGTACAGGTTGGGCAAAGTGGTTCCATATTGCGGGGAATCCCGGACGACAGCCGATAGTCCGTACTTTATAAGTGCGGTCGAGAGACACGTAAGTGGGGTAAGTAGCTATACTTGGAGAACTTGTTGCATTACCTTTATTTCTTTAATCTAATGATTTGGTTATTGTTGCAGGTGAAGGGATCACGCCACCCTTTCGGAAGGGAAATTGATGGCAAGTACCTTGATATGAACGAGCAAGACTTGAAGGCTAGGTTCGCAAAGTTTCGTAAGGATTGGCCCACTTTTGGCGTCACATTGATGTGTGATTCTTGGACCGGCCCGACTAGAATGAGTGTGATCAACTTTTTCGATATATTGCAATGGGGTGACCTGGTTTCACAAGTCTATTGATGCGATTGGAAGGAGTCAATCGCCACATACCTCTACTCGGTAATTTTTTTTTCCACATGCGCCTATTTTTTTTCCATATGTGTCTATTAATTTTTTCCACTTCGATATTCTTTCCGATGTTACTAATAAATGTGCCTATTATTATCGAGGAGATTCGTAAGGTGGTCAACGAGATTGGAGCGGAGCATGTCGTTCATGTGGTCACCGACAACGGTTCAAACTACAAGAAAGCATGCAAACATCTTAAGCGGGGAGCATAAGCACATTGCTTGGACACCTTGTCTTGCACACACCATCAACTTGATGTTGAAGGACATTGGTGACAGGTTGGACCATGACGGTATGATCAAGACTTGCAAGCGTATTTCAACTTGGTTGCACAACCATGGTTCGTTGAATGAAATGATGAAGAAAGCTATTGGTGGTGAGTTGGTCAAGTGGAATGCCACTAGATTTGGGACCAACTACATGTTCCCGAGAGCTTTTACCGGAAACATGAAAAATTCATGCAAAGTGGATGGGATCTCCCGAAGTTTTTACTGAGCAAGTGGGTAGGACCTGAAGAAGGTCGTTATGCTCATGCAAGGTTGTCAAGTATCTAAAGTGGTGGGGAGGGTTGAAATACATCATCGACACAGTCCAGCCAGTGTACAAGTTCCTTCGCTTTGCTGATCAAGATAAGCGGCCGAACATGTGTGATGTGGTGTACAACTTCCAGGTAGTCAGACAGGAGATGCAGGATTTCTTCGGCAATAATGTGGCAACATGGATGGAGTACAAAAAGATTCTGGACGCCAGGATTTCTGATGTCTACATAGGCACCTATGTTGGTGCAGGTATGATCATGACTTATGTTTGTTACCAAGCCGTTTATATTCAATATTTAACGTATGTTGTTTTCCAAATATTGCAGCTGCTGTCCTAAATCCGTCGCTTTCATACAAACTGGATCCCACTCCAGAAATGTTCCAAGGATTGAAGGATGCATTTGCGCGCATGGTGGATATTGAAGTAGCAGTGCAGGCATTGCAGGAGGCTGAGATATTTCGACAGAAGCTTGGTGAGTTTGGGAGCGGGCGGCAATAAGAATGGCGATGACCCAAAGACATCCCCATGTAAGAATTTCTTCGTACGCGTTTTTTTCTCTCTTTTTGTATATGTACCTAACATAATGGGTTTCACTTGCAGCGGCCTGGTGGATGCTATTCGGTAGATCCACGCCGTCGTTGCAGCGTCTTGCTTTGCGGCTTGTTGCACAGTGTGTCTCCTCCAGTGGATGCGAGCGGAACTGGAGCACTTTTGCCTTGCTCCATACGAAGGTTCGCAATCGGTTGTCGCACAAGAAACTAAACAAGCTTGTCTATGTCAACTACAACCTTCGGCTACGTCTGGCGGAGGTCACCCGCACGGAACCGCGTGATGAAGGTGATTTTATTGACCAATTTTAGCACATTTCATTCTATGATCGGGATAATCCGGTTCGGGAATGGATGGAGTATGGGAGATCGAACGCGGATCCAGTCTTGGATGAGGATGATGATGATATTGATGTCCCTTTGCCTTCCCATATTGTCAGGTATTTTTTTGTTCATATTTGAGTTAGGCACTTATGTACCACAATTTATTCACTGCGTTTTTTGTTTGTGTTAGCAGAGACCAAATAGACCCCGAAGATCTACGTAGGACTACGGGGGATGATTCCATCAGTGATTGGGCCCGTAAACATGTGGGTGACACCCACCTAGGAAAGAGGAAGTTCCAGACCGGACCAAAACAAAGTAACCCCAAGAAAGGAAAAAAAGGAAAAAAAGTACAAGAAGTAGTGAGCAAATGACGCAGAGACGGACGATGACGATCAGCGTAGTCCACCGTATCAGGAGTCTGACGATAGCAGCTCTGGCGGACGATGATGATGATGACGGTGACGGTGCGGTGGACGGTGGTGGGTATGGTGGTGGTGGTGGGTATGGTAGTGGTGGAGGAGGTGGTGGTGGTGGTGGTGGTGGTGGTAGTAGTGCTGGTGGTGCTGGTGGTGGTCTTCACTTCACAGGTATCCATTGCACCTACTTACGCATATTTGTTTGTTTTATATGAGTTCTAATTATGGTTTATTGCAGGCGAGACGGAGTTCACACATGCTACTCAGGATGAAGACCATGGACAGCCGTCTTCACAGAGGAGAGCCTATACACCGACGGACTATGAGACTCCACAGTACTCTTCTTCCTCCTACAGTGGTACCTCACAGGATACTTACAACTACCCTATTCCTGACATGAGCATGCAGCTTCCGACTAGATGGGTCTATGAATGGGATGACCCTCATTTTTACACTCTGTTAGTTCAAGAGTGGGAGACAACGGCGGCATGGACGGGCCAAACTTGGCAACAATTCAAGGCGGACCTCCTTCGATTGCGAGGTATCAATCTTATGTCCACCGCCGAGTATGAGGAAGGGTGTGGAATGGGGGTCTTTCCATTCAGATCGCAGCGTTGATATGTGCATGAGACCATGTATTTGTATCGGATTATTTGTTGTTTCGTTGGTGTGACTTTTTTGTTAGCCGCCGGTGGGTACCGACTATATATTTATGCACTATGTATTTGTGTCACAATATTTATTATGGCTTTGTGTGCTCTTCAACATGAATTTTTGCAAAGGTCATGCGGGAAAAAATAATTTTTTCTAGCAAAAAAAAAAAAAAAAGACACAGGGCCGGTTAGGGGCGGTTACCATTTAAACCGGTCGGTAACCGCCCCTAACCGACCGGTTTACCGGTTCAAACCGGTTGACTTTTGTCCCCTCCAAATTTCAAATTTCAAATTCAAATTCGGCCGATTTATACCGGCCGGTATAAATTTACCGCCGGCCGGCGGTTACCGTTTTCCGAACGGTAAGTGCAACCCTGCCCCAACGATGCCTTGCAGAACCCCGTTCCAGTTCCAGAAACAGAAAACGGGCAGGTCATAATGTCATGTCGTCGTCCGTCTGAATTCTGAAATGGCGACGGCTTGCTGGCACCACACGCACTCGCTCCTTCCGTGAAAGCCACGGCAAAAGTAAAAGGCGCGAAAACATCGCCATCCCAGTTGCCCGAACAAGGCTAGGGCCCGAGCGGTGAGCAGTGTCTTTGGCACACCCATTTCGAGCTCCCATCATTCACCGCGTCGCCTAGGCGCTAGGCCGGCCCGGCCTCACCGCGTCCGGGCCTCTCCGGGCTAGTCCAAGCTATAGTAGATAGCTAAAGTTGCAAGACGAGGCGAAGCCGACACGTCCGCGTACGCGCGCGCTCTGCCTGGGAAGATCGTCTCGCTATAGCTAGCGCCCTCCCATTTCGCCTCCCTCCCACGCCACCTCCAAAACCCCAAAGCCACCGTCACCGGGCGCTCAGCCATGGCGCTGCCGCCGGCAACGATACCATTCGTCATGCTCCTCCTCCTCCTCGTCCCGCCGGGCTGCTCCGACCAGGGAGGTGGTGAAGGAGGCGGCGGCTGCTTTGCGCCGCTGATCGGCTGCGCCCCGCCGGCACCGACGACGGCGTCCGCCGCCACGGGCAACGCCACCGCGTTCCGCGCCAGTCTCGCCCCGCTGCTCGCCGCGCTCCCCTCCGCCGCCGCGGCTGCCGAGGGGTTCGCCGCGCTGCGGTCCCACTCCCAGCCGAGCCCCGAGCGCGGCCGCGCGAACGCGCTGGGCATCTGCTTCGGTGGCGGCGGCGACGCGTCGGACTGCCACGCGTGCCTCCGGGCCGCCGCCGCGGCAGCCACCGAGGGCTGCGCCAACGACACCCGCCGCGCGGGCGTCTGGAGCGACGACGGCTGCCTCCTGGCGTACTACGCCGGCGGCGACACCGCTGCTTCCTCGTACACCGACGGCGGCTTGGAGCTGGAGCAGACGCTCGCCGACCTGGCCAAGGCCCTCCTTGCTCAGCCCAAAGGGACATCGCTGTGTGAGTCATCTCTAACAATCTGGAACTCCTCATCATCAGTGCTTGCTTGCTCTGAATCACTGTACATGTACTAGCTGACATCTTCAACTGAAAAAAAAAAAAACTGAAATGCCGGCAACGCAGGGAGGAAGGCACGATCCATCATGCTGTTCGTTCTGGCAGCCATTGGAGCGGTCACAGTGGTGGTCCTCCTGTGCCTCCTCCTGGGCTGCTACCTGCTGGCAGAGACCCTCGTCGGGAACATGGCGGCGGCAGGTACATCGCTCAACTCCTCCGTCTCCGCGCAATTAATTCCTTTCTCGCACGCGTCGATCGGAAGCAGCAGACGCGGCGATCTGATCTGATCTGACTAACAATCTATCTATCGTGCACTGATTGGTTACTTGGTTGATGCGACGCAGGTCCGCAGGGCGATGGCGTCGCTCTGTATATTGCTGGAACAGATGGCCAAGCACAGGTCTGGTCGCTGGCGTCGCAGTTCCGATTCCACTAGCTCGGCATGGGAGCGCGAGAGATCGCAGCGAGCTGCCTGCCGCCTGCGTGTTGATGTGCGACTCTGATCCTGCATCCTGGGCCGCTGGGTGTGTGTGTGTGTGTCATCTTTCCGAGTGCTGAGTAGAGAGTACTACTGAGTACTGACGCTTCCACTGGGCTATATCGGAGTCTGATGATGAACAATTTAGTTCTGTCACGTGTTCTAGTTTGGTCTTTGTTGATGCTGCTGTGGCTAGATGCTTGTGGCTTATTTTAGCTGCTTAATTGAAGGTGGTTAATCACTTCTCTGTTAGCCATTATTCTGCTTTTCTTGTTAGACCGGAGTCGTCTCTCTCTCTCTCTCTCTCTCTCTCTCTCTCTCTCTCTCTCTCATGTACCGGGGCTATCTACTCATCTTTCGAGTGTTTTGAAGCTCAACAACCCGGTTGCTGAAGCGGCGTTAATAAAACACATGAAAATGAAGCAAACCAAAAACCGTGTGTTCCAGCAACAGCTAACACACACACGACAACAGCTGGGCCCAAAGCTGGCGGCAGTTAACAAACATGATTTTGGCCCAAGCATTGGAGAATTAGGGCCGATAAGACACACGAGCAGTGGACGCTGAGAGGTCTACTGGGTTTTGCAGCCGCTGGGCCTCCATATATATATGCACATCTTGCGTGCCCTTGGGCACGTAGTATATTAGCCTGACAGTTATCATGAAAGCACATACGGAATTCTTTTTTTTGTTAAGAAAATATTTTGTCTGAACTGCCGGGGCCTGGGGCAGCTCGAGGCAGTTCAAGAATTGTGTAGCCTAGTACAGCTACACCGTCCAGCAATGGTGTTTCTCTCTGAAACACGTAAGTTTTCAGATGATGTGCAAGGATTGCGTAGAAGTTTGAGTTTCGCTAATGGTGTGGGAGTTGGAAACTTTGGTCGAGGTGGGGGCCTTGCCTTGCTCTGGACCAATGAGGTCTGTGTGAAGCTAGAATCATATGACAAGCTTCACATAGACGTGAATGTGATTGATCCTAACACAAGGGAGGTTCGCTGGAGATTCACTGGCTTTTATGGAGAATCCAAGAGAGAGCTCCGGTATCGCAGCTGGGAACTCATGAACTACTTGAATGGCCAAAGCAGTGCACCATGGCTGTGCGCAGGCGACTTCAATGAGATTCTTGACGCTGGCGAACAGTTTGGAGGGGTGCAGCGCCCGGAGAGACAAATGGAGGGCTTCCGGGATGCTGTGGCTGATTGTGGTTTCTTTGATCTCGGTTTCACAGGCCTGCCATACACCTGGGATAATCGACAACAAGGAACCCATAATGTGAAAGTTAGGTTGGACAGAGCCTTTGCAAATGCAGGCTTTGCAAATCGTTTCAAGGAAGTGAAGGTGCACCACATTCAGACTACTGAGTCTGACCACTGTGGATTACTGATTGAGTTCGTCCGCTCTCGACGAGGCTTAGCAAGAAGAGGGAGGTCTTTTAAATATGAGAATATGTGGAGAAGATACCCATCTTACTTGAATCTAGTAAAGGACACTTGGGGCAAGGGAGGGCGTATCCAGACCATGCAGCAACTACAGAGTTCCCTAAGGGAGATGCAGGTGTCTTTCTCACATTGGGAACACTCGGTGTTCGGCTCGGTCAGACAGGAGTTGGTTAAGTTGCGGCGACAACTCGAGGATGAGAGACAACACACCTTGTTTTCGGGCCCAACTGGGAGGGAGAAACAACTGATGGCGAGGCTATCTGAACTCCTAGTGAGAGAAGAGACTATGGTGAGACAGCGAGCTCGCCTGTCGTGGCTTAAAGAAGGGGACCGAAACACGAAGTTCTTCCATGAACGGGCACGGGAACGCGCCAGGATCAATCGTATATCAGCACTACGTGCCCAGAATGGAGACCTGGTTACTGAACAGGGGGAGCTTGAGGCAATGGCCTCGGCATTCTATGAAGAGCTGTTTACCGCTCAACAGGTGCTTGAACCGGGAGGGATTTTGGAACATGTACCTTCAAAAGTGACAAGCCTGATGAATGACGAACTGCAGAAGCCTTACACGGTCCAGGAAGTGGAGAGGGCTCTGTCGATGATGGGTGCCAATAAAGCACCGGGTCCGGATGGCTTTACAGCAGGCTTCTTCCAAACTCATTGGGACACCGTGGGACCAAGTGTATGCAATGCAGTTCTGAACGTTTTGCATGGCGAGCAGCTTCCAGAGGGGATAAACCAGACTACCATTGTCTTAATTCCTAAGGTTAAACATCCACAAGACCTTAAGAATTTCAGACCAATTTCGTTATGCAATGTGATCTATAAATTGTGCTCCAAGGTCCTTGCAAACAGGCTCCGAGTCTTCCTTGATGAGATCATATCATCAGAGCAGAGTGCCTTTGTTCCTGGTCGCCTGATAACTGACAATGTATTGGTGGCCTATGAATGTACTCACTATCTGAAAAGGAAGAAAGGAAAAACAGGTGCTTGTGCCATTAAGCTAGATATGGCCAAAGCATATGATCGAGTAGAATGAAACTATCTCCAAGGCATCATGGTGAAATTGGGATTCGCAGAGAATTTCGTCCAGACAATCATGCGATGTGTCACCTCAGTTTCGTTCTCGGTGCGGGTGAATGGAAAATTATCAGCTCCGTTCAGGCCATCAAGAGGGCTCAGGCAGGGGGACCCCATTTCCCCATACCTGTTCTTGCTGTGTGCAGAGGGATTGTCATGCCTCCTGAGATCATGGGGTCCTCTGTACATGGCTAAGGGGGTGCGGGTTGGAATTCATGCACCATGGATCTCGCACCTCCTGTTTGCGGACGACTGTATAGTGTTCTCTGAAGCATCATCGCGAGGAGCTGAAAGGCTGCAGGAGATACTGGAAATATACAGTCGGGGTTTGGGACAAATGGTGAATAGAGACAAATCGGCAGTTTTCTTTAGCGGAAATTGTGACGAGCAAAGCAAGCAAGAGGTCAGATCAACGTTGCAGATTGCAACTGAAGCACTAGCTGAAAAATATTTGGGTCTGCCTACAGCATTGGGGAGATCAACGAAGGACTCTTTTGAGTTCATGCCCACAAGGATCAAGAACCTAGTGGGAACCTGGAGTGGTAAAGAAGCAAGTGGCGCAGGGAAGGAAGTGCTGATCAAATCAGTGGCTCAGGCAGTCCCCACGTATCCTATGAGCTGTTTCTTGATACCCAAAGACTCATGCCGCAAGATGAAGTCAGCTATAGCAAACTATTGGTGGGGGGGTGCAGCGAACAGCAGACGCATACACTGGCAACACTGGGAACTGTTGACAAAACCCAAGGTGGATGGTGGAATGGGTTTCAGAGATCTGAACCTCTTCAACTTGGCTATGTTGGGCAAGCAAGGCTGGCGTTTGATGCAGAGTCCTGAATCCCTCTGTGCTCACGTTCTGAAAGGGAGATACTTCCACGACGCTGACTTCATGAATGCTACTAGAAAGAAGCACTCGAGCCACACCTGGCGGGCTATTTTGGAAGGCCGGAGGGCTCTTGAATTAGGCATCATCCGCCGGATTGGAGATGGCACTATGACGCGGGTATGGCATGATAGATGGTTACCAAACCATTTCAATGGGAAGCCGATCACCACGCCAGCGCACGTGCAGATGGTCTCTGAGTTGATGACACCAAGTGGCAGCTGGAATGTGAATCTGATAAGACAAATGTTCTTTGATGTTGATGCCCATGCAATCATCAGTCTCCCAATAAGAGGCTCAGGAGATGATACCTGGGCGTGGGAATTGGAAAGACACGGCCTGTACTCAGTGAAATCAGCTTATCGTAGGCTGTATGAACTAGAGGAACAGCAGAGGGTGCCGGAGGTGGCTACCTCCTCTGATCCGAGTTGGGAGAGAATTTGGAAACTATGTGTACCCCCTAAGGTGCGTGTGTTTTGGTGGAGAGTGGTGAATAACTTCATGCCGGCTAAAGAGGAACTCCACAGGCGTCACATTGAACCGACTGCAAATTGTGAGCTCTGCGGGGAGGACAAGGAGTCCGTCAGGCATGTCCTAATGGAATTGTGGCAGAACCTTCTAAATTATATGGCCCACAAGCACTGACCTTGTCCCTAAGACCTCAGTCAACCATGCTTATACACCATATAACCTAGAATGTTCCATCGGGTGGATCCCCGATAAACCACAATCACTCGGGATCGATACTTACAGATACATCACAAAAAAGTATTACAACAGCTTTCATACAAAATACCGGAGTAGCGGAAGACTTACAATAACTTAATTTACGAACATTTTGTAAAACTTATACAAACCAGTATTATTACAACAAATGGAAGTATCATTATATAACTTTATTACACTCACTCAACAAAAGGTGCCCCCGCCCAAAGGCCACTCAATTCACTCTTCATCGGTCACCTCTTCAATAACCGTCATGCAAAGCAAGGGCCGTAGCACGCTTGCCCATGCGGTTCACCGCAATGGGGTTAAACAAACCCCGAGTACAAAAAGTACTCCGCAAGGCTTACCCGACCAAAATTGGGGAGAAGACTCAGGAATGCTGGCTGATAGGAATCAAGGTGAGGCTTTAGCAAGATCAAAAGACTCTTTTGCTAAAAAGACTAAGCCAGTCCTTAATGTATCAATCACTTGTCAAACATATACCGAATTCAAAACTTTCCATACTCAACTTCCATTATTACTACGATGCTGGTGCGAGGATCACGGCTCCCATCTCGTGGAGCACACGACGATTCGAACCGCTTTATATACCCAGCTGGGGCTTCCTAGCCGCACGATGTATGTAGGACCAACATCTTACATACATCAACTCACGCCCGGATTTCTCCCTACCAGAACGGAGGTACAGTACACCACCTCACTACGGCCGCTCGGTCACTTCGGCGGTGCGCATCGTAGGATGGGCACACGCTACTTGTCCGTCCTAGTAAAAGATAGTCCAAGTAGAGCTTACCGCCTTTAGCATGCGACTAGTACTATCCAATAACCTCATGATCCAAGGGCCAAGCAACGAACGGTGCTTAACCGACACAAGTGGACGACACTACACCAGGGCAGTAGCCCCTCCTGATGCAAGTCACTCCACCGGCGCCTAGATTTATTCATCATCATGTTCTTGCGCGTACCTCTGACCCGGCCAAGGTGAGAGGTAGGCGACAAGCAACATCAAGTTTTCATAAAATTCCCATCAGGGATCATTGTGATCACACCTTTGTAAACAGTTTATCAAAACCCTATACTAGTAGCAAGACTAAGCGCATACTAAGCATTTCGAAATCAAAACAGGTATCCAGGATAATATATCAAGGTATGGTAAATGCATCAAGTAGGGTAACATACAACTCCTACACCTAATGCAGTATCATCACATGAAATCATAAAAACTTTTCGAAATACAAGGCAGGGTTTGAATGCATCCGGGGCTTGCCTTGGGGCTCGACGAAGTGAAGTTCAGATACCCAATCACCAGGAGCAGATCCAACCTCTTCGGGAACAGGAGACGGCTCGACTCCCCCTCCTCGGATTCGACTGACTACACGATAGAGAATGCGTGATTACAATGCAAAGTGAATGAATGATCATGCAATAACGATGCAACGATTCTTAATCGATCTTGAGTACAACTTTCCTTCACGGTACCCTTATACTCAGAAGGTATAACTAGCGTCGACGACGACGGGCTAGCGATACGCAATCAACATGAAATGCCGAAGGTCATCAGGGTTAATGACCTAGGGTCATCACTCAATCCCAAAATCAAGCAACCTTATTAGTGATTAAAGGTGATTACTAATTTATTGACCATTTTTACAGTCGTTGAAAGCCACTAATTACTTTGCTAAATGGAAGATTAATTAAACCCTAATTAACTAAAGGATTAATTACTTAAACATTAATTAATAAAGGGATTAATTAAGCATAATACAAAACTTAATCAAAACTTAACCAAACTTCATAATTAAGATCATCATACTCTAATTAGCATACAAAACCATTTTCATAATTTTTGGAGTTATATTTTAATTATTAAAAATCATGGAAGTTGTATTTATTAATTAAAGGAGCAATTTTAATTACAAACAAAACTTACTGAAAAACATAAGTTAGCATTTTTCATGGATAGAGCATATTATGGAGAGCACTCACATATTTTTATTACATTTTTATCTGCCCAAAATAAATTACAACAAAAAAGATGAAAACTAATATTTAAAAACATAAAAAGAAAAAGAAAACATCTTTTTTCTCCTCGGGGGGCTTCTTGTGCGGCCCAAGAAGGCCCGCGCAGACGGCCCGCCCTCCCTGCGCGTGCGGCCTGCGGCCCGCCTGGGCGCACGCCCCGCTCTCCCTCGACCGACAAAGGGCCCGGTCGTCGGCTCCTTCTCCTTCCCTCCTTTCTCCGACCGAGCCGGGACGGCGGACGGCGGCCGGCGGCGCTCTCGCCGACGGTGGCCTCCCCGACGAAAACCGGTTACACCTACGGACTCCTCTCTCCACGGCGGACACAACAAGCTAGAACACGACCATGTAATCACACCGAGGCACGCACGGTGACGACCACGGCGGACGGTGGCGCCCGGGGAAACGCCGGTTGAGCTCACCGGAGTAGCTCCGGTGGCACCGAGCACATGGACATGACCAACGACTCAAGGCGAACCCGACACGACACGAATACGACTCTGAGCGGGGTGGAGGAGGGTGTATGGCGATAGCTAGCCCCCGGGCGGCGGCGGTTGGCCGGCGGCGGTGAAGACGATGGCGCGGGGAAGCGACTTAGACGGTCTTGCAAAGCAACCAACGGCTCGGGGTGTGCGCAAAAGAAGCTGCGGAGCTACTTGGTGAACTATTGGAACCGGTGGGCGAGTGGGTTGCGGGGAATTGGACAGAAGATCAATGGTGGCCGGCGGTGAGCGAAGGAAGAAAAGAGGAGGTAAACCGAGCTACGGTGAATGGCTTTATAGGGGGCGAGGCTAGGCAGTGGCCGGAGCTTTTCGCGACGACGGTGAGCTGGTTGGCGGCGGGGGAAAACCGGGAACGGCCGAGAAAGGCCACGGCGGCGATCGGCGACCGGCCAGCATGGCGCTTCGGGCGAGCCGGCGTCCTTTCCCCCCCCTGTTCATGCATTGTAGCCGGGACACCCATTTTTCCATTTTCAAAATTAATCCCAAAAATTGTACTGTACACCAAAATATCCCAAAATACCGATTGTTCATAATTTTGTGCTCTACAAACTTTATTAAGGAAGCTTGGTCAGATTCCAAATAGTTTTTGAATTTGAACATCAAATTTGAATTTAAAGCAAAACCATAACTTGGGAGATTTTAAAATTACTTTCAAATTTTGAATACAAGATAAAAATCTCCAAAAATAAAAGTTGTTCTATTTCTCAGGATCTACAACTTTCATTTAGGAAGTTTTTCATGAAACCCAATAATTTTTGAATTGTAGTTTAAAACTCAAAAGGGGACAATTTGAAATTCAAATTACTTTTGAAATTAATCCAAATTTTATTCAAAAACTTGAAAAACTTTGTATACCAAAGTTGTAGAGCTCAAAGAGATGCACAAACTGTATTTTAGAAGTTTTCTCAAATTTTGAATATTTTGAAGTGAAATTGTAAAGGGGGTAAAAACACTTTCAAAATCTCCCTTTTTGAAATGATTTTCAAATTGAATCTTTGGGCAAATAAATTATGATGATGTGGCACTTTTTAAACTCAACCAACAGTACACTTTCAAAGTACAAAGTTCATACTTTGAAATAGTGCTATTGGTTAGCAACGTTTATTTAGAAAATTAATTATAGTTAGCTCACCAAAATTGAAAGTGAAATTCAAAACCCAACACTTAGCCTTCATGCTAGGGTTTGGGATTTGAATTCCAAATTCAAATTTGATTCCTTCTTTTGCACCATTTGCTTTTAGAAAACTTGTTTGGTGTAGGAGTCGGGGTTAGGCAAACACTTGCAAACACCGGGGTTGATTTTAGTTGATTGCTTTTTATTGATAAAAGTAAACATGTGAGCAGGATTCAAATTATAAACATAAGCACATGTAATACAAAGGAGCTCAAACAACACCCTAGAATCGTAAACTCATTTTAATTGTTTGAATTAGGGTTTTCTAATCATGAATGCTCATGCAATAATGATGATGACATGGCAGGTTTTGCTTAACGTAACAGGGGTGTTACATTATATTCCTTAAAAGGAATCTCGTCCCCGAGATTCAAAGCTTAGGGCTAAGTAATGGAAAAGGAAATGTGTCAAGCAAACACATCTTACATTGTTTCATGAGGGAGGTAGAAGGTTCATATTACAAGTCTTATGTTTTTGGAAAGTCACAATTCTTAGAAACGAATCGTGATTTAGGAGAAAGAAGAAAGAAACTCCGGGAAAGTGCTCATTCAAGAATTCCTCAGATTCCCAAGTGGCTTCATCCTCGAGTGCTGATCCCAATTGAACTTTATAAAATCTTCTTATGTGCTGCGGGTGACTCGGTCTTTTTCGGTCAAGAATTTTGATTGGATATTCAAGCACTTGTTAGATCGGGCTCAATATTGATGCCTTCAATGTCGACGACCTTGTGCGGTACTCGCAAACATTTTTTTTTTAATTGTGACACATGAAACACATTGTGTACAAGAGACAATTGCTCGAGGTAGATCCGACGGTATGCTACCTTCCCACTTTGTTCAATAATTAGAAATGGACCGATGTATCGAGGTGCTAGTTTACCTTTCACCCCGAAACGGTCGATACCCTTGCTCGGTGACACCTTCAAGTATACATAATCTCCAACTTTAAATGACAAGGGTCGGCGATGACGATCCGCATAACTCTTTTTGTCGAGACCGAGCTCTTCTCAGATTTGCTCGAATTTGTCGACTTTATCTTCGTTTCTTTAACTAAATCAACTCCATAAAACCACCTTTCCCTGGTTCGGACCGGTTAAGTGGAGTACGACATCGTCGACCATATAATGCTTCAAATGGTGCCATTTTGAGACTCTCTTGATAGCTATTATTATAAGCAAATTCTGCTAATGGCAAACATTCATCCCATCTTTGAGGAATATGTCAATACGCAAGATCTCAACATATCTTCTAGAATTTGATTTACCCTTTCGCCCGCCCTCCGGTTTGCGGATGGTAAGCAAGGTGCTACATAATAGATTGGTACCCAATGTTTCATGAAATTTCTGCCGAACTTAGCAACAAAGCGTGTACCTCTATCGGTAACAATAGACTTGGGTACCCCATGCAAACACATAATTCGGTCTATGTATAACCGCGCATATTGAGGTGCGCGGTAAACATTCTTCACTGGAATAAAATGGGCCGACTTAGTCAATCGATCCACAATCACCCATATAGAATCATAACCCTTTCTTTGTTGTAGGCGGACCCACAATAAAATCCATACTTATGTCTTCCCACTTCAGCTGGAATTGGTAAAGGTTGTAGCATTCCGGCAGTCTTGGATGCACGGCTTTGACTTTTCGACAAGTGTCACATCTTGCAACATAGCGAGCTATCTCGATTTTCATTTTAGTCCACGAGAATCTACGCCTCGGGTCATGATACATCTTATTGCTACTGGGTGAATCGAGAATCTGGTTAGGTGAGCTTCATCAAGAATCAATCTGCCGGAGCTCGGGGACTTTTGGAACAACTAAACGATTTTTTGAACCATAACACATTATCTTCATCAAGGCGGAAGCAAGACGCTTGCCCCGATTTGACTTTCTCTCTAATATGCTTGAGGCCTTTACTTTCCGAGCTGCAATAATTTTCTCTTGAATAGAAGAATGTACTTTGTGATATCATTCAGAGTACCCCCGAGAAATTATATCAATATTTAATCTCTCTAACTCTTGACATAGACTCAGATTTCTTTGGAGTGATGACAAGACAGCTTGCATCGACTCTTTTTCGACCGAGAGCATCCGCAACCACATTGGCTTTGCCGGGGTGATAATGGACTTCAAGATCATAATCTTTGATTAATTCAAGCCACCTTATTTGCCTCATATTCAACTCGCATCGTGTGAAGATATACTTCAAACTTTTATGATCACTATAAATATGACATTTGTTACCCAAGCAAATAATGCCTCCATATTTTTGAGCATGCACAACTGCGGCTAACTCAAGATCATGAGTTGGATAATGCTCTTCATGTCGCTTCAATTGCCTCGAAGCATAAGCAATAACTTTGCCCTCTTGCATTAACACACATCCGATACCGATGCCGGACGCATCACAATACACATCGAATGGCTTTTCAATATCTGGGCCGAGCAAGGATTGGGGCAAAGTGGTTAGAAGATCTTTTAACTTATGGAAAGCTTGCTCACATTCGGATGACCATCGGAATTTGGTTTGATTCTTGAGGAGTTTACGTGATTGGTTTGGCTAATTTGGAGAAATCGGGGAACGAAACAACGATAATATCCCGCCATTCCAAGGAAGCTACGAACTTGATGAACGGTGGTGGGTGGTTTCCAATTAAGAATATCTTGAATTTTCTTTGGGATCAATCGCAACACCCTCGGCCGATAAGACATGACCAAGGAATTTGACTTCACTAAGCCAAAACTCACACTTACTAAATTTAGCATAAAGTCGATGCTCTCGGAGGCGAGAGATGAACAATACGGAGATGCTCCGCATGCTCTTCTTTATTTTTGGAATATATAAGAATGTCGTCGATGAACACTACGACAAAACGATCGAGCTTCGGGCATAAACACCGAAGTTCATCGGATACATGAAATGGGCTGGAGCATTAGTAAGCCCAAACGACATGACTAGATATTCGTATAGGCCGTATCACGGTGGTAAAGGCGGTTTTTGAATATCTTCCGGCCGTATACGTATTTGGTGGTAGCCGGATCTAAGATCAATCTTTGAGAACACCTTGGCTCCCGCAAGTTGATCAAAGAGAAGATCGATACGAGGAAGAGGATATTTATTTTTGATGGTCACCCTCGTTTAATGGACGATAGTCCACACACATTCTCGAGTTTGATCTTTCTTTTTTTCACAAAGATTGCAGGACAACCCCACGGTGATGAACTAGGTCGGATAAAACCTTTATCCAACAGTTCTTTCAATTGAGTTTTCAATTCAGCTAACTCTTTTGGGGGCATCCTATAAGCTCTTGGGATCGGGATGCAGTGCAGTGCAGGCTTCAACTCAATCACAAATTCAACATCTCTTTCCGGTGGTAGCCCGGGCAAATCATCGGGAACACATCCGAAACTCACGGACCACCGGTATATCTTGAAGTCTTGGCACCGAGGTTGCATTAGCTTGTCGTAACCGCTTTCTTGGGAATCGGAAATTGGATAAGGAGTGGGGGACTGGTTATCGGTAGCAACGACTTAACATTTCTATTGGGGTATCTATCACGGCGCCATACCGGGCGTAACTCAGTTCATTCCGAGGATCACATCTATATTTTGATCCTTCAAGACTATCGATCCGTGGGATATAAATACCCACCAAGAGATATAGGAATCGAGAGACTACTTCCCGTGTACACATACGCCCCTCCGGTGATTGCACCATAAACTCATCTTTAATTTCTTTTATGGGAATTTCATGCTTGGTAACAAATGTGCGATTGAAAAATGTATGAGATGCACGAGTCAAATAATGTAAGTGCGGGGTGGCAACAGGGAACATACCCATCAACACGGGTTCTCCTTCAAGAACGTTCCCGATTGGACTTGATAGACGCCGCGATCTTCTTCCCGGCATTAACCTTCGGGGACGTTATTTGTGGAACACCCCGCCTTGACTCAGGGGCTGTTGGACCGCCGGACCCTTTTGCTGAAATTGGGAAGCATTCCTTTTGGGGTAGGGACAATTTCGATCTGGATGCCCGACTTGATCACAATTGAAACACGGGCCGAAACCGGTAGAAGTATTTTGTGGAGCTGGTGGAGTTGGGTTTGAACACCCCGGGTGTTCGCCGCTGGGATAGGTTGCGGCAGCAGGCGAGGGTACACCTGTTGCCTCGAAGCTTGTTCTTCTTTGTGGTGGGTAGCGATAGGGTTGAGGGTTTTTTGCGGTTGTTGTGGATAGCGAAATGGTGGGCGATAGTCTTTGGGTGGGATGATAGATAACCTTCTCGGCGTTTCGGATTCCGCCCGGATTGTCGAGAGAAAGCACGTCGCTCCTCACTCTTTTTGCTCCGGCGGGGGGATTTCTCATAGGCAATGGCTATATCCTTTGCCTCGTAGAAAGTGGCATTGGGGTTTGAGGTAAGGTGGGTTTTGATATCTCCTTTTAAACCCCCCGAGGAAACACTTCTTCTTCTTTATATCGGTATCCACATGTTACGGTGCATCTTTGTGAAAGGTGGCTAAAGGAGTTCACGTCTTGCACCACCGATTGTCCACCTTGTTTGAGACCTAAGAACTCTTCTAACTTAGCTTGCATTACTCCGTCGGGTATAAAATCTTGACGGAATGCATCTTTGAACACAGATCCGGGTGATTACCGGGTCGGGTTGCCGTGCAAGGAAATTCGCCCACCATGCGGATCACGGGGCCTCAAATTTGGCGGGCGGCAAACTTGGGTTTCATCAAGTCGGACAACCTTCGGTAGATCAAACTTCAGATCCATAATGCGAAGCCAATCATTAGCTTCTAAGGGCTCCTCGGCTCGGGTGAACACCCGGGGGACAGTATCGGTGAAGTCCGCATATGTGATTTCGTCGTGATTACGGCGACCACGATTTTTCACGTGGTGCATTCGATTACGTTGACTTATCTCCGTAGCATACGGGCATTCTCGATGGTGGCGTGGACTAAAGGCGCCGCGCCTTCAACCCAAAGGCGGTGGTGCTTGTGGTGCACGAGGGACCTCTCCCCTCTCTTGTGAAGAACCGGACATCCGTTATAAACCGGATCGGATTTATTCACAAGCGGGATTTATTAAAATTGAAAGCAACAAATACAAGCCGGTCATACAAAGGTTCACTTATTTATTTTACAAATCCGCCCATAGGCCGGACACCCTGGAGTTGACTATTTAACATATATTACATCTCTCTCTCTCTCGGGGAGCTCGGATGTCGATCCCTCATCCGGGTCGGACTCATTGTCCGCAGCGGACTCATACGCCGGACTCCTCGGTTGGGGTCGGGTACACCTCTCGGTGACTCCACCGATCCCAAGTCGTAGATCATGACTACTGGCTCTTTGGTACTTTGGATCGTGGAGATGATGCCGATGATGGATCTCCTCATGTAAAGCAGCTGTATATGCTTCAAGATCCTCCACCCGAGCCTGCAGCTCCTCAATAGCATCGTACCCATCATTCCTTTGGTTCCTTGTAGCTTCGGTTCTTGCTCAAGTTGAGCAATTTTCAGTGATACTCGTGGATGGACTCGATATCCTTACGTTCTTGCGCCCTGCAGATTCTCTATCTCGGACTTCACTTGATGTTTTCAATTGTTGACTTGCAATGATCTTTGGTAAACGATAGCTAGCTCGCCAGACCAACTCGGCTATCTTACGCCTTTTGGTTATCTTCTTCCCAAGCTGCGGCTCGCTAGGTCCTGCCAAAGCATCGTGGCTACGCTGGCGCCATCCGGTGACGCGGTACTCCCTTTGGTCCGGTCATCTTACGGGCGTGCGCTTAGTGCGTGCCATCCCTGTAGTAAGTAAAGATAGAGTCTATAGGATAGGGAACCTTAGAGTCAAGAAGAACAGGTTTGATTTTACTTAGCCCAACCACTTTGTTTCGAGAATAAAATTTTAAACATATGAATTAAATATGATGCATGATCGAACCTACGGATCGGCGAAAACCTTTTAAATTAACATAAGCATACTTTTAGCAATATAGGGCAAAAGAGAAAAATACATGATACTCCGCTTAAGACTTTTATAAATAGCACCTATGGGGCTACTAGAAAGAATTAAGACGGAGAGTAAGCAATTTGAACTAAAAACCCTATATTAATATTTAGATCCAAAACATTTTGAAGTTTTTGAAAAAAATATCTTGTAAGTATCTTTGTAAATGTACGCTCGATACCCTCGTGGCAGAACCTTCTAAATTATATGGCCCACAAGCACCGACCTTGTCCCTAAGACCTCAGTCAACCATGCTTATACACCATATAACCAAGAATGTTCCGTCGGGTGGATCCCCGATAAACCACAATCACTCGGGATCGATACTTACGGATACATCACACAAATATTACAACAGCTTTCATACAAAATACCGAGTAGCGGAAGACTTACAATAACTTAATTTACTTAACATTTTGTAAAACTTATACAAACCAGTATTATTACAAACGGCGGAAGTATCATTATATAACTTTATTACACTCACTCAACAAAAGGTGCCCCGCCTGAGGCCACTCAATTCACTCTTCATCGGTCACCTCTTCAATAACCGTCATGCAAAGCAAGGGCCGTAGCACGCTTGCCCATGCGGTTCACCCGCAATGAGGGGGTTAAACAAACCCCGAGTACAAAAGTACTCCCGCAAGGCTTACCCGACCAAAATTGGGGAGAAGACTCGGGGAATGCCGGGCCGATAGGAATCAAGGTGAGGCTTTAGCAAGATCAAAAGACTCTTTTGCTAAAAAGACTAAGCCGGTCCTTAATGTATCAATCACTTGTCAAACATATACCGAATTTAAAACTTTCCATACTCAACTTCCATTATTACTACGATCTTTGGTGCGAGGATCACGGCTCCCATCTCGTGGAGCACACGACGATTCGAACCGCTTTATATACCCAAATTTGGGGCTTCCTAGCCGCACGATGTATGTAGGACCAACATCTTACATACATCAACTCACGCCCGGATTTCTCCCTACCGTAACGGAGGTACAAGTACACCACCTCACTACGGCCGCTCGGTCACTTCGGCGGTGCGCATCGTAGGATGGGCACACGCTACTTGTCCGTCCCTAGTAAAAGATAGTCCAAGTAGAGCTTACCCGCTTTTAGCATGCGACTAGTACTATCCAATAACCTCATGATCCAAGGGCCAAGCAACGAACGGTGCTTAACCGACACAAGTGGGCGACACTACACCGGGCAAGCCCCCCTCCCGATGCAAGTCACTCCACCGGCGCCTAGATTTATTCATCATCATGTTTCTTGCGCGTACCTCCGACCCGGCCAAGGTGAGAGGTAGGCGACAAGCAACATCAAGTTTTCATAAAATTCCCATCGGGGATCATTGTGATCACACCTTTGTAAACAGTTTATCAAAACCCTATACTAGTAGCAAGACTAAGCGCATACTAAGCATTTCGAAATCAAAAACAGGTATCCAGGATAATATATCAAGGTATGGTAAATGCATCAAGTAGGGTAACATACAACTCCTACACCTAATGCAAAGTATCATCACATGAAATCATAAAAACTTTTCGAAATACAAGGCGGGGGTTTGAATGCATCCGGGGCTTGCCTTGGGGCTCGGCGAAGTGAAGTTCAGATACCCAATCACCGGGAGCAGATCCAACCTCTTCGGGAAGCAGGGAGACGGCTCGACTCCCTCCTCCTCGATTCGACGGCTACACGATAGAGAATGCATGATTACAATGCAAAGTGAATGAATGATCATGCAATAACGATGCAACGATTCTTAATCGATCTTGAGTACAACTTTCCTTCACGGTACCCTTATACTCAGAAGGTATAACTAGCGTCGGCGACGGCGGGCTAGCGATACGCAATCAACATGAAATGCCGAAGGTCATCGGGGTTAATGACCTAGGGTCATCACTCAATCCCAAAATCAAGCAACCTTATTAGTGATTAAAGGTGATTACTAATTTATTGACCATTTTTACAGTCGTTGAAAGCCACTAATTACTTTGCTAAATGGAAGATTAATTAAACCCTAATTAACTAAAGGATTAATTACTTAAACATTAATTAATAAAGGGATTAATTAAGCATAATACAAAACTTAATCAAAACTTAACCAAACTTCATAATTAAGATCATCATACTCTAATTAGCATACAAAACCATTTTCATAATTTTTGGAGTTATATTTTAATTATTAAAAATCATGGAAGTTGTATTTATTAATTAAAGGAGCAATTTTAATTACAAACAAAACTTACTGAAAAACATAAGTTAGCATTTTTCATGGACAGAGCATATTATGGAGAGCACTCACATATTTTTATTACATTTTTATCTGCCCAAAATAAATTACAACAAAAAGATGAAAACTAATATTTAAAAACATAAAAAAAAAAGAAAACATCTTTTTTCTCCTCGCTGGGCTTACTTCAGGCGGCCCAAGAAGGCCCGCACGGCCCGCCCCTCCCTGGCAGCGTGCGGCCTGCGGCCCGCTGGCGCACGCCCGCTCCTCTCCCTCGGACAGGCGGGGCCCGGTCGTCGGCTCCCTTCTCCTTCCCTCCCTTCTCCGACCGAAGCCGCGGGACGGCGGCGGCGGCGGCGGCGGCTCTCGCCCGACGGTGGCCTCCCCGACGAAAACCGGTTACACCTACGGACTCCTGTCTCCACGGCGGACACAACAAGCTAGAACACGACCATGTAATCACACCGAGGCACGCACGGTGGCGACCACGGCCGGACGGTGGCGCGGGAAACGCCGGTTGAGCTCACCGGAGTAGCTCCGGTGGCACCGAGCACATGGACATGACCAACGACTCAAAGGCGAACCCGACCACGACACGAATACGACTCGGGCGGGGTGGAGGAGGGTGTATGGCGATAGCTCACCCCGGCGGTTGGCCGGCGGCGGTGAAGACGATGGCGCGGGAGCGACTTCGAGACGGTCTTGCAAAGCAACCAACGGCTCGGGGTGTGCGCAAAGAAGCTGCGGAGCTACTTGCGAACTATTGGAACCGGTGGGGCGAGTGGGTTATGGAATTGGACGAGAAGATCAATGGTGGCCGGCGGTGAGCGTAAGGAAGAAAAAGAGGCGCCCGACGGCGGTAGGTGAATGGCTTTTATAGAGGCGGGGCAAGGCTAGGCAGTGGCTGGAGCTTTCGCGGCGACGGTGAGCTGGTTGGCGGCGGGAAAACCGAACGGCCGAGAAAGGCCACGGCGGCGATCGGCGGCCGCCGGCATGGCGCCGGGCGAGCTGGCGTCCTTTCCCCCCTGTTCATGCACTTGTAGCGGGACACCCATTTTTCCATTTTCAAAATTAATCCCAAAAATTGTACTGTACACCAAAATATCCCAAAATACCGATTGTTCATAATTTTGTGCTCTACAAACTTTATTAAGGAAGCTTGGTCAGATTCCAAATAGTTTTTGAATTTGAACATCAAATTTGAATTTAAAGCAAAACCATAACTTGGGAGATTTTAAAATTACTTTCAAATTTTGAATACAAGATAAAAATCTCCAAAAATAAAAGTTGTTCTATTTCTCAGGATCTACAACTTTCATTTAGGAAGTTTTTCATGAAACCCAATAATTTTTGAATTGTAGTTTAAAACTCAAAAGGGGACAATTTGAAATTCAAATTACTTTTGAAATTAATCCAAATTTTATTCAAAATCTTGAAAAACTTTGTATACCAAAGTTGTAGAGCTCAAAGAGATGCACAAACTATATTTTGGAAGTTTTCTCAAATTTTGAATATTTTGAAGTGAAATTGTAAAGGGGGTAAAAACACTTTCAAAATCTCCCTTTTTGAAATGATTTTCAAATTGAATCTTTGGGCAAATAAATTATGATGATGTGGCACTTTTTAAACTCAACCAACAGTACACTTTCAAAGTACAAAGTTCATACTTTGAAATAGTGCTATTGGTTAGCAACGTTTATTTAGAAAATTAATTATAGTTAGCTCACCAAAATTGAAAGTGAAATTCAAAACCCAACACTTAGCCTTCATGCTAGGGTTTGGGATTTGAATTCAAATTCAAATTTGATTCCTTCTTTTGCACCATTTGCTTTTTTAGAAAACTTGTTTGGTGTAGGAGTCGGGGTTAGGCAAACACTTGCAAACACCGGGGTTGATTTTAGTTGATTGCTTTTATTGATAAAAGTAAACATGTGAGCAGGATTCAAATTATAAACATAAGCACATGTAATACAAAGGAGCTCAAACAACACCCTAGAATCGTAAACTCATTTTAATTATTTGAATTAGGGTTTTCTAATCATGAATGCTCATGCAATAATGATGATGACATGGCAGGTTTTGCTTAACGTAACACCGGGTGTTACAGGAATGTACCATGGCGAAAAGCTTCTGGAATTACACCAAAGCATTGACTGGAATTAAGCTCCCTCCACTACTCCCAGGTTCATGGGCACGGGATCTGATTGATCCGAGAGTGATTCCAGCCAAAGATGCGACGGTGATCCTATGTGGGATGTGGTCTTTGTGGATGGCACGGAACAATAGGCGCCATGGAAAGGAACAACTGCCGCTGAAGGTCGTAGTTCAATGGGCGGTGGACACCGCTTTCGATCTATGGCAGATGTCGCACATAGAAGCAAGCACAAGGCCCTTACCTAGCCCTGAACGTTGGAAACCCCCTGACTCGGGTTGGACCAAGTGCAATGTGGATGCAGCGTTCTATGAACGCGATCGATCAGCAACCTCCGGTGTAATCTTGCGAGACCATGACGGGAGAACATGTGGAGGTACAGCAAAATGGTATGAATTGTGCATGTACGCCCTGACGGCTGAAGCACGGGCTTGTTGTGATGGCCTGATCTTTGCAAAGAGGCGGGGCATCCGGATGCTTCAATTGGAAACTGATTGCCAGGTTCTTGTCAATCTCTGGAGGAATAGAACCTATCAACGATCAGAGATATCACCTATTTTGGATGAACTGGAAGAACTTAGCCGGAGTTTTGAGGGTTTTAGCTTTTGCTTTGTTAAAAGACAATGTAATAATCTTGCGCACGCTTGTGCTAGGTTGGTGTCTCGGAATGATCAGGTGGCAGAGTGGCTTATAACTCCACCTGGTCTCGCAAGCATCATAAACACTGAGTGTAACCCTCTGCAAAATGATTAATGAAACTCCGGTTTCCCCTAAAAAAAAAGCATCTGCATCGAACAATGCATATAGCTGTTTATTATTACACCACAAGCACACACGCACACAATACATTCCAGCAACCTAGTTGCATTAATGGTACAAATGCCACCAGAGTCCTCCAGCTGCCATTTAGAAAACCTACTTGCGCCGGGATCATCCGCCACCAGACCACGCAGGTCACTTCGGCAACGCAAACCTGCTGGCCACCACCTCCCACGCCGGCCTCCTCGCCAAATTTGTGGGCGCCGTCCACGCCAACTTTGTGGGCACAACTCTACCAAGTACCAAGTAGATGCGAGGCCCTCCAATCGCTGCGCCAATGCTCTCCTCCTGACCACCTTCCTCCACTGTAGACACCGCAAACCTGAATCCTTAGCTAGGCCTCCAACCTCCTCACCACAACGCCTGTCACTGTCGCATACTGACCGATCACAAGCGTCCAAAAAACGACGTCTCCAGGGAAGAATGCAATGTCACCGACGCCGCCGTCGTCCGGCCAGAAGGTCAAGGTTTTAACCCACGGAAGATTTACCGCGCAACAGGGAGAGGACCGTTCAATGAACGCTTCCAAGGAAGTAAACGACGCCCGAAGGCGTCGCCGTCATCAGCCCAGGAGGGACAAGGCTTTCGCGATGGCTCCTCGTCCCGTTTGCACGGCATTGGCCACAATCCATCAGCTGCATCAGTCGCTGCCACGGCTGTCGTCGCGCCTATGGTACCCGCCGCCGCTGTCTCCAGCACCGAGGTCAATGGATCCAAGTCGAACGGCACGGCCCTGCATGCGGGAATCCGCCGCAACTGCAGCCACCACTGCCGAGCAAGGAGGAAGGGAGGACGGAATAGGAGACCTGCTGCCTCAAACACCCGCCCGCCCTTTGGCCGGCGCAGCCGCAGCCGTAGGAGATGACCGGATCGAGCCTCACGCGGCTCGAAATTGGCTGCGCCCCGCCGGACTGCCGCATCCCGCGCCACCACACCACCTAAGAGGCCCCACCGCCGCCATCCTGGCGAGCCACGCTGCCCTGCTGGCGGCCCACTCCGGTGGCAACGCGGGCTGGAGAGGGGCAAAGGGAGGTGGTGGCGCTAGTTAGGGTTGGGAGCCGCGCTGTTTCTCGGGCTAGCGTAAAAAATTATTAAGAGTGCATAATAAGCGTAACTATATATATTACATCACCGGACAATTGACCATGACCGATCACCACATCAGAAATTCAGGACTTGAGTCACTAGGAACCCAATTTCTTAGGACACTTTTCTCTATTGTTTTTTAATTATTATCACGTCTGCTAGTAAAATTTAGATGCCTGAGATCTCAGGCGATGGGTTCATGACTTCATGCACGGCTCTTTTGCTGTTCAGCTGACTTAAGCAAAGAGAAGCATAAACAGATGGCGCCAGCATACATTGTTTGGAAAAAAGAAGTGGCACGTATTATAGCAATCCCCTTGTATTATCGTTTACTCTTTATTTTTATCTATTTTTTATTTCCATTCTTTTCTCCACGTTAGATACACGACCTCTGATATTTTTTCATAATTTCTGCAAATACTTTTCTCTATTGCGAAGGTATTCATCAGAAAGACAGAAAATACAACAACATGAAAGAAGACGCATTCAACTTTTCTCTGGCAGTGGCAGGGGCCAACAACCCCTACATGCATCCCAACTCCACCATTTTGAAGCATCAAACTGTGCCCAACCTCCTAATGATTGCCGTACCCAAAAAAAAATTAATCCGATTGCTGTGTCCTTACTGGCCCGAGAACGTTGAGATTCGTTCTCCGTGCTGCTAGCCTGCTAGCTGTTCCTCCTCCATGATGTTGATGTCCCTTTGCCTTGAGTTTGTGAAACCCTTACAACGACAACGATGTCTCTCCCGCAGAGCAGTGTATTGCTTATGCCAGCATTCATATCCTTCTCTCCAACCAGTGTGGAAAAGGATTTTGAAACTTTCACAACCAGGTGCGATTGTCTGTTGTTTTAGTTTATTCCCGACGTGGCTTCTGCATTGGCATTTGGTCTTGGCCACGTTCAGAACAACGCAGCAATCCCCTTCGACAAGCTTTGACCTGTAAGATACATTACACGCCTCCAGTTGTTCTCCAATGGAGGTCTCGCTGATTGGTTGGAAATGTTTAGCTAGCTTAAATCATAGCGCAATTCGCAATTTCAATTGATCAATTCGCAGCATGCATGCTGTTTATGAACTCTGATACACCCGACATTCTGAAAGCCTCCGAAGCCTAAACCATCTTCCAAACCCGATCGAGCCTTCCTTGACCAATTCTCTCTGGACCTAGCTTTCACAGGAAAACCACGACGATTATGGAGTCAGGAGAGATCAGAATGCGGTTTGGTCGGTGCCCATACTGCCGCACCATGATCTACCAGAACCCTGAAGCCGTCATCTTCTTCTGCAGCAAATGCCGCACCCCGATCAGAGGTGCCGCACTTACTGTAATTTAATCCCTGAAAACATTGCCTTTTTTTTAAACCATTTTGTGTGCTTGATGTTTGCTGCTTTCTTGCTTCTCTGCATCTGCAGGCAAGAACCCTGTGCCGACGGAAGAAATCGACCAAGCCCTGAGCAGGCTTGAGATCCTCTCGGTGGACGACACTGAGTCGGTATTCTCCGATGAACTCGATGCCTGTCACAGCAAGCTGGCTCCGGGTGTCGACATCGATGGCGATCAGCCTCCATTGTTGCACCAGTACAGGGACATTGCACCTCCGCGTTCCTCCTCGCCGGCATCAGATGGAGGATTCGGTTCAGTACGGCGGGGCCATTCTCTTAGCAATGGAGCACCTTGTGGTGCCCGATGTGACGATGGCTTCGTTGACTCAAATGGTCAAGATCAGCTCCGGCCATTCTCCCGACGAACGAGGCGCCCGTCGGGCTCCGATTCCAGCGTTCTGCGTTACGGCATGCTGATGGCAACGGATTCGGAGACGGAGGAAGGGTTCTCTCCGCCGAGGAACGCGTGCGAGCGGCGGCGGCGGCGCAGCCGCCGGAGATCGCTCCTAGGTTCGCAAGCGTTCGAGACATCGATCGGCTCGTGTGGTGGACAGGAGCTGCATGGCGTCGTCGCGCCGTCGCCTCTGATGGACCCGGCGTTCAACAACGAGCTGGTCAACGCGCTGAACAACCTCCGAGGCCTGATCGCCGCTATCGAGCCGGGGTCGAGCAGCCGGAGAGCGTCTGCGCCGCGCGACGCTCACTTGTTCCGCCGGCTGGAGTCGCAGCTCGCGCGGGCGTTGCACGTCGATGGGCGCGGTCACCGCCGGAACGCGAGCAGCACCGGCTCCTCCTCGTCGTCCGGCGGCGGCTACCGCAGCGAGCGGCGGAAGAACCACTGCCGCCCGGTCTTGGGCGGCGCGCCGTTCCTGGTCTGCGGGAGCTGCTCCGAGCTGCTGCAGGCGCCGGCGACGACGGGGCTGCCACGTGGAAAGGTCGTCAGGATGCGGTGCGGCGGGTGCGAGGAGGTGCTTGAGATGACTGCGGTGCCACCGGGTGTTGGTGGCTCGGCGCCGCACAAGAAGACTCGGGCGTTGTCCCCGCCACCGGTGTCGGACCTCGGCAGTTGCAACAGCGGCGCGTGTGGGGACGGTGCGCAGCAGCTGCCGCCACAGCCGCTGCACCGCGCGCTGGGGTACAGTTCACCGAGCCCACTTCTGCAGAGCCGGCGCTACTGATCGATTTGGAGGGTTTTTTTCTTTCTTTCTTTTTTTATTTCCCAGCATTCATGGGCGGACCCAGGGCCCGGCGACCCTGGGCACCTGCCCGGGCTCCCCTGCAACTGCACTTGAGGGAGGTCAATGGTCGCACACAGCACAGGGATGGGAATACCCTGCCTTGCTTCATGTTAGCAGCTTTTGTGACCTGCCTTGAGCAGTGTGACTGAGCAACCGATGGTCCGATGCATTTCCGAGAGTGCCGGAGTACGTGGCTTCAAAATGGAGTACCAGCAAAAAAGCAAGTCGGCCTACTAAATGGAGGCTTATTAATGAAGTGAAAACTTGGTGCTTAAACTAGCACACTATGCAAGGCTACTACTCCATGGATCAAAGACACGACCAATATGGTTGCCGCTGAGGTCAAGCTTGTCTTTGGAGAGCTGTAGTTCTAACTTCTAAAACTTTGATACGGCAGCAGGACGATTGGCAATGCTGTGCTCCAGCACCTATGTAACGATCACTCTATACAATGCGAATGCTACAGTCATAACTTGAAAATCATAAGATTATTTTCATACTTATCAAAAACTTATTTAGACCCGCACAAAATAATTATAATCTCATATATAGTTAATTTTTGTATTAAAAATGTATATGTTACATTGATTTCTATTTTATTCCTTGCGTATCACAAAACTACCTACCCGTGTTGGTTCAAAACTCTAGCCGCAACACTGTTCTCTTTAAGTTCGCCCAGGCTCTATTCAATCTTTGGGTCCGCCACTGGGCAGCATTGATGTTTTGGATAAAAGTTCTTATATACCCTGTCTATCCCAAAATAAGTGTCACTATGAAGTGCTGGTCAAATTTTAACTTAACTACTTTTATAGAGAATATTAACAACACGTGTATCTCCAAATAAGTTTATTATAAAAAATATATTGAGCTATCTATATAGTTATAATAATTATGCACCATAAAATATTAATATATTCTTATATAGTTAAAAATAATTACTTATCAGAAAGTTAGAATAACACTCTTTATGGGATTACAAGCAAACATACACGGTTGTTCAAACGGAATATATAGTTGAGAAAATTGGTTCCTTGGCCCTAAAACAATGTTGTTTAATTTCTTAACCTTTTTGTGATCGAACTTACTTAATTGGCCCTAAAATAAAATTTGTTGGTTTCTTGGCCCTTCTGTTAGTTTGATGAAGCAACGGTGTTAAAAGGAACACGAAATAACTATTTTACCTCTAGCATCAAATGCTTCCTTGCAGCAACACACAATAGACTTTCATGCTGGATATTATCAATAATTTTTGAAAATGCGGTACAATATTTTTTTCATTCATGATTTTTTTGAAACTAATCTTATAATGATTCCATGCATGAAGAAAATATTATAACTTATTTTCAAAAATTATTGATAATATGCTGCCTGAAAGTTTACTGTACGCCGCTGAGAGAAAAAATTCGACATCAAGGGTAAAATAGTCATTTCATGTTGCTTCTAGCACCGTTACCTTATCAAACTAACGGAAAGGCTAGGAAACTAAACTAATTTCATTTTAGGGCCATATAAGCAAGTCCGATGGAAAAAAGGTAAAGAAACTAACAAACATTATTTCTAGGACCAAGGAACCGGTTTGCTCTATATACTTTGTTCTGCAGTCTATTGAACGATTTTGTGGTGGAGATTTATGTCGCACTTTTGACTCGTTGGAGCACGGCACTTATGAGACAGAGCGAGGTATAAAGGGCCTGTTTGATGTGCAGCCAAGGGTGGCTCAAGGCTCGAGCCATAGCCGGGCCGAAAAAGCACAAGTGTCTGTGTTTGATTGCATCATCGTGGAGAGCCGAGTTAAGATGAGAACATGTTTGATTGCTCGTATAGAAAGAGTATAGCTACCTTACAAAAGAATGTGGTTGTCTTACCATTAGAAGTCCTCTCAGCACTTCTCACTAGCATTTCATCGAGCAATTGATGAGTGTGAGCTAGTCTAGCACCCAAGAATGACCATGGGGTGGAGCAGCACTAGTGAGGGCGGGAGGTAGCAGGTGTTGGTGACCATGTCGCCCTCCAGGTTCAAGTACCAGCTGCTGCATCACCACACATTGCTGCCGCAGCACCACCACCACCAAGCGCCGCACATGCCGCCACACCGCAGCTGCTGCACTAGGCAGCCGCCACGGGGCATGCCACAACCACCCGCTCTTCCACGAGTAGCAGCAACACCACCACTATCACAAGGTCCTGTCGCCGCCACATGAGCAGCCACAACAGCATCACCACCGGCCGCCGGCAAAATAGGCACCACAGCTGCAACAACAGCACCACCAAGCACCACCACCCGCAGCAGCTGCAGGCCTAGACACGTCACCACCACCACCACCACCACCATAGGTTCGACGTTGAGGCCGCTGTCCTGGAGACCTCGGGGGTGGCGGGCGCCCCGTAGCCTCGGGCGGCGCTGCGCCTTCGAGTGTGCTCAACGGCAGCGGCGCCACAGGAGCGCATGGAGAAGGAGCCGTGGGTGAGAGACGAAGCAGCGCGCAGTGATTCTATCGAGTGCGTGAGTGTTCTAGCCAGCCGGGCTGAGAAAAAATGGACCCTCATCCCATTTCCTAGGAGCACAGATAGAGAATGGTTTTTTCACCGAGATAGCCTAGTTCGTTGGTGGGCCCAACAAATCAAACATCGGTAGTTGCAGCTCATGGGCTCGGAAAGTAAAAAGGTTGGTGCTCATGGGCATGCATTTTAGCTAACCCGCGTGGATATGATGACTACTGTTGACACTCGTTAGCGTCAACTCTTACTAGGGCTTTTTACCCGAATGAAAACAAGAAAACACACTAGTCTAGGGCTTTATCTAACAAATTCCACGAGTTTTGCATATTCTGTATTTTCCAGGGTGATTTTCAGAAAAGCTAAAAAAGAGGGATTCTAGTGCATATTTAGCACGAAAATTTATCCGCCACGGAAATATCACGATTGGGCTCAGGAACCATCTAGAAGACACCCGAAGCAACGGGACCCCGAGAGGAGGAAAAGTGGGGCCGGCCGGCCCCACCTTGGGGCCGCCCGGCGCCCTGCTGCTAGGGTTTCGACCCCCCTTCTGGAAGCTTCCTCCACCGCCTACGAGGAGTCATCTTGGCCCTTGGTTACGTCGGTTTGATCCTGCGGCGCACGTCGATCCCACCGGGCTATAAATAAAGGGGTAAACCCCCTCCCTAAAGGCATCGAGTCATTTGGAGATCCAGCCATCAAGAGCCTTCTCTAGTTCATCAGAGCCTCTCTAGTTCATAGCTTTAGCCTAGTTAGATTAGAAGTAGAAGAGTTCTAGTTCTTCACGGGATCCGGAGCCCCCTAGCGTGCATGCGGAGCGTGGAGTTCGGTATAGTTCTAGTACTTTGCTCTTATTGTATTCATTATGATTCAGGCAACATTGTTCTTAATCTCTTATATATTCTTAATTGCAATAGTCATTGTCTACTTTGATTATATGTCTAGGATAGTTGGTTTGATCTTATTGAATTCATGTAATTGCTCAGTATAGCGTTTACCCAAGCGGCATTTGGGTAGATGGTAGACAATATGTAGACGTGGTGTCTAGATATCTTGTTTATCTCTTGCGAGTGCACCCCGACGTGCGGGACGTGTGGTAGTAGCGCAGTGACAGGCTGCGTTGGTTCCTCTCCGTAGTCCACCCTCCGTGCGTGGGACTAGCATGGGCACGGTCGCGAAGGAGGTGACCCTTGTGTCTTAATACCCTCATTAGTTGATGCCTCTTTACATGTGACAATGATATAGGGTTAACTTAACAATGATTGCTAGATGTAGTTGCACTAATTAGAGTTATTCATTGACGTAGTTATTGAATTACCTTAGTATTTATTCCCTGAGTTTATCCATTGGCTAGCTATTGTTATGACTAGAAGAGCTCTCGATGTTTATCTATTTATGATGACTGATCATTATTATTATTTATCATATATATCTTTTATCACGTGACTTATCCCTCGTTATGAGTAGGATTCTAGTTATGGTTTGCCTTTCACATCAATAGTATAAGTTATAGTTTATAAGTCCTACATATAGACCTTCCCAGTGGTATAAATATAAATCGACAACCTGGTAGACTTCTCTAGGTAAAATGCTACAACGGTATAATTATCTGTCCGCTTGCAGAACCCAGTTAGTTTATATTGTTATCTTTATATTCATATCTCTTATTTCTGCCTAGTCATATTGAATACATGTAAATCTATAGTTATTTCTTAAGCAATATAATTAAGGATGACAACTTAATTCATGCTTAGGAATGATAGTGATAAATAGGTGGCTAGTTGCTAATGACAAGTTAATTTAATACCGACCATTTCGACGCCATTTGCTAGAGGTAGGGTTTATCTCTATTTTTAGTAGTGACGTTAGAAATGCCAACAAGCATTTTTGGCGCCGTTTCGGGAAGGAAGGTAGCTAGGCAATTAAGAACATTGATAGACTTATACTTAATTATGTGATCGAAATAACCATTAACCCCTCGCTCGGCAGGATTACCCTTGTTTGTCTACTTTAATATCTTATGCGGGGTAATAAACGACCGGTTTACGACCTTCCCGGCATGCCCCCACAAAATGATAAAAAAAAACATAACAAATCCAATGTTGGAGAAAGAGGTCGACGTCCACAAAGCACTTTAATTCATATCTCAAGTGACGGGAACATAGATGTTGCATCACTCACAAATTCCAAAGCATGTGAGTCATGGTAAGTATGATCAAATACAGGTGAGAAAGTCTTGCTCATGGACTTTAAATTTGATGAGTAGTTATATTTTGCATTCCACTACATGTTTACTTTTTACAATCCAAACATCCATCTCATTTAGTTTAAAGTTTTTCATCCATAACATATTTAGTTCCATTCATATATCCATCCCAACTTGCATTCCTATAAATAATTAAAAAAAAACTCACCATAATCATGCTTTTTTTATCTCTACTTGAATAAACTTCTACAAGATTACTTTTATGCTACTTGTATTTGCTATAGTATGTTTAGGTTTAGAAGTACCTTCATACACCTTTGAAATTGAGCATTGATTGTTTTTCTAAGTTAAAATAGACATGGTGTCTAGTTTAATTTTTGAATCATAAGGTGATCTGATCTTACTTCTAAAAGGCTTTTGAATTAAGCAAGGTGCTTAGGTTAAAATCCTTTCCTGATTCAAATTGGACATGAGTCTATGTTGATTCTTGAACCGATAGTACACTTTAGTAGATGCTAGTTATTTTGTCAGACTAACCCCTATAGGAGAATTCTCAAATTTAATCTGGGTAAGTTAAGAAAAGAATTCACATATGAGATGAATCAAGGCAGATGATAACTTTGCACAAGAAGTCCAACTTGTGAGTATTAATTTATCTTTTTTGTTACAAGTCATCTTTGCCTTGAACCATGCTAGATTGCAACAACAACATAAAACACGATAGACACAATTTATGCTAAATAATCTTAAACCTTATATCATCTTAATTAGCATAAAAGAAAATAATATATAAAAAAAGAGTATGGACAACAAACCCTATTTCAATCTTGCTATTTCCTTGGGTATGTGTCCATTAACATTTGCAGGAAAGAACAACTTTAATCTATTGGAAAAGAATTTTCCAATTTCATTGAATGGTGAAAAGGCAAAGAAGACAAAAGAAGGCCTTGCTCAGCAAGACCATAAGCTCTCACCAATAGATGAACCCGAAGCCTCCTCTTCCAAGTATTGTCATCACTTACTTAGAAGGATGAAGATATGAGGTACGTTTATCCAACCCTCATGCAACATGTAACTACAATTAACATCTCATACCATGTTGCTAATTTGTCTTGGTCATTTCTACCCTATGCCATGCTCAAACATAACTTGCTAAAAAAAATAAAATGCTCCTGTGGTTCACCATACATATTCTTGGTTCTATATGAATAAATACTTTTAGTCCTATAAACTTTCTTATTCTATTATAAGTATGCTTTAGAATATTACTTAAATATTATGAACATCAAGCATACTTATATAAGAATTTAGTTGTACATATAGACTAACTCCTCCTACATAAAAAAAATTTAAATTAAATCATATTAGGAGACTATTCATAGAATCAATTCAAGGTTAAGAGTATACTTCGAAATAATATCCTTACTTTAACCTTGATGGAAAAATTTTGAAATAGTGGTGAATCATTGAAAACATGAGCTATAAATTAATCTTTAACTCTTAGGCAAACACTATTCATACTTTGATAAATAGTATATTCCTTCGGGTATGTGTTATCCACTAACCCCTTGCAGAGAAGTCATAATGAGAAAAACAGGAGGTCTGAAGAGTTAGAACGGAGTACAACATACGAGACAAGATGCTAATGAATAACCCATGATACAAGAAAAAAAAAGAGAGAGAAGACCATTGAACTTCATTTACCCTTCATCATGCCCTAATAATGGAGGTAACATCTTAAGATAAGTGGTCATTAATTTCCTCTTGATCTGGTATGTAATAAATAAAAATACAACCATGTTATAGTTACAACTTAATTTGATCAACCTAATTAAACTTAACATGATTTATTCTCTAAGTTTATTCATAGCACCATTCTCTTAATCTCAGTCTTAACCAAGTAATCTATAAATACTTCATCTATTATTCTTGATACATTATAAAGATGAACATTCTTTCTTGTGGTTAAGTGTCTTTACTCTTTATCTCACAAGTTTAAATGCCATATTTATACTTCTAGTCCTCTCACCCAAGATATGAATGAACAATATGAATAATATCAATCTTATTGTGCCCAAGGTTAGAGGATGAATAAATTTCTGGTTCTGTTGGTGTTTTCCCACCAGCAGAGCCCATGCACTTGATCTCTACCTTGTCCTTATGGGCAGAACACACTTCAATTAAAGTGTGGGGAGACAATCCCCCGAATTCTCTAAGTGAAAGTTCTCAACTATAATAATGATGCACATAAGATTGACTTCGAGATGCCTACAAAAGAAAGAAAGAAGGTGGCACCGCCATTGGAAGCCACTAGTGGAGGCACCACCTCAATCCTTACCCCGAGGAGCAACTCGAAGTACTCAATGAACCACTGCAAGGAGAAGTCCAGTTCAAAGGACTAAAAACATTGAAGCCTCGCCGTGAGGTAACATCGGTAGTTATCTATATTTACTTTCTTGCATCGTATGATTTATTCTCTCTTTAGCATGATTACTTTTCTATATTAGCAATGCATAGAAATAATAAAAACAAATAGATATGCATTAGGCTGCATTCATGCATCTTAAAAACTCAAAGCCCCATGTGAAGCCCTTGTAGTGTAAAAAGCTATAGGAGTTCTCTTTGTGGTGGCCTATAAAACAAAAAAAATATATATCATGCATTTGCACTTTATGCATATAAACCCATAAAATCCAAAAAGATTAACTAAACATCCTGCTGCAATACCGCTATGTTAAAAATACTCTCAAACCTCCACAACAACCAATCCTCTAAAAACGGCTAATCATTAATGTTTTATCCTAATACCGTTCCACGAGTTTTGGTGTTTTATGAAAGCTTTCTGCAGGATGACTCCAAGAGCCAGCTTACCTAGGAATATTCATCTTCATCACTTGAAGTACACCTTTCCGACATGCAGCTGACCCCTGTGTAAAGGAAGTAACTTCATGGGTGATGAGATTGAAGTATTCCGGCAACACTTGCTCTTATAAGCATGAGCTCCTCTGTGAGGACCACTCGGCTTCAACGATCAACCATAAGCAAACTTCTAGCTTGGGGGAGAGCATCCCCTAGTTATGAGTATGATTAGAAGCAAAAGAGATAGAAATGAGATGGAAGGAGGCACGTGCAGCATCACCACGAAACGGGGAGTTGACTGAGGTTACCTCAGACGATGAACCCACCGAGTAAGTGTTCTCCTCTATCTAAGTCCTGTCGGTAGACTTTAAAATTCCGTACCCTAGCCATAAGGTTAGAATGGTAGTTATCTCATTAAATGCATTTGCAATTTATTTAATAGCATAATTTTGTTTACACACTAAAAGATATAAAAACAACAAAAATATTTACTGCATTGCTCTTGGCATCATAAAGCCCCATGTGGATACCCTATGGTATTTTCCGAAGGAACATCCACCGTGGTGGCATAAAATAAAAATGACAAAATATAGCATTTATATTTAAATTCATGCATCATAAATAAAAAATTTAAAAAAATAAGAGAAAAGTGAAATCCTGTGTAAATTAGACAATATTAAAGTTAGCCCATAAAGGTGATCAATTACTCTTTGGCTGATCGCTAACCCATTAACAAATTTAAGCCTCGAGTTTTGGTTTCTCTTTGTGGAGAGTATTTATGCTTGGGAATAACATCATAGCAAGGACAGAGTCTATCGGTGGCACCCACCAGGTCCGCTCTTGGTTAGCTCACTCTAAAGGACATCTACACCAAGTATTGCAACCATCCGGCTTGGGGGAGGAGCATCCCCTAGTTATCGGTGACTACACCTAAGCGATTTTTTAAGTCTACTTTATATAGTCATAAAATACCAAAAATATGTGGGCACATGAAGGTCCACGCCTGTTGAGTCTTTTATGAGTCTTTGGTTAAATAAAATCTAAAAACCAATAAAAAGAAGTTTTAGTTAGTATTAATTATATTAGAGTGTGTTTAGAGTCGGTCTAGGCTAGAGTTAATTAAAAAACCGATGAACATTAAAATTTTGTCTTGGAAATGATGAATAGTTGCTCTGTTATAATGCTTACTAAGTACCTACTTGCCAAACTTAAAATCTCTCTGGTTCTAAGCATTGTTGTTTTAATTAGAGAATTTATTCTGAACCTTAATTGTGGAGGCATAAACTTGCGCTAAGTCTAAGTAGTTGATTGATATGATTCATAAAGGTTGAGCTGCTATTTATCTTATTCCTAGCATTGCTAAGTTACGGAGGTTTATTTTGAAAATCTAAAAAATTATATGATGAGCTCTTGTATGACAACTGTAGATTCCTACCAAAGCGAATTAATATCTTAGAGGATAGGAAAACCTTTTCACATTTAAGTCGCTTGCTTTGCATTAAGTTCAGTCAACTTATGTTGTATACCTTATGAGAGTCTTGTCATACTTTTAAAACCAAGAAACACTTGCACACTCCAATCCACATATGCATTATTCCTACTTTAGGAGTAATCGTAATCATTCACCATATTTCATATATGTTAATCATAAAATGTTCACCTCCTACACCGGGAGAGGACACAAAAATATACACTCACCCTATAGGATAACCCCTGTTTTTAATGCTCTAAGTCCTGATTATATCTCTCGATTCATTTATTGTGTTCAAATGATGCATGTGGCTATGCAAAAGAAAGAAAAGAAAAAGAAAGAAAAGGGGAGTAAAAGATGGACAAGTGTCCCAGCAATTAAAACAATGGGTACTAGATGCCCGCCTCCCTAAATAAAAAGAAATAATAAAGATAGCCCATGTCTTTCCTGAGAAAAGCTTTAAAAGAGAGTCATTCCCAAAGAGCAACAGTAGAAATAGAAATTAGCCATAAATAACACATATGCACCTATCCATTATATTCCATACACATGTACATCTTGGTTTGATTGTATGCCTTGATTCTCTGTGGATCCACTAGTTGACTTTACAATACATGTTTTGCAAGTGTCTATCCTTGTTATTGCCACCTAAGCTTTGGATATCGAGCTGGCTCGGCTTTCGGCTCGGCTCGGCTCGGTAAGGTTCGTTAGGATAACGAGCTAGCTCGGCTGGCTCGTTATAACTAACGAGCTGGCTTGGCTCGGCTCGGCTCGCCCAAAAGCTCGGCTCGGCTCGTTTGGCTCGTGAGCCCGGGGACACGAAAATAAAATAAAGAATATCTTACATTCGGCTCGGCTCGTTAGGCTCGTGAGCAGCTCGTTAGGCTCGTTAATTCATCCATGCACGGCTCGTTTGGCTTGTTAGGCTCGCGCGAGCGACTTGTTAGGCTCATTAATTCATCCATGCGGCTCGTTAGGCTCGCGAAGGCTCGTGAGCGGCTCGTTAGGCTCGTTAATTTATCGATGCACGGCTCGTTAGGCTCGTGAGCGGCTCGCGAGCTAGCTCGACTTCGGCTCGTTATCCTAACGAGCTAAAACCTGGCTCGGCTCGGCTCGTTAGGATAACGAGCCAGCCGGCTGGCCGTGGAGCCGAGCGAGCTAACGAGCTTCGAGTTTTTCGTCCAGGGTTATTGCCACCCCTATGAGCTCCACCATATATACCTTTAGCTATAGGAGGCATAACATAATTAATGTCTCAAGAGAGAACCACAAATACCACATACATTGAGAGACTTGAGGGAGTCATACAATTAAGCTCGAGTTTTATTTCGAAAACTTATGAAAAACTCTAGAATGTTGGTATTGCAAAGAATTTGAGACGTAGTACTTAGCTTGATTGTTCTATCTTTCGATTGCTCAAGACTTATGCAAAATTTGTGGAAGCCCCATATTACAGGTGAAATGAGTAAGTTTGAAGGTTAGAGCATTCATTGTTTGATGAGGAGGAAATTTTCGTTTGAAAGCATGTGTCTTGGAAAGTATAACAACATTGTAGCAACTCCCCGATCTAAAGATAATATCAGCTAGGCTTAGTTTGTTTGCCAAGGACCGGCAAAAGGTAAGCTTAGGGGTATTGTTGACACTCGTTAGCGTCAACTCTTACTAGGGCTTTTTACCCGAATGAAAACAAGAAAACACACTAGTCTAGGGCTTTATCTAACAAATTCCACGAGTTTTGCATATTCTCGTATTTTCGGGGTGATTTTCGGAAAAGCTAAAAAAAGAGGGATTCTAGTGCATATTTAGCACGAAAACTTATCCGCCATGGAAATATCACGATTGGGCTCGGGAACCATCTAGAAGACACCGAAGCAACGGGACCCGAGAGGAGGAAAAGTGGGGCCGGCCGGCCCCACCTTGGGGCCGCCCCGGCTAGGGCCGCTAGGGTTTCGACCCCCCCCGGAAGCTTCCTCCACCGCCTACGAGGACTCATCTTGGCCCTTGGTTACGTCGGTTTGATCTTGCGGCGCACGTCGATCCCACCGGGCTATAAATAAAGCGGTAAACCCCCTCCCTAAAGGCATCAAGTCATTTGGAGATCCACCATCAAGAGCCTTCTCTAGTTCATCGAGCCTCTCTAGTTCATAGTTTTAGCCTAGTTAGATTAGAAGTAGAAGAGTTCTAGTTCTTCGGCGGGATCTGGAGCCCGGCGGCGTGCATGCTGAGCGCGGAGTTCGGTATAGTTCTAGTACTTTGCTCTTATTGTATTCATTATGATTCAGGCAACATTGTTCTTAATCTCTTATATATCCTTAATTGCAATAGTCATTGTCTACTTTGATTATATGTCTAGGATAGTTGGTTTGATCTTATTGAATTCATGTAATTGCTCAGATAGCGTTTACCCAAGCGGCCCATTTGGGTAGATGGTAGACAATATGTAGACGTGGTGTCTAGATATCTTGTTTATCTGCGAGTGCACCCCGACGTGCGGGATGTGTGGTAGTCCACGCGGGTGACAAATGCGTTGGTTCCTCTGTAGTCCACCCTCCGTGCGTGGGACTAGCATGGGCACGGTCGCGAAGGAGGTGACCCTTGTGTCTTAATACCCTCATTAGTTGATGCCTCTTTACATGTGATAATGATATAGGGTTAACTTAACAATGATTGATTGCTAGATGTAGTTGCACTAATTAGAGTTATTCATTGACGTAGTTATTGAATTACCTTAGTATTTATTCCTGAGTTTATCCATTGGCTAGGTATTGTTATGACTAGAAGAGCTCGATGTTTATCTATTTATGATGACTGATCATTATTATTATTTATCATATATATCTTTTATCACGTGACTTATCCCCTGTTATGAGTAGGATTCTAGTTATGGTTTGCCTTTCACATCAATAGTATAAGTTATAGTTTATAAGTCCTACATATAGACCTTCCCAAGTGGTATAAATATAAATCGACAACCCTGGTAGACTTCCCTAGGTAAAATGCTACAACGGTATAATTATCGTCCGCTTGCGAGAACCCGGTTAGTTTATACTTGCCTAGTCATATTGAATACATGTAAATCTATAGTTATTTCTTAAGCAATATAATTAAGGATGACAACTTAATTCATGCTTAGGAATGATAGTGATAAATAGGTGGCTAGTTGCTAATGACAACTTAATTTAATACCGACCATTTCTGACGCTGTTGCTAGAGGTAGGGTTTATCTCTATTTTTAGTAGTGACGTTAGAAATGCCAACAACTACATGAGTGGTGCACGCTAGTAAATGTTCTGCGTCCTCTAGATTGGATGAGACGAAGAGAGAGAGAGAGATGACTATTGACGACCATAAATTGAGAAGGATTGGAGAAACCAAAAAAGAAAGATGGAGTGAGGGATGAAAGGGAGGGAAAAGTGGGGGAATGGCGAACGGCAATGAAAGCAAAAGGGTCAAAATGAGTGATCGAAGAAAAAATATGAGAATTAAGAGATGCCAGATCCAGATATAGAGTTTTTTTTTTTACTTTAATATACAATATATAGATAAGATAAACAACACAAAACAATGCTTTTTGGAATTTTTCCACATGTTTGCATATCGTTCAGAGAGAGAACCTATATGTATTGACTTTTTTTTTTGAGAAACTCATATGCATATTGGTGAACTGAGTTCACTGAATCTTTTTTCCTTTACCAGTGGTGTTGGATGGATTAGTTGAGAATTTCGCAATGAAAGACCATGGCCATGATGGCCGTGTAACATGTTGTATCTCCCACCGAAAATAGAGGCCCAATGGGTCTACGCCAATTCAAGGCTTTCTGTTTGGCCGAGGAACTATGAGTGTGTTTGGTTCGTTTCCTACGTAAGCCTGGCTAGCAAAACTAAGCCAGGCTAGCCCAAACCTGGCCCCAACAAGCCAATATAGACTTGTTTGGTTGCTATGCCATTTAAGTCTGGCTAGCCTCAGAGTGTGTTTGGTTGCCCGGTTTATTTTGATGCAGTCACCTCTTCTCCAAATTGGTATGGTCACCACTATTGAGACATTTCATCGAACAATTGAAGAACATCCATTCAGCAGGGCACAGTCACATGACACGCGACGGCCATGAACCAAAGCAAGCAAGCAACCAGAGAACAATCGATTGGCATGACAGAGTAGGACGAACACACGGAGAAGGCTGAGCAGCAGCAGCACATGGCGTTCGCACCTACTACTTGCTGGAGACCATGGCCACCAGTACTACTCTCTCAAAGCGTTGGCCGCCGGTACTGCTCTCAAGCCGGCGTTGGGAGCATAGCAAATTCTTGGCGAAGACCATGGCTGAGCGTCGTTGGTTCGGGGGCGGACGCCGCGCCTACCGCTCGCTGCCTGCTCTCGGCGCACCATGAACGGCGCTCAGCCTCCAAGGAGAACCGGAGGCGCTTGAGGATGCACGTTTCCCGGCGGCGCTCGCACGGGACCCTTGCGGGGCTGACGGAGCTGACGCGCAGGGGTTGGTCGGAGGCTCGGAGTCCGACGCGCTCCTAGGCAGGGGCCTCCGGCGGTGTCAGGAGGTTGAAGATACACGGTGAGTACGGACGAAGCACCGCTGAAGCCACCCTCGCCCCCTCGCCAGCACACCAGGCCGTCGCACCGAGATCCATGGCTACCAGCCTCCGGTGCTGAAGCCGCCGCCCAGATCTGCTGCCGTCCCCGGTGCCATGACTGAAGAGGTGTGGTGTACGGGAGGTGACTCGAACACTGGACGGAGCTAGACCGAGCCTGGCTCTAGGAGAACGACCGAATCTGTCGTTCAATGGCCTGGCTACAAGGGTACGGATGGCTCCGTGTAGCCAGGCTCCAATCTAATTCCAGACAACCAAACAGCTCAAAACTGGCTTCAGAAAGCCTGGTTTGAGGTTAGACACCTAACTAAACACACTTTAGGGGTCTATGACTAAATTTATCCTAGCTATAATACAAATATATAAGCTTTGATAGTATTTTTTTATATTTTAGATTTTAATATATTTTTTTGTAAATTTGGTCAAAGTTAAACATGTTTAACTTAGAACCAAACTAAAATGACATAATTTGGAAGTTGGAGCAGAGAGAATATAGTCCTTGTCCTTAGTGTTTCTCTGTTTCCTCCGTTCATAAATCATGTATGCATTTTTGCATTGTCATATAAAAAAGTTTAGGCCAACAATTACCTGCAATTGTTACTACCGCCTCCACATAAATTTCTACCGCGTGTTTGTTGGAGTTGGTCTGCTTGAAATTGCTACCAAATTCTAACAACAAAGATGAATCTTCAAACATACTCCAGCTTGATTTTCACACCCATAACTTAGTGAGCTGGCTAGGGATGAAAGCATAAATTAAATGTATCGTTTATCAAGGTAGTTTCTGAGGTTTTATTGGGTTTTGAGGAAAAATGCAAAGGGAAATAGACACTACAAATATAGAAATGATAACATTTTCTACTATTCTGAGCATTTAGTGACTTACCGTTTCATCCCTAAAGTTGGCTCTTTGTGAGCTTAGCGTGCCCACGTCGTGGTGAAGAACAATAATAAGATATTCATGGAGTGCTATAGCAACGGCCAACAATCTCGCTATTCCGGGTATCCCTGAAATTAATAAATGGATTAAGTCTAGTTTTCACCCCCTCAACTATCGCGTCGGTCTAATTCATAACCCCAACTACAAAACCGTCTATTCCTGGCACCCCAACTCTTCAAAACGGTTCACTTTTGGCACCTGGGAGGGGACAAAGCTGTTTTGACCGATGCTAAGCGGTTTTGACCATGTAGGGGCCACCCATCAGCCACTCATCGTCTCCCTCTCCATCTCCACGCTGGCACCTCTCTTTCCAGTCGAGTCGTCGTCCTCCTCGCGGAGCTTGCAGCCCTTGCCATGGCGAGCGTCGGTGTGCTCTGAGCACGAGCATCGAAAAGCCATGGCCGCGCCCCGAGCTAGGAGGAGCCAGTAGGGCCGCCATGACTGGCATCGTCGCGGTAGCAGAGCGGCGTGGACCGGGCTGGGAGGGAAAGAGGAGGGGGGCGGGGTGGGCTGCCATGGCAAGCGCCCTTGACTCCGCGAGGGGGGTGGCGGGCGATGGTCGAGCACATGCTCGGCGGCCGTCGCGAGCTCTCTGGCGCCAACAGCGGCGGCGCCACGCTTAGGTCCTCACTGCGCCTCATGTGAGTTCCCGGGCGGTGGTTGCACGCGCCCGCAGACGGGCGCTGCTGAGGATGATGGGCAGCCACGCCGAGCTCCCATCGACGGCCGGCCGAAGCCCGGACCGGCAGCCGCTACGAGTCACCGACGAGTCCGCGCGAACGACTCAAGGGACGACGGGCGCACGGAAGCTGCGAGCGAGATATGGAAACGATAAACTTCAGCCTCTGCGCCGGGCGAAGCCTTCAAGGCGGCAAGCTTGGCCCACCAGCAGCGGGAAGGAGCAGTAGGGCCGCCCGGTGAGCGGGAGCAGAGGAGCACGCGGGCACGCGGCGGCGTGTGGGCGCGGCTTCTGCGTCGTCGGCAACGACGGGCAATGCAGCCATGGCTCGGCGTCATCGTGGGACGGAGGCCACCTAGGCCGACCCCCGCGCCGATGCATGCCCAGCGAGACGGGCGACGTGATGCAGGTGAAGGCCGGGACAGGGGCGGGCTTGGGCGCTGGCGCCCGCATCTTGCCGGGCCGTGGTCCCACAGCAGCACCGGTGCCGCCCGTAGCCTACTCGCCGCTGGTGATGGGAGGAAAGAGAGGGGCCAGCGTGGAGATGGAGAGGGAGATGATGAGTGCCTGACGCGTGGGTCCTACATGGTCAAAACCACTCAGCATCAGTCAAAACAGCTTTGCCCCCTTCTAGGTGCCAAAAGTGAACTGTTTTGATAGTTGGGGTGCCAGGAATAGACGGTTTTGTAGTTGGGGGTATGAATTAAACCGACACGATAGTTGAGGGGTGAAAACTGGACTTAATCCTTGATAAATTATCCCAACATCTCAATTTACAGAAGGTCGCTCAAATTAAAAAAAAAATTCAAGATCTACTGTTAGATTGGTGGCCATAGAATGTCCTAGCTAGTTAATATATAAACGAAATGATCTGTGTGGCTGCCGGTTTAGCATACGCAAACGAATACTTTACACATTCTTTTTTTTTTTGTGACTAATACTTTACATATTCACGCTACTGATGCTATCATGCTTACGTAGAAAACCTGACGTCGCGCACGTATCAGCTGCGTGCCAACTACTGCTAGACAGTATTTTTTTAGGGCTTCCCCCTCTAGCTTGGCCGTTAGCCCCGTTCTCCAGCGTATGCACTAGATCTTTGCATCCCATATATAGTTTGGTAATTTCATAGATTTTTATATTGGCTTGCAAAGAAACGAAGTGCTTCGTCAGACAAAAGAAGAAAGCCACTACAGAAAGGCATATTATATTGGAGAGCCAAGATTTCATCAGACTTTGCACTTTATCTCAGAGAAGACAGAAAAGATCTAGCAAAACACCGTTAACGCTTTTTAGAGCAGGAGCACTAGCTATGCTGCTCACGGTGGAGCTTGATGCATGGCTTGCTAGCTTCTCAGTCTACGTGCACTTTAGTTTCTCATTGTGTTGCTGGTGCCCTTAAGATCAGTCATTTATATATATTCTATCCATAAAACCTTCTCGTCTCGATCGTTTATAAGAAAAGGCATATTTTTAAGGATCATATGACTCATGTTTATCTATATCTATAGATCTATATCAATATCAAAATCTATATATCTATATTTATACCTAATGTTAAAGAGTAAGTGTTTCTTCCATCGTGTCCCTTTACTTCTCAAATTGTCGTCACGCCATTTGTGTCATGTAGGTGATTTAGATTTATTACTCATGCTCATACAAGTTAGAATAACTCATGTCTAACTATAATATAAAGTTTAATTTCAAAACATATTGAGTTTAAGATAAAAAAAAAACATATTGAGTTTCATTGCAATACATGCATGAACACATTTGCTAGTAGTAGCTAGTAGACGATGTGTGATGTCAGAGGGACATCATATCATATAATAATAAAAATTGGCAAACTTACTTCACATAAGAATATAACCGAACACCGTATGTGCATTAACTAAAAACAATACCTAAACTTGAATCTATCAAACCACAACTTGTCCCATCTTTCAGTAACAATATACTTACATCAATTAGCTCACTAATACATCAGCCTCAATACCTCCTACTCAATATATATAAAAAGTACATATATGCTTTCCATGTCAACTCATCCATATAAGTAAGATTTACGTGAAACATCCTTGACCCAAAAAAACCATGAGCGACGGTGAGGCAACTTCACTATGAGATGAAGCAAATACAAGATATGGGAGCAACAAGTGTGGGGAGCCTTCAAAAGCCGTCCTCAAGTCTCTCTTTTAGTAGTGGATTTGGTAGATCAAAGCCTCTTTAATATTCTCCCAAACCCTACTTCTCTCTATGTGGATAAACTGTATATTCTCGAATTGTGAAAGAAGTCTTATAATGACAAAGTTCATAATGACCCCTAGATCTTGAGATTATAATTAACAACATAGACATGCTTAATATTATTTTTTAAAAAAATTGTTGACAGGACTTCTAAAGGGGAAAATATATTAATAAACGAGAGATCAATTTCAGTATTAACATGTATAGGCAATGATTTGCATAATGAACAAGCTGATTGGCTTCCAAGTGCCAGGACTTGCATACCACAGAGCAGAATGGGAAGTGAGCCGAGAAGCCGAGGCTAGCATGAGCACTAGCAAAACTAGCAACAAACTCGACTTATTAGGGGCCGTTTGAGGGGCTCTATGTGTCTTTGGCTCTAGCACTGTAGTAGCATTGTGCGTTATTGTGGCAGAGCTGCTGAAGCCCACCAACACTAGCTACTCTCTATTCCCTACCGGAGCTGGAGCTACTACAGTGCCCGCTACAGTGCAACAAAATAAGCTATAGTGCTAGAGCCATCGGGAGCAAACCAAATGAGGCCTTAGTTGGGCGACCATGATGTCGATGTCCCATACTTTACACGCAAGTGGGAATCACCGCCAGCCACTGTCGTCCCATCTTTGAGTACTATCTTACTCCCACGCTTGAATTTTTTTATGTTCAGGTTAGTACTCCCATTGTCTAAACAAGGAAGCTAATTTTGTTTCTTCCTAAATCAAACCTTTAAGTTTAATAAAGTTTTATGAAATATGGACCATCATAGAATATATTTACAAATTATGAAATGAACTGAGCCATAAAGCTGCCTGTTATATTAATAAAGAAGAAGATTGAGGTTAGGTGTTGCTGATTATATTAATAAAGAGGAAGATAAAGGCTAGGCAAACAATGTTACCACCAAAAACTCAACCAACAATAAGCTACTAGCAATATGAGCAAACAATCACATCAAAGACAAACCCCTATAACCCAATATGAAGATGCAAAGAGGCCTCGCCCATAAGATTCCAATAGGCACTAATTTCAAACCAATCAATGATTTGAGAAGGTCCAGTGGCAACAATTCCTTCAAGCAGTGTACAACATTTTGCATTGTGTCTTATTGAGATTTCCATCCTCTGCAACAATGCTAAGATACTTTAACATGCTGCAGTGTGCAAGGTAGGCACATCGACGAAGTAAAAGACTTGTTGTAGGACTTACATTGGCATCTTGCTGTCATGGCAAGCAGTGAAGAGGATGTATAGGGCATGTCAGGTCCTTTTCCTTCCTAGCTATGGCAGATAAAGAAGACATTGTCTTTATCAGTGGATCCTCTATCAGCTGGGGGACTTCTGCTTTCATCTTGATCGTAGAAAGCGTGTAATGACATCTTCAATAATGATGAGAAAGTTAGGGTCCTCAACTATCATTTGTGAGACAACTTCCTCATCAACAAATGCCTCCTCCACTAGAATAATATCCTCAATACGAGTGACTACATCTAGCAGTTTCCACTCTATTACCTGAACAATGGGGATCTTTGAGGGCATGCACCACACTCCACGATGGCTTGCTCTATTGTCTTCACACCACTGATAGAATATGTCTGATTGCACATGTGTCATAACATGTGCCAACCATAACCTAATAGTCCAAATCTCATCTCTAAGGGGTCACACTAGATCCTCTAAATAAGTGATCTATTGTTGAAGCTTTGAGTGTAGTGTCTCCAGTAGAGGTGCAAGCATTGGATTGTAGATCAAAGATAGTTGGAGCTAAATCCTTCCCTTGCGAAGGAGGATGACTTTGTGTGGAGCGTGGAGACGATGGTCGAGTACAAAGATGACTTGACGAGGATGCAACCACAACGTCCTCCCAACCACTAGCTAGTTAGGGGTGGCGAGGATTGGTAGTTGGGAAAGGTGGGTGCAGGATAGGGTAAGGGAACTGATGGGGTAGTGTTGCTCCCGATGCCCAAGTTGACGACAATGAATGGAACAAAACAAATCCTAAAATGAGCTAACTAGATGGTCACGAGTAAGACAATCATAGCAACAGCCACAAGACCATTGCTTGAAGGACAAGCCTACGCTTAGACTTCACAATGCTCATGGAAGGTAACGATTGCTTGAAGCAACATGAGCGACCCCTATAGCCATCGTTAGCCGTCACAACTGTCTTAGACACCCATGGATGCGTTGGCGGACCGAGGTGGAGGTGATGCATATGTAGTGAAGGGTATTCTTCTCTAAGGACTTGTTACATTTTAAGAAAATTTGGCTTTGAGCAAAAATAGAATTTTTTTTTGACAGCCGGAGTAATTTGATTCACAAACTTTTTTCTGCACCGGTACCGCCTATATATCTCGGTGCTCTGGTCCATATACAATGACTTGTAACTAGGGTGCACATGCATGGCATAAAACTCTTGACTCTCTGAAGTCTCGCTTCATTTGAACTGGAAGAAAAATTAACAGGGTTGCCAGGTTTGCTTCACGTGTTAAATTTTACGGAGTAGCTAACAAACTAAAAAAAAAATGATAGAGATTCCTTCAAATAATAAGGGGTTAACGCTGGTGACATAGTTTAGTTTTGGTTCTATCTGTTCTCACGCGTAAGGTCATTTGACATCGATCAAACCAAACGCATGTGCGCGCACACACACACACACACACACACACACACACACCAGCTGGAGCCGTCGTACACACACCTTGCAAGCTGTGTGAGCTGCATGTAGCCAATATTGCAACTCCACGCAAGACTGAGTCTTTTTTAGTCTGCACTCAGACGGCAAGAGAGAGCTCATTTTCTTAAGTCACTCTACATTTATGGATCGGACGAGGATTCCAGTCAGTGGATCACCAATTCACCATCAGTTGACCACGCATATGATGCAATGCAAGTGGCAGTTTTGTTGGTTGTCTGAGCCCCTTCCACATGCCTTCCTGATGCTTCAGTTTCAATCCCGTGTCGCCCGCGTAGTAGTCATATCCAATGTCGCTGTTAAGGAGAGAGGGACAACAGCACCAGTGCAGCACATGAATAGCGAATACGAAACGTGCTCGAATATGTAATTTGTCGTCTGCTCTGACAGATTCCAGTTCCAGCAGGCTGCTTGCCTGCTTCCGCTTCGGCAAGCAACCTCCCTCTAAGCTAAGCTCAGTGGTGGACTGGTGGCTCTATAAGTCTAGTCCCGGAGCTCCGATCCGTTTCCCAGTACTCTCCACGCCCAAAATCGGCAAAAGACAAAAAAGAGATCGAGTCAGCCAGTCAGGGGTGGAAAGAAGGAAGGCAATGGCAAGTATGCCTATGCCGGCTTGTGCGGCATCTGAGCTCGTGGCCAAGGGGAGGGAGTCGGCTGCCGTGTTCAAGGCCATGCTTGGCCAGCTGCCTGCTGTCGTCGTTGCAGGTGCAGGGGCAACGACGACGCCCCATGGTCTATGGGATCTGGCCGAGGAGATCCTCCGCTGCTGCGACCGAGCTTTGGCGGCCTTGCACAGCGGCACCGGCACCGGCACCGGCACTGGCACTACGGAGGAGGCCAGTAGTTCAAGGAAGCGCAAGCCGGAGCAGGTGGGCGGCCTGGCTCCTCCTCCTTCGCCGACGGGATCCAAAAGGACGAGGTAAGCTAATAACCATAGTCCTTTTTGTTTTCGAGCTAATTAATTACCAGGTTTATTCAAATCGGCAAGTGCCTCTCAGTGTCAGTATTATAACGTTAACGTATAATCTACTACGTATTGAATGAATCTGCAGGATGAGCCGTGGAGAGAGGGGGACACGAGTTGCGAAGAGAGGAACAATGGAGGACGGCTTCATCTGGAGGAAGTATGGCCAGAAGGACATCCACGGCAGCAACCACCCTAGGTCTGTCTGAAACATCCGAATTGATCAAGACACCTCTGAATGCAATCATGCTTTCAGAGATTCATCAATCTGCTGCATCACAACACAACTAGTCTCCTGATCTTGTAATGTCATCACAGGCTCTACTTCCGGTGCACCTACAAGGACGACCGGGGCTGCATGGCCAGGCGGCAGGTGCAGAAGTCGGACACCGACCCCTGCGTCTACCTCATCACCTACTTCGACGAGCACACCTGCTGCCGTGACGAAGACGCTGTCATCAAGCCGCCAGCACCATTCGTCATCGACTTCGGTTTGAGCGCCGCCGCCAGTGACGACCAGCCAAGCGCCGAATGGCCGTCGTCCTGTGACGACGACGGCCCGGTGGAAACGCACACATCAGCTTTGTGCAGTTCATCACCGGAGGAGGAGTTGCAGGCTGGCAGCACGTGCAATGTGGATGAGTTCATCATCGAGCAGTCAACGCCGGTGCCACAGCTGATGGGTAAGTTGCCGGAGTGGGATCTTTTGGAGGGATGCTTGGACTGGGAGTTTGGCAAAGACGAGAGCTCCTTCGACATTGACGGTTTCGTCAGATACGACGACTTCGATTACATTGATCTATCAGTGCTTTTTGAGGATGCAGTTTGTACTACTACGAAGTAATTATGTTTGTAGTAGGTGTGTTTTTTCAGTCATCATCAACTCATGATATATGCTTCTTAAATTTTTTAAGAGGCAAACTTATTATAACGTGAGAGATATAATAACACGGCATGCTGCGTAATTTCATATACGAGACCAGTCGATCGAACTGTGCTTGTGCTCGAACTGATGATATAGTAAAGACCAAAGTGGATAAATTTAACGCGTGAGAGACCTAATTGTTGCTTGTTTTAGAGAACTATCAAGTCTTTAACTTTACTACCCATTGCCGACTTCGCTTTCGAGCATCACGGTGCAGGCATGCATTCTCAATCTCAACTGACATCGATCGAGTTACCTTTTCCATTTTTCAATCCAGGCTAGCACAATAAATATTTTTAGAGGCTGGCAAAAAAGATTAATAGAGGCAGCAGGCACAACGCCGCTATTTCGTCACTGCTAACCACGATTAACAGAGGCGGCCAGATGAAAACAACAACAAAAAGTTCAACCAAGTCGCCCTACCGGGCCCACCTCAATCTGCATCATTCCCTCCTGGCCGCTGACCCGCCTATCCTTGTCCGCTAAGGCCACCATGACCGATCCCTCATCGTTGGCTCCCTGTCCTTGTTGTTGGCATGTCCCCATGATCCTTGTGATATCTCGTCGCTAGCCCGTGATGCATGCATAATTCAATTCCAAAATGTATTAGGTTTTATTGCACCACATGTACATACACATGTACATGTACATATTTGCCAGTAGCTACGAAGTGCGCTAATAGAGGGACAGATAACAATAATTCAAATTAGCAAACTAATTTGACTTAAGCATATCACCAAACAAGTGTCTGAATCAAAACAATACCTAAACTTGATCAATCCATCAAACCACAAGTTGTCCCACCTTTCAACAATAATCCACTTACATCAATTAGCTCACTAATACATCAGCCTCAATATCTCTAAGTATATAGAAAAATACACATGCTTTTCATGCTAACTCATACATATAAGTAAGATTTTTGTGAAAAATCCTAGCAGATGTGGGAGTCAACAAGTGTGGAGAGGCCTCAAAATCCTCTCTTGAATCTCTCTCTTTTAGTGGTGGATTTGTTAGTTCAAAGCCTCTCCAGTATTCTCCCAAACCCTAGTTTTCTCTCCCTGGGAAAAGAACAAAATCTCTATTTATTCTCGAGTTGGGGAAGAAGTCTCATAATTATAAAGTTAAGAATGAACCCTAGATCTTGATATTAGCACAATGTACACAACCCCAATTTCAACATTAAACAAGCATATAGTCAATGATTTGCATAATAAATAAGCTAATTGGCCACCAAGCGGTTGAATAAGGAACTACATTTACCATAGAGAAACGAGAAGTGAGTTGAGAAGCCGAGCCATACAAACTCGACTTGGCAGGGCGGCCATGATGTCTGGCTTGGCAGGGCGGCCATGATGTTGTTGTCCCACACTTCCACATGCAAGTGGTAATCACAATCATCCATCGCTGTCCCATCTTTGAGTACTACCTTACTCCCATGTTTGAATGTTCAAGTGTCTATACTCCCATTGTCTAAAAGATATGAAGTCAATTTAGTTTATCCAAAATCAAACTCCTTTAAGTTTAATTAAGTTTTATAAAAAATATGATACCATCATAAATATATTTGCATATTATGAAATGAACCGAGCAGCTGAGTCAATTATATTAATAAAGAAGAAGACCCAAGCTAGGCAAACAAACAATAAAAACACTATGATTGAAACCACTCAACCAACAAGTGCTGCTGCCAATATGGGTAAACAACAACATAAGCAACCACATCAACAAGCCCCTATAACCCATTAAGAAGAGGCAAAGAGACCTGCACCATAAGGTCCCAGAAGGCATATCATCTTAAACCCATCAATGATTTGAGAATGTGTAATAGCAACAATTTCTTCAAGCAGTCTACAACATGTTGCATTGCATTATCGAGCTTCCCATCCTTCCAATAGTGCTCAAATCTTTTAACATGTTGCATTGTGCAAGGTGGGTTCTTTGACGAAGTGAAGACCTATTGTAGGAACTTACATCGGCATCTTACTACCATGGTAGGTGGTGAAGAGGGATGCATAGGAGGACATGCCACATCCTTCTCCTTCCTATCAATGGTAGACAGAGAAGACATTGCCTTTATCTATGGATTCTCCGTCGGATGGGGGACTTCTGCTTTGACCCTGGTCGTAGAAAGCATAAAGGCATCTTTGATGGTGATGAGAAAGATGGTGTCCTCAACTATCACTTGTGAGACAACTTAGTCATCATCAGATGTGTCCTCCACTAGAACAATATCCTCAATAGGAGTGGCAACATCTAGCAACATCCACTCTATTATTTGAATAGCGGGGTCTTCGAAGGCACCACGACATCCCACAATGGCTTGCTCTGTTGTCTTCATACTAGTGATAGAATCTAACAGATTGCACATGCGTCATCACACACCAAGGACTCTATTGTCTTCATGCCAGTAATGGAACCTGCACTAATTGCACATGTTTCCTCACACCATGAATCTGCAGATGTGCAAGGCTTTGCAAGATAAGCAAGGATCAATGCCAATGATGAAGAGCACCTAATGGGAGAACAAGGGCCAAAGAGTTCATTCATGTTTGTAATGGGAGCAAGGTGGCTCTACATAGGGACCAAAGAGTTCAAAGACATCAATGGAGGGGTCCACACTCGGTAGCTCCACATACTTCTAATGTGCAGCAACCATTCCATCCACAACCTAGTAGTTGAAATCTCATCTATGAGGGGTTGCACTAGATCCTCCAAACAAGTGATGATCTATGGTTGAAGCTTTGAGTGTGGTGACTCTAGCAAAGGTGCAAGCATGGATTGTAGACCAAAGCTAGATAGCTAGAGCTACATCCTTCACGAAGGAGGATGGCTTTGTGGAGATGATGATCGAGTAGAAAGCTGACTTGACGAGGATGCAACCACAATGTCCACCCAACCATAGTTAGTTGGGGGTGGTGAGGATTGGTAGTTGGGGAAGGTGGGTGCAAGGTAGGATCTGGGAATCGATGGGAGCAATGCCACTTCTGATGCCCAAGTTGACAACAACGAATGCAAAAGAGCAAATCGCGAAATGAGCTAATAACTAGATGGTCATGACAAGACAATGTTAGCATCTGTGATGAGACCACTACTTGAAGGCAAGGCGGCCATGCTCAGACATCACAAATGGTTGTGGAAGGTGAAGATTGCTTGAAGCACCATGGGTGACCCTCTCAGAGGCATCGTTAGTAGGCATGACTGCCTTCACCACATGGATGCATTGGCTGATGGAGAGGTGGAAGCGATGCATATGTAGTGATGGATATTATTCTCTATAGACTTGTTAATTTTAAGAAAAATTGGCTCTGGACAAAAATAGAATATATTTATTTTTAACGGACGGAGTAACTTGATTTGCAAAAATTTTCCACCGTCTCTCCAGTCCACATCCGACGACTTGTAGGGTTAGTCTCATTGAGAGTTTCATAGTCATAGACATTAATTAAGCTGATGTGATATAGTATAAATGAAGAGAGAAATGAAAAATGTTCCATGGGATGAAATAGTTTCATGAGGATAAAACTTGTCTACATTGTTTCCAATACTTGTGGTTCTTGAAAATAGGGCTACAAAATTCCCATTGAGATAGGCTTAACTGGGGGGTGGGGGCATGGGATTTTGAATGGAAAGGAATGTTTGCTTCACATGTTAATTTTTACGGAGTATAGCTCTATATAACAAACTAAAAATTGAGATTTCTTCAAATAACAAGAATAGGGATTAACTTCTATTCTCACGCGTAAGGTCAGTTGACATCAATCCAAACACATGGTCACAAGCAAACGCACCAGCTGGAGCCGTCGTGCATTTTGAGTCACTCTATACATATGGAAGCATGCACCAACGACCGCAGGAAGCTGGCCAAGCACCAACTCGACGCAAGATTGATTTTTTTAGTCCGTACTCAGACGGCAAGAGGGCTCATTTTTAAGATACTCTCTACATCTATGCATGAGGGTTCCAGTCAGTGGATCACCATCAGTTGACCATGCATGATGCAAGTGGCAGTTTTGTTGGATGCCTGAACCCGCTCCACGGGCCTTCCCTCCTGCATGCTCCAGTTTCAATCCCGTGTTGCCCGCGTAGTAATCATATCCAATCCAATGTCGCTGTTAGGGGGGGGAGGGAGGGAGGGAGGGAGGGAGGGAGAGAGAGCGGGGTGGGGCAGCAGCAGTGCAGCACATGAATAGCCAATATGAAACGTGCTCAAATGTGTAATTTGTCGTCTACTCTGACGGATTCCACAGTTCCAGCAGGCTGCTTGTCTGCTTAATTCCCTTCGCCAATACCTCTAAGCTCAGAGTGGACTGGTGGCTCTATAAATCTAGTTCCCGGAGCTCCGATCCTTTTCGCAGTACTCTCGACGCCCGAAATCAGCCAGTCAGGGGTTTGGAAACAAGCTAAGCTAGCTAATAAGGAAGGTAATGGCAAGTATGCCTGCTCGTGCGGCATCTGAGCTCGTGGCCAAGGGGAGGGAGTCGGCTGCCGTGCTCAAGGCCATGCCTGGCCAGCTGCCTGTGGTCGTGTTTGGCGCAGGGGCAACGACGCCCCATGGTCTCCGGCATCTGGCCGAGGAGATCCTCTGCTGCTGCGACCGAGCTCTGGCGGCCTTGCACAGCGGCACTGGCACTGGCACAGAGGAGGCCAGCGGTTCAAGGAAGCGCAAGCCGGAGCGGGAGGGCGGCCTGGCTGCTCCTCCTTTGCCGACAGAATCCAAGAGGATGAGGTAATTACTAGCCATAGTCCTCTTTATTTTTAGCTAATTAATTACCAGTTTAAGGTCAAACTGGCAAGTAGTGCCTCTCAGTCTCAGGATTATAACGTTAACGTGTATATTCTACTGCGTACTGAATCTGCAGGATGAGCCGTGGAGAGAGGGGGACACGAGTTGAGAAGAGAGGGACAATGAGGGACAGCTTCATCTGGAGGAAGTATGGCCAGAAGGACATCCACGGCAGCAACCACCCCAGGTCTGTCTGAAACATCCGAATTGATCAAGACACCTCAGAAAATTCAGAGATTGATCAATCTGCTGCATCACAACACAACTAACCTTCTGATCTTGTGATGTGATCAGGCTCTACTTCCGCTGCACCTTCAAGGACGACCGCGGCTGCATGGCCAGGCGGCAGGTGCAGAAATCGGACGCAGACCCCTGCGTCTACCTCATCACCTACTTCGACGAGCACACCTGCTGCCGTGACGAAGATGCTGTCGTCAAGCCGCCAGCGCCATTCGTCATCAACTTTAGTTTGAGCGCCGCCGCCAGTGACGACCAGCCAAGCGCCGAATGGCCGTCGTTGTCCTGTGACGACGACGGCGGCCCGGTGGAAACGCACACATCGGCTTTGTGCAGTTCACTGGAGGAGGAGTTGCAGGCTAGCAACACGTACAATGTAGCTGAGTTCATCATCGAGCAGTCAACGCCGGTGCCAGAGCTGATGGGTATGAATATGATGCACTTGCCGGAGTTGGAGTGGGATCCTATGGAAGGGTGCTTGGACTGGGAGTTTGGCAAAGACGAGAGCTCCTTTGACATTGACGGTTTCTTAAGATATGACTTCGATTACATTAATCGATCTGCTTAGTTAACTTCGAGTGTGCAGTTTGTGTTAGTATGGAGTAATTATGTTTGTATAGGTGTGTTTTTTCAGCCATCAACTCGTCGTTCTTCTTAAATTTTTTTAGGAGGCAAGCTTATTATAACGTGAGAGATATAATAAAACGGCAGGCAAATCTGGGTAATTTCATGTATTATTAGTCGATCGAACTATGCATGTGCACGAACTGATGTAGTGAAAGACCCAAATCGATAAATTTGGTGTTGCTTGTTTTAGATAACTATCAATTATTTAAGTGTAATATACCCATTGCCCATGATGGTAGCAACTTAATGACTCTAGAGATGCGGAATTAACTTATCCATTTTTCATTCGACACTAGCACAATAAAGATTTTGAGGCGGGCAAAAATAGAATAACAGAGGCAGACACCACTCCTGCCTCGCTCTTTCGTCACAGCTGATCGCAATTAATAGAGGCGGCCAGATGAAAAAAAAAAGCCTAGCCCAGGTCGTCCAATCAGGCCTAAGCCTCAATTTGGGCCGCTCTCTCCCCTCCAGCGACCCCGTCCTCGTCCGCTAAGGCCACCGTAGCCAATCCTTTCCTCATCATTGGCACGCCGTCTTTGCCATTGGCATGTCCCCATTCTTGTCCCGTTGCTAGCCTGTACTGTTGTGTCTTCGCCTTCACCAACGAGTTGCAGATCTAAGAGAGGGAGGATGAGCTAGAGGGGAAGAACAAGGAGGGAAGAGACAAAGCACTCACTAGGTATAAAGATGTGCACCATCGCTGGCGAGATGAAGAGCGGATTCACGCCGATGCCAATGAGAAAGACAGGTTCGGCAACAATTGCCGCCACAGACCCTTGGTCGTCCGATCTAGTAGCCACCACCTCCTGCCCTCGACCGGATCCTTGCAGCTACCACCGCTCGCCCTCAACGGGATCTGAGAAACCGCCACCACCATTGAGAGAAGGAGGCGAGTGATGACGGATTCGTGGGCGAGCTCTCTTGACGCCGAGAGAGGGAGGGCTGGCAGTGAGAGAGAAAGTGAGGCAAGGGGGACTCAAAGTGGGTACGAAATGGGAGCGAAGGATGGATAGGGACTCAATTGGTGAGAGATAGAGAGCGAGCAGGCTAGGGTTTTCTCGATTATATACTTATTAAAGCCAGTTAGTAGGCTAAGATAGGCCATGTGCTTATTACTAGGCTATCCTTAATTAATAGAGTATTAACTGATTTTTAGAGGCAGTCATTTAATGGTGTTTCCATGAATGGCATTATGTCTGCCTCGGCCTTCAATAGAATTGATTAGAATTATTGTAGTTTAGTTCTGAAGAGGCTCAAACTAGCTACACAAGTAAACTGATTCTATTGGTTCAGCCTAGTTCTTGAGATCCAAATGGGCCATTATGTATTTCATACTCTAAATTTTGGATAAGGGAGTTTTGACTCTGAAAAGATTCGTTGTTGGCTCTAATTAAGATGGCTGCAGGGATGAAAACATGATGGATATTCATCAACTGCAGAACAAGTTTTCTTTTATTATTGTTGTGGCCTCTTCGCCTAGTGTTTCAGTTCACAACAACAGTTAGAGCTCTACTACCTCCATCCCCAAAAAATGCAATTCTCATATTTGAAAGAGTCAACTGATTTTACTTTTGACCAAAATTATACTAAAAATTACTAACAATTATAATACAAAAATATCATTAGATTAATACGGAATGTATTGTCATAATAAACTTATTCAACATAAATGTTAATGCCATTCACTACAAACTTAGTCAAATTTGAGCTTGTTGGACTAGCACGAATCCCATAACTGTATTCTTTTTAGGATGGAGGGAATACTTGCCCATATTTATGTCTATAAAAATAAGTGATTTGTATAGGCAACCATCTAATGGCTACAAAAATCAAATTTGAGCCCCGCTGAACCTGACAACCTCTAGATATTAATTTCTAGAGGCGGACCAGAATACAACCACCTCTAGAAATCATTTTTACATAATTTACAAATGAAGCCAAAAAATAGCAGAATTTTTTTCTCGGTTGGTTACATTGTATTGCATGTTGTCACCTCCATGTTCAAAATAATATAGGTGGGGGGAGGACAGCAAAAACTAATTCTGTAGGTCTGATCAGTTTATGCAAAGCCTGCAGTCCCTAAAATAAATAAATTTGGTGTATTACTGGTCTTTAACGCAAATAACACCTGATATGTACGTATTGATTGGGACATAAAAGGACCCAACCGTATAATATATAATGTAGTGGTGCAAATACTAATCATATCTAATATGCCAGTCCCCAAGGCGGTGTGGAACCATGTGATGATCTAAACGCCACCTTATGAACTGAATAATATACTAGTGCCACCACGCTAAGAATGAAAGCATCGTCTAAGTCCTTTTGTGCTCAAAGGCAACGACTGATAATAATTCCCCACATATTTCTCCATTCCAAGACGTGACACGGCTAAACAATAACCGACCGGCACGAGACACATATGGGCTTCAAATTTCTTTTTGAAGAAAATAATGAACTGTTGGAGCTTCTTAGTCGTCATGCCGCTGACGCTACCCGGAGTGACGTAACAGTCCTGACGCTGCACGGGCATCGTCATTAGCGTGTGATGACATAACTAGTCACTGCATTTTTGCTGCTAGCTTGCCGCCTTGCCGGCATCACTCTACAGCTCTCTTGCATCTTTCCAATTAAAGAAAAGAAACGAAAAACTTTCATCCATCGATCACTGCTGGAAAATCACGTGAAAGCCAATTTAGGCCACCACACCAGGCATCTCTACATGTGATTTGTTACCATTCTTGTTGACTGGAAAGTCAGCAACTTTCAGGGGGGGAAAAAGTAGGGGAACACTAAAGTTACAAGGGTGATTTTTTTTTTTTTTTGCTTTTATATATTCTTTCACGAAAATGTACACTGTGATATAATAGAAAAGTTTCACCAAACGTCACTACTATAAAAATAGAAATCTTTCTTTACAAATGGTTCCCATTTCTAACACACAAGCGGATCACATCACATAAGAAAATGCTTGTAACTATAGCAGAGAGCATTGTACTTCATGAACCGTTCCTAGAATGTTCGAGAGTGATTCCGTAGAGAACGCTTTGAAAATAGGATTTACAGGGGCGGACGTTCAACAGAACTAGCTTTATGAAAACCAGATTATCAGAGACAATTGATGTTAAGAGAACCACATTTAAAAATTTGTAACATTCTCTTATTCAACCAGCCTTAAAAATAGTTCCCTACAAATACATATCAAAGCACTGTAGTTGTTCACGGTATTGTTTGAATCTTTGAAGGAGCTACCTTTGAGAGGTGAGTTATGCCATCCTAAAGTCTTTCCATGTTTACCCTATATTTCTTTCACTAATTTTTGTTGTCATCTAGATGTAGAGAGGCATATGGTTGATACTTTCTTAATTTTGTTAGGGAATAAGACTGATCTTTTGCCATACACGTTGACTCGATCTAGTTACACTGATAATCTCTAAGAGTTTGCTATCTTAATTTGATATCCATATAATTTTGACAAAATAAGAAAAAATAGCCTCCAACGGTTTGACAAAATAACTTGCATTAATAACAACTTAGCATATCTCCCCTCCGAGCACGCAAATATACGCACACGTAAACAGCTAGGCATCGCGTTTTCTCCCGCTGCCCCTTCTTCTCCCGCTGCGCAAAGCCAGGTCGCGTTGCGTGAAGCCATCGTCGTGTCTCTCCTTCTCTCCTTCTCCGGTCGAGAGCTCGCGTACGTGCACCGAGCTAGAACGGCCGGCCGGGGTACGTGGTGGCTGGCCATCGATCGGCCGGATAGGCAGCGCATGCAGGCATGGTGGAAATCGATCGGCCGGCCGGAGCCATGTTGTCACAGATGGATCGATCGACGCGCTGGACATGGACATGTGCTGCGCGGTGGTGGCGGAGGCGTGGTGGCTGTTGTGGTGTCGCCGCCGCCACCGCCATTCGTGGCGGTGACCAGGTCGAGGCCTCGGACGGAGAGCACGTCGTCCTTCCTGCGTCACGTGAGGTCGCCCGCCATTCGCGGCGGCGGCTCCGGCGTTCCGCGGGTGTTTCGGCGTCTCTGGTGTAGTAGAAACCGAACTGCAAAGCCGACGATGAACATGGTGTTTGCGCAGAGCTGAGACATGAGATGGCTCGACCGGAGGAGCTCCGGGCAGGGTTAGCCGCATGCAGGGTCTCCACGGCGGCGCTCTGCCGCAGCTGAGGAAGAAGACAGCGATGCGGTCGATTTAGGCGACTATCGCTTGCGATCGATGGCTCAAAAGAGAGATGAGGGAGTGGGGGGACTGTTGGAAGGGATGGCAAGATTGATGGAGCGGCGAATCACGCCAATTTTTACGGCGTAGAGGGTTCGCCGGCGATGGGAGAGAAAGAGAAAAGAGAAGACGGTGGCCGGCTCAGGCTATTTGAAGGCGAAGAAGAAGAAGGAAGGGGTGGCCAGGACCTTCGTGAAGACGAGCAGGTGGCTGGCCACGCGCGCGGCGCGAGAAGGCGCGATCATGCCACAGCGGTCGGCCGGCGACAGTGCGGCATGGAGAGGAGGAGAAAAAGGATTTGCCCCGGGTTAATGTAGCAGACCTCCCCTCTTTCTTCTTTTTCAAAATTACTCTAAAAATTATATAGAAACTCGAAAAATTTCCAAAATAGGAGTTGTGCAAAATAATGAGCTCTACAACTTTTATTAAACAAGTTTTGTCAAATTTTAAATATTTTTGAAACTGCAATTTGAATTTAAAAAGGGTTTAAATCCTAACTTTTAGGATTTCAAAATTACTTTAATAAATGGTGAAAATCTCCAAAAATAAAAGTTGTTCCATTTCTCAAGATCTACAACTTTCATTTAGAAAGTTTTTTATGAAACTGAATAATTTTTGAATTGCAGTTTAAAATTCAAAAGGGGACATTTTCCAATCTACTAAACTTTTGAAATTAGTTTAAATTTTATTCAAAAACTTGAAAAACTTTATATACCAAACTTGTAGAGCTCAAAGAGGTGTACAATCTATATTTTGGAACTTTTCTCAAATTTTGAATATTTTGAGCACAATTAAAAAGGGATAAAATCACTTTGACTAGGGTTTTTGAAAAAGAAACTTCAAATTGATTCTTTGGGCAATTAATTAATGATTAATGGGTGATCTTGGGACCTAACCAATAGCACATTTCTAAAGTATAAAGTTTATACTTTGAAATGGTGCCAAGGGCTAACAACTTTTATTTAGAAAATTAGTTATGGTTAGCTCCTCAAAATTGAAAGTGAAATTCAAATTCTCACACTTAGCCACTTGAGCTAGGGTTTAGGGTTTGAATTCCAATTTCAAATTTGATTCTTCCTTGCACCTCATTTGACTTGTAAAACATACTTGGAATGTTAAACATGGTTAGCCAAACACTTAATCACTTCAAGGTTGCTTTTAGGTTAATTATTTTTATAGACTTGATTAAACATGTAAGTGAAATTTAATTACTTTTCCACACTATTCTAATTGTCATGCATAGCAAGCTATACTAAAAATCATTAAGCATGATTAACATCTTAAAACACACTTGGCATACAAGACAAAGCATTACTTATGCAAGGGTTATTAACACCATGACATGCGCTAATGCACTTGATGCTTGGTGATTAATGAATTAATAAACATGATGCTTGATGCATAACATGATGACATGGTGGGTTTATGGTGGGTTTAGGTTAACATAACACCGGGGGTGTTACATTATATCCCCTTAAAAAGAAATCTCGTCCGAGATTTAAGGCTTGGGTTAAGTAATGGAAAAGGAAATGTATCAAGCATATTGACTTGTAAGAAGTTCATAAAGCGACAAGGTTTGGGTTGAAGAATTCCAACTAAAACCAAGAGATAGCTATTGGTGATAAGAGTGTCAACAGGAATTACGTATCTAAAGATCAAAGAAAGAGAATACAACAAGGATAGAGTTTGAGTAATGGAAAAGGAAATGTGTCAAACACATTAAGTTTTAAGAATCTTACAGGACAAGAGAGTTGGTTTCAAGGGTACAACCAAGATTAATATATGGTTGCAAGGCTAGAGCTGAATAAATTTTGGATACGTAAGAACAAGTTTAGTATATACAAGGAGTTGGGATTTCGAAGAATGATCCCAAGGGAGCACTTTAATTATGCAAAGCAATGGAGGATGATCATTGATCTCGATACAAACGAGCGCCCAGCAGTAACTCATGTGGCTGCAGCACACAGAAGACCCTAGGTTTCGACGTTGGATCGAGATCATGGATCATGGTACCATCGTAAAACACAATTTTGGTAATTCTCACATGACACATGTCGAAATGACGAGGTCAAGCAATTGGCGTGTGTCAAGAATAGAAAGACCAAGGTAAGACACACGCATAGGCGAAGAAATCAAAGTTGTCTTGAGGTAATTGCTAAACAAAAGTTCCTTAGCAAATCGAGATACAGGACGAGATTAGTAGGATCTTAATAGCTATGCAAACAATAGCTATTATTGGATTAATGAAGGACATGTTACCTCTATCTTATATGATAGGTATGATGCATGCTCGTCCTATACGTCTTCACGACGTTAGTTAGCATACCACTCACTTCTCACTATAGGGCAATACTTTACTCATTAGTCTTGCAGAGTGAGACGGGATACAGAAAGACTCTTGGCAAGGTATTGTCGATGAAACTGACTCTGCAGTAGACTTCTGTGAGAACACTTGGAGACTCTTCAACATTGTGTCTCCGGATTATCTGAAAAGTCTTCTTGACAGCTTGCAGAAACTTTAGAAAGATCGGAAGACAAGTTTTAATGTTGTTTCATCAAAAACTTTTAATTGTAAAATCATTTTGAAGTTTTCGCAAAGTAATACTACAAGTATCTTTGTAAAAATCGCTCTGATACCATTTTATGGCAGAACCTTCTAAATTATATGGCCCACAAGCACCTGACATTATCCTTAAGACCTCATCGAGCCATGATTATGTACCACATAACCTAGAATGCTACGTCGGGTGAAACCCCGATGACACCACGATCCTCTAGGATCAACTTCTTATAAAGAACTTGCAGTATTACAACCGTTTTAATCCAAATACAACAGAGTAGCGGAAGATTGACAAAGAAGATTATAATACTTGATCAGAGTTTGATTAAACAAAACTTAAATGAGTTTGCGGAAGTAAGAAGGAGATTTAGAACACTGCGAGGAGAAGTGGAGAACACCTCGGGTGGGAGTATTCGATCATGCCGAGCCCAGCCGGGTATGACCCGAACTCGGCCCGCACTAGTCGGCACACACTTGCAAGGGGTTTAACAAACCCTGAGTACAGAAAGTACTCTGCAAGACTTACCCGACTAAAAATTGAGGAGACGACTCAGGAATGCTGGCTAATAGCAGGAATGCTGGCTAATAGGAATCAAGGTGAGGCTTTAGCAAGATCAAAAGACATCTTTTACGAAAAGAGACTAAGCCAGTTCTTACTATAACAATCACTTGTCAAACATGTAACGAATTCAAAACTTTCTAGTCTCACAACTTCCATCATTACTACGATCTTTGGTGCAAGGATCAAGTCTCCCCATATCGTGGAGCAACGGCGATTCGAATCGCTTAATATACCAGTGGGGCTTCCTAGCTACACGATGTATGCAGGACCGAACATCTTACATACATCAACTCACGCTTGTATTTCTCCCTGCCAGAACGGGTCCTAGCCACGAGAGTTTAGTACACCATCTCCCTACGCCGTCTGTACGTCGACGGTGCGCTCGTAGTGTGGGTACACGCTACTTCCCGTTCTGGTGTCCGTTCTCATCACGGATGGTACAAGGGAGCTTACCGCCATTAGCATGCGACTAGTACTATCAAATAACCTCATGATCCAAGGGCCAAGGCAACGAACGGTGCTTAACCAACTCACAAGTGGACGACACTACACCAGGGCTCTAGCCCATCCTGGTGCAAGTCACTCCACCCGGTCTCGATTTACTCATCATCATGCTCTTGTAGTGTATCCTTGACCCCGTCGGAACAAGGATAAACAACAAGCAACATCAGGTTTTTGTAACTTCCCTTCAAAGGGTATTGTGATCACACTTTTGAAAACAGTTTCTCAAAACCCTACACTAGTAGCAAGGCTAAGCGTATACTAAGCATTTCGAAATCAAAGCAGGTATCCTGGGTAATATATCAAGGTACGGTAAATGCGTCAAAGTAGGATATCACACAACTCCTAACACCAAATGCATCATATCAGGAACATAAAATATAAAGCTTTTCAAAATACAAGGAAATGTTTAAATGCATCTAGGGCTTGCCTGCGTTGCAGAGAAGGTTAGTATCCTTAGGGGGATCACAGGTCAGATGGCATTAACACCTCTGGGCATCTTCTTCTGAAAGCACCTTCTCCGAACTTGATCATCACGATCCTTCGCTCTCACGTAATAAAATGATGTATGTTTAAATGACATGCTCGACATGGTGGATGATGCAGGATGCAAAGCATACAATCTAAAGAAAGTTGAGTACAACTTTCCTTCACGGTGCAACAGATTTAATTATTCACCAAGCATGCTTATCGTTTGAATGCCACTACACATGCATTTCTAAATGAAAGGAAGGGTTAAACATGACGCAAGATGCACATACATAAAAGATAACCAATCTAATGGCATAATTTAACTTGAGTACAACTTTCCTTCATGGACAAGTTGTATTCAAGGGTCCATGGTTAGCAGCTTTGACGACCTCGAATAACATAACGCAATCAACGTAACTAACTTACCGAAGGTCATTAGGGTTAATGACCTAGGGTCATCACTCAATCCCAAAGTCAATCAACTCTAGAATGATTAAGGTTAATTACTAATTTATTAATCATTTTTACAGTTGTTGAAAGCCACTAATTCGACTTACTATTTGATTAACTACCACTACACATGTGATATTGATTACTTCTACTACTACACAATCAAGCCATGGATCATTAAGGTGAATAATGGTCCATGGTCTTCAAACAATATCAAAAACAATCAAACTTAAATGATTTCTATTTTTGCTACTTAAGTACTTTAATTATTTATTAAGCATATGTGAACAACACTATACATAAAACTATTCATAATCATGCCTTGGACTAGGGAGGTTTTGCTGATCCATGGACTTCAAACAATACTACAATTCATCCAACATTTTAATTAGAAAACTAATCAATTAATGGTTATTTTATTAATCATTTTTGTGGTCATTAAACAAGGTGGAAATTAGTTATTAAAATAAACTTATTCAAAACAGTACCAAAATTTTAGTAGAGGTAAATTTTCACATGAAAAGCTTAACCCTAAATTTTCATGATTTTTAGGTTATTATTTTACTCTACAAAAATCAAAGACTAGCCATTTATTAATTTAAAGAGGCAATTATTAAACATGACAAAGTTAATTAACATAGCCAACACATATTTTTCTATGCAACTACACATCATAAGGATTACACAAATATTTTTATCACATTTTTATTTGCCCAGAATATTTAGTTATGAAAATAGCAAAAATCAGCTTTTAAATCAAATAAAGAAAAAGAAAAACCTTTTCTTCTCCTTCTTGGGCCACGGTCCGGCCCGGTCGGCCTGCTCGGCCTCCTCCCCGCACGCTGCCTTTCCCTCTCTCTTGCTCTCCGCCGACACACGGCCCCCGCAGTCAGCGTCCCCCCCCTCTCTTTTTCTCGGCAACCGGGCCCGGCCCCTCCTCCCTCCTTCTTCTCCGTTGAGGAGGCGAGCGGCGGCCGGGAGTTGGCGGGGACCGGCCCGGCGGCGGATGATCAGCCGGTGGTGGCATCATAGGCTAGCATGGGCTCCGGCAGAGGCGCACTGCCGATGCCCTCGGCTTGGCGGAGGGTGACCAAAAGCAGATGGACGAAGCGGCCATGGCGGTGGTGCGCCGCGGCGGCCTTGGTGGCGGAAGGCGCCTCCACAGCCACGATTAGCCACACTAGCGCCCTAACAACGCCGAGTACGCTCACCGTGGCCCGCTGCTTGCTCTGGTTTGGCCGGAGTTAAAGCCGAGGACGATGGCCATGGCGGAGGCGGGTGGTGGCGGCGGGCTCCGGCGTTCCGCGGGTGTTTTGGCGCCTCTGGTGTAGTAGAGACCAAACCGCAAAGCCGACGATGACCATGGTGTTTTGCCAGAGCTGAGACATGAGATGGCTCGATCAAGGAGCGGGGCGGGGGTTGGTCGTGATGCGGGGGTGTGTCCTGGCGCCAGCTCGCCGCAACTTGAGGAAGAAGACAAATGATGCAAATCGATTTAGGCGACTATCGCTATGATCGATGGCTCAAAAGAGAGATGAGGGAGTGGCGGGACTGTAGGAAGGGATGGCAAGATTGATGGAGCGGCGAATCACGCCAATTTTTACGGCGCAGAGGGTTCGCCGGTGATGGGAGAGAAAGAGAAAAGAGAAGACGGCGGCCGGCTCAAAGCTATTTGAAGGCGAAGAAGAAGAAGGAAGGGGTGGCCGGGGAGCTTCGCGAAGACGCAGCAGGTGGCTGGCCCGGGCGCGAGAGAAGGCGCGATCATGCCACGGCGGTCGGCCGGCGACAGTGCGGCATGGAGAGGAGAAAAAGGATTTGCCCCGGGTTAATGTAGCAGACCTCCCCTCTTTCTTCTTTTTCAAAATTACTCTAAAAATTATATAGAAACTCAAAAAATTTCCAAAATAGGAGTTGTGCAAAATAATGAGCTCTATAACTTTTATTAAACAAGTTTTGTCGAATTTCAAATATTTTTGAAACTGCAATTTGAATTTGAAAAAGGGTTTAAATCCTAACTTTTAGGATTTCAAAATTACTTGAATAAAAGGTGAAAATCTCCAAAAATAAAAGTTGTTCCATTTCTCAAGATCTAGAACTTTCATTTAGAAAGTTTTTCATGAAACTGAATAATTTCTGAATTGCAGTTTAAAATTCAAAAGGGGACATTTTCCAATCTACTAAACTTTTGAAATTAGTTTAAATTTTATTCAAAAACTTGAAAAACTTTATATACCAAACTTGTAGAGCTCAAAGAGGTGTACAATCTGTATTTGGGATCTCAAATTTTGAATATTTTGAGCACAATTAAGAAAGGGATAAAATGACTTTGAATTCTACGGTTTTTGAAAAAGAAACTTCAAATTGATTTTTTGGGTAATTAATTAATGATTAATGGGTGATCTTGGGACCTAACCAATAGCACATTTCCAAAGTATAAAGTTTATACTTTGAAATGGTGCCAAGGGCTAGCAACTTTTATTTAGAAAATTAGTTATGGTTAGCTCCTCAAAATTGAAAGTGAAATTCAAATTCCCACACTTAGCCACTTGAGCTAGGGTTTAGGGTTTGAATTCCAATTTCAAATTTGATTCTTCCTTGCACCTCATTTGACTTGTAAAACATACTTGGAATGTTAAGCATGGTTAGCCAAACACTTAATCACTTCAAGGTTGCTTTTTAGGTTAATCATTTTTATAGACTTGATTAAACATGTAAGTGAAATTTAATTACTTTTCCACACTATTCTAATTGTCATGCATAGCAAGCTATACTAAAAATCATTAAGCATGATTAACATCTTAAAACACACTTGGCATACAAGACAAAGCATTACTTATGCAAGGGTTATTAACACCATGACATGCGCTAATGCACTTGTTGCTGGGTGATTAATGAATTAATAAACATGATGCTTGATGCATAACATGATGACATGTTGGGTTTATGGTGGGTTTAGGTTAACGTAACACCAGGGGTGTTACATGCGTTCTGCTTGAACAACTAAGAATCTGATGATTGTACAGCAAACACATCTTGCAGCCTTCTTGTCTTTCTTCTTCCGGCATAAAATTTTAGTTAATCCTTGGTACAACAATTTGGCTTTAGTCGTTATTGTGTTTATAATAATAGCACCCGAGAATTGAACTTAACTAGGGAAACCTTTGATGCTTTGCAGAGTACAAATTAATTAACCAATTCATTAGTCAATTACTATGCCAGTGACATTAGTTAACCACAAAGTATTGCAGACATAGGAATCCTTCCCGAAGTAATAACATTCCATCTTTGAGTTTATTATTTAAGTAAAACTTCTTGCACATATAGGTTATGGACTAATGGATAACATTTTTCCCTAATTAATGACTGTGTCAGATCAGTAATTTACTTATTTGATTTTTTTTCATACTAATTTCGTACAATTGATGTGCTTTTGTTTTGCTACAGTTTTTCATGCAGATTGTATATGTCATATTGATGACCCAAAGTTCATATATTTCAGTTTTGTCTGATGGTAAGCTCTTTATTGGCCCTTTAGTTTTATCCTAGTAGTTCTGAATATGTAGTGAGTTTATTCTCTTGTTCTACGGGATGTAGTTAGTTTTTATTTGGTATTTGCTAAAGTACTATGATTTTGACTTCACCTGTCTTTTGTCAAACATATGCCATATTAGACTGTTTGCCGTATTAGACTGCTTGTAGTTAGTAACATGAAAAGGTTGCAGGAACCACCAAACTCATTGGGACAGGCCAAGGCGGCACTGATTCTTGCTTCTAATCTGTATTCAGATACTGCATCATGTTTCAGTTTTCCTTGCCAAATTTCTTTTCCTAAACTTGTGTTATCATGTTTTGGCATATTCTAGATAATTATTGCTTCTAATCCCTACTCAGATAATGCATCATGGTCGTCCGTTGATTTTTCTAGAGCCGGAAGGTCGCACAAAATGACTTGCGGACGGGATTACTCAGTGCCGGACGGGTCCGTGCGCTGAGGCAAACCAAACAATGGCTGGCTTCAGTTTTTTTTTTGGATCGGATTGTTCCGGACTAGGCGATGAAGCAAACCAAACACGCTGAGCACACATTAATGTTTAGTTGAGTGTGATCATCAGCCTCTCATGGAACATCTGGAAGGGTAGGAACACCACTTTTAAGGAGCATGAAGTCTCCACTGGACAAGTTCTATGGAATGCAACTCCAGATCTTCGGCTTTGGCCACACCAAGCTACAACCCCTACTCATTATTCTTCTCTCTTGTTAGGCTTAGTTTTTGTGAATGTGTACTCCCTCTGTTATAAACAGTAAGTCACTTTAACTTTTGTCCGAAGTCAATCTTCTTTAGTTTTGACGCACAAATATCTATAGCTATGAACTATGTTTGATAGTGTGTTTTTTATGTTTTAGATTTAGATGTTAATATATTTTTTATAAACTTAGTCAAAGTTAAACATGTTTGACTTAGGACCAAACTAGAATGACATAATTTGAAAGTTGGAGTAGAGAGAATATCGTCCTTACTCAGTGTTTCTCTGTTTCCTCCATGCATATATCATGTATGCATTTTTGCATATTCATATATAAAAGTTTAGACCAACAATTGCCGCCTGCAATTGTTAGTACCACCTCCACATAAATTTCTACTGCGTGTTTGTTGGAGTTGGTCTGCTTGAAATTGCAACCAAATTCTGACAACAAAGATGTATCTTCAAACATATTACATATGCGCTTAGAAAATGAATACTCAGTCCTGACCTTCACACCCATAACTTAGTGGGTTGGCTAGGGATGAAAGCATAATTAAACATATCATTTATCAAGGCTAGTTTTTGAGGTTTTATTGTGTTTTTGGAAAAAATATAAAGGGAAACACTAAAAAAATATGAAAATAATATCATTTTCTACTGCTTCTGACCATTTTAGTGATTTACATGCTCGTTGTAAATAAAGAAGTAAAAGTACTCTTGCCATTTTGAAAAACAAGGTATCCTAAGATTTCATGTAAATGGTGGATGTAATCTTTCTTTAATAAGTAAAGCATGTTTGCTGTAAAAAAGAAGAGGTTAAGTACTCTTCCCATCCTAAAAAACAGGTTATCCCTAACAATTGTATGACATATTATGGGCTCAAGTAAATGAAACATGTAACCATTATTAATAAAAAACATATTTATTGCCATTCTTAATAAAAAAACATACTTATTGTAAAAAAACTGAACTAACTCTTCCCATCGTGACAACAAGGTGTCCATACCGTGACAACAGGGTGTCCTAGGAATTCTATGACATATTATGGTGGTAAAGTAAATTATGCATGTAACACTTCCTTAGTAATCATAAAAAAATAGTGTGATTATTACTATATATTTAGGGTGGTGATTAGTTAGATATTAATGTAGATATATATGTGGACGTTGTCTTCTTAAACTGAAATTAGTGGGTTATCCATCTGGAGTCACTTATAATTTAGAATAATTTTAAATACTTTGTTATGTTATATTTCAAGATTAATGGAATTTATTGAAGATTTAGCGTTTATCACTTCTATCTATGGTGTTGTGTAACTGTTTAATTATCCATTGTCAATTACCAGCCAATATCGACATCCCACAAGCAAACTAAGCATAGCTCAGCTGGTTAGGTTTCTTGCGGTGGAACCTGTCCATCTAGGTTCAAGTTCCAGACTTGGCACGGATGCTCGTATTTTTCTAGATTTATTCCAAAATTTAACGGCGCTATTCTTTTAGTGGTAGACGACGTGCCCATCGACAGCGATGCACCTATATGGTGTGTGTGTGTGTGTGTGTGCGAACGTCTGCGTCGTAACCAAGTCTCGGAAAAAAGAAATATCGAAATCCCACAATACTAAGCCAGCCATCGGACACTCGACCTTAGTTTCATTTATATTAGGCTAGTCTCAATGGGTTTCATGAGACGTTTCATGCATATTTAATAGAGTGCCATATAAGCTTTTTCATGAAACGGGAGAGAGAGATAAGAGAAACGTTTAATCGACGAAACGAGTTGGGCGGCGTTTCCAACGCTTCTGAAACGAGGATGAAATCGGACGACACGAGGCGGGTCTCCACTGCTACTGAGCAGGGCTCGTCCCTCGCCTCGCCGCCGCGAGTAGGCCCCCGGGCACGGGAAGGGTTCCTCCGCCGCCACGGAAGGGTGAGCGAGCGTGAGCGTGAGTAGGCGAGGCGGTCGAGCCTTGAGGGCGGGCAGGCCGGGCGCAGCGTGCCCGCCGCCACCGCCCGTAGCCTCGAGCTTGCCGCGAGCGGGGTGAGGCCGGACGCGAGCCGTTGGAGCCGCCTCGGCTACGACGCCAAGGGCCAAGAGCACGAGCGTGAGTACGACGCCGAGGGTTGCGACCTCGAGCAGGCGCCGCCACCACGTAGCCCGCTGCCGGCCGGTGTGAAAGGTCCTAAATGGCTAGAGGGGGGTGAATAGCCTATAAAAAATCTAGCAAAGCACTAAACAAACCGGTTAGTAAAACAAATGGCGAAGCAAATGTTGCGCTAGCCTAGAGGGGGTTGCAAGCCAACCTATCCAATTCTAGCAATCCTAATACACTAGGCACACTATGATAGATGACCTTAATCAATCAAACTATACTACACAACCTAGTATGCTACTTTGCACAAATGTAATCGCAAGGAAGGAACCGAGGAGGTGCAAACCGTGCCTTCGGGATGATGACCAATCACCATCTTGTCAATGCAATGAAACCCGAAGAGATGATCCAATAGAGAAATCCAAGTTGATCTCGAAGGATCAAACCACACAAGAACACCGAGGGACACAAGATTTTTATCCCGAGGTTCACGTGCTTGCCGGCACGCTACTCCCCATTGTGTCGACCACACACTCGGTAGTTCGGTGGCTAATCGGCGTCACAAGCCAAGCCCTCACCGGGCGCCACAAGAACTCACACAAAGTGAGGGTAACTCAATGACACGAGATTCCACTAAGGATTCCTTTCGCGATCTCCCGCGGGGTGGGATCAACACCCCTCACAATCACCTCCGGAGTGGCCAAGAACAATCTTCAACCTTGCTCAACTCCGGCTCGCTGCTCCAACCGTCTAGGTGACGGCAATCACCAAGAGTAATAAGCTCAATCGCAGCAAGAACGCTCACTAGTGCCACTAGATGCTCAATCACAAGGCAAATGCACTAGAAGCTCTCCCAATCACTCTCTAGATCAATCAAGAGGCATGCAAAGTGAGGGAGTTGGTTTGCTTAGCTCTAGGGGATGTCAAGAATGTCAAAGTGCCAAGAGAGACTCCCTAGAGCCGGCCAATCCACTTATATAGGCGCCCACAAAAGCACCCAACCGTTACTCACAAACATCCCTTTTGCGCGAGTCGACCGGAAGCGGGTTAAGTGGCGACCGGACGGCGTCCGGTCCCGGCCGGTCCTCTACCACGGCCACGTGTCGCCGACGTTTGAATATAGCCGTTGCGCGCCAACGGCTCGATCACTCATGGCGCGTTATCGGACATTGACCGGACGCGTCCGCCAAACGACCGAGGGACTTCGCCTGACAAGGCGAGTCCGGTCGCCCACCAAAGAGGTCCAAAACGGTTTTTTTTCTCGACCGGACGCGTCCCGCGCCCCGACCGACGCCGGGGGCGCCCCGTGTCCCGGTCGGACACCACCGGCGCCGGTGCTCACACCGGCCTGCACACGGCCTTGACAGAACTTGGCACCGGACTGTCCGGTCCCCCGGAGTCCGGTCGCCCCGAAAAAACGCCGGACACCACCAACTTGACCGGACGCGTCCGGTCCCCTACCAGAGAGCGTCCGGTCACCTCTAAGTGACCTCTTTTCATCCGAAAACCTCCGGGTCCCGCCGCGCAAGCTCGGCGGGAGGGTTTCACACCCAAACACCATCAACCCTTGCTCTCATGTGCCAACACAAAAGTGTCTCTCCACTTGTGCACGTGTGTTAGCATTTTTAAATGAATTTTGCAAGAGATTGTTAGCTCACTAGGTCCCTAATGCATATGCAAAGTCATTGCTCACCTAGTGGCACTTAGATAACCGATATTGCGCGACATTGCCCCTCTTAATAGTACGGTTATCAATCCTAAATCCGGCCATCAACTTCTCTACTCACCTATGGCCGGCAAAATGGAAATGCCCTAGCATATACCTTTGCCTCTAGCATTCCATCTTGCTCCTCATCTTCCTTCATCTCCAAGGGTGGCACTTGATCATCTTTGGTCTCCACCATCACCTTGATCACCATTCCACCACTTGGCTTGGACCTCCCCTTTCTCTAATGCTACACACTTAGCAATAGGGTTAGTCCAAGGTTTCATCAATTAGCCAAAACCAAACTAGGGTTTTCAATCTCCCCTTTTTGGTAATTGATGACAACCTCCACAAAGATAAGAATTAAATTCAATTTTGGCTTTACACCACTTGTCCAAACAATATGACTTTATGAAAAGAGTTGGACAAGTCATGTAAAACCTATTTGGTAGCTATGGCTCCCCCTACATGTGTGCTAAGAGTTTGGATTAGAAGCTTTGCACACATGATGGATAAATCGGTTTTGAGAGAGTCATTTCTACCAAATTGATGCTAAGGTGTATAGAATGGACCTTTGAAGCGTGATACCATCGGAGTGCACATCATGAACCATCCTTAGCACCAACTCTAGCTAGAAACATCAAATAGCTAGAAACCCCGTGAGATCAACATTAGAAGCACAGTTTCTAGATACCACTTGGAAAGCACCAAGAAAAATGCTACTTCTAGCTAGAACCTATACATGCTAGTAATCAATTCATCAATCAAGATCTATACTAGCAAGCACCACACAAGCAAGAGAGATACCACTTATGAATCACTTATGAAATGAATACACCTAAGTGCAATGCAAGCAATCATATGGATATGCACATTCAAGTGTAATCAAGTGTGTTCATGAGCTTGCTCCCTCTACTTGTGTGCTTCAAAAATTTTAATCCCTTTCCATTCTTCAATCTTCATCTACTCTCCCCCTTGATGCATGCTATCTTTGTATTCTCTCCCCCTTTGTCATCAATGACCATAAGGGTATATGATCATGCTAGACTTGAAATCATGGAGAGAGCTTGGAGTAGAGAGATGATCACTTAAAGTTGAGGATCATTTGTTTCCATAAACTTCCTTCTCTTGTGGTTCAAACTAGTAAACTTGCATAAGTAATCTAGCTCGGTTTGAACCAATGACAAGCTTCTTCACACATCTTTCAATGGTTATCTTGTCAATGTTGAACTAGATCCTTTCTTGCTCATTTAACTAGATCAAACACTAGGTTCACATTCTCATGAACAAGTCATATTTAGCCACTAGATCATACAAGACATAGAAGCAATAGTGGCATAATATGTACTCAAAATCACTTTGTTTTCATGAATGAGCCTAATAAGCAAGAGATATCACTAGAAGAAATGTCTATATGCTCTAATCAAGTCCTTATTAAGTATGAATGCATCATGCCAAACAATTTCACCTTTGCTTTAGTCGAAGGAGAGGCATGTCATATAGTTGGGGGTGCATTCATCTCATGTTGGAGAAGTCAAGAATGTTCAATTCATTTCTCAATGTGCAAAATCTCTTCTCATCAAGTGGCTTGGTAAAGATATCGGCAAGTTGATCATCGGTGCCAACACTCTCAATAGAAATATCTCCCTTTGCTTGGTGATCTCTAATGAAGTGATGCCTTATGTCAATGTGCTTTGTCCTTGAATGTTGAACCGGATTGGTGGTGATCTTTCATGGCACTTTCATTGTCACATAGCAATGGCACTTGTCCAAATTTGATTCCAAAATCCTTCAATGTGGCCTTCATCCATAGTAATTGAGCACAACAACCCCGCACTAATGTATTTGGCTTCGGCGGTAGAGAGTGCAACACTATTTTGTTTCTTGGATGACCATGAGACAAGTGACCTTCCTAGCAATTGGCATGTTCCACTAGTGCTTTTTCTATCCACCTTGCATCCCGCATAGTCGAGTCCGAATATCCAATCAACTCAAAGTTTGACCCCTTGGGATACCACAATCCAACATTTGGTGTGTGCTTAAGATATCTCAATATCCTCTTGGTTGCCTTCAAATGACTTTCTCTTGGTGAAGCTTGAAACCTTGCACACATGCACACACTAAACATGACATCCGGCCTAGAAGCGGTCACATAGAGTAGGCTTCCAATCATGGACCGATACAACTTTTGATCTACCATGTTGCCACTTGTATCCAAGTCAAGATGACCATTTGTTCCCATTGGTGTCCCAATTGACTTGGCTTCTTCCATTCCAAACTTCTTCAACATGTCCTTGATATACTTGCTTTGACTCACAAATGTGCCTTTCTTCAATTGCTTGATTTGTAGACCAAGGAAGTAGCTAAGCTCTTCAATCATAGACATCTCAAATTCTTTTGCCATCATTTCTCCAAACTCTTCACAAAAGTCTTGGTTGGTTGATCCAAATATAATGTCATCCACATAGATTTGCAACACAAACAAGTCCTTGCCAATCTTCTTGGTGAAGAGAGTGTTATCAACCTTCCCCATCTTGAACCCTTTGGAGATCAAGAAATCTCTCAATCTCTCATACCATGCCCTTGGAGCTTGCTTCAAGCCATAGAGAGCCTTCTTCAACTTGTAGACATGGTTGGGTCTTTTGATATCTTCAAATCCCGGGGGTTGCTCAACATACACTAGCTCATTGATGAATCCATTCAAGAAAGCACTTTTCACATCCATTTGATATAGCTTGATGTTGTGGGCACAAGCATAGGCTAATAAGATTCTAATTGCCTCCAATCTTGCAACCGGTGCATAGGTTTCTCCAAAGTCAAGACCTTCAACTTGAGTGTATCCTTGTGCTACCAATCTTGCTTTGTTTCTCACAACTATGCCATCTTGATCTTGCTTGTTCCGGAATACCCATTTGGTGCCAATGACATTGTAGTTCTTTGGACGCTCAACTAGTTCCCAAACTTGATTTCTTTCAAAGTTGTTGAGCTCTTCATGCATGGCATTGACCCAATCACAATCCATCAAAGCTTCTTCTATCTTCTTTGGTTCTATGGATGAGACAAATGAATAGTGTTCACAAAATGATGCCAATCTTGATCTTGTTTGCACACCACTTCTAATATCACCAACCACTTGATCTAGAGGATGATCCCTTGCAATATGAGTTGGTTGGAGAACATGAGGTTGAGCACTTGAACTTGGTTGATCACTTGGTTGAGATGATGTACTAGCCACTTGATCTTGCACTTGAGAGTCACTAGCTTGAGTTTGAACTTGAGAACCACTAGCTTGCACATTTGGAGACACAATCACTTGATCTTTGTCATCTTCAACATCTACCACTTGTGTTGGCCTAATGTCACCAACATCCATTTTCTTCATGGCTTGTATCAATTGAGTGCCTCTCACATCATCAAGATTTTCTTCCTCATCTTGAGAGCCTTTGGTTTCATCAAATTCAACATCATGTACTTCCTCAACTATGCCATGAGTGAGATTCCAAACTCTATATGCTTTGCTTGTGGTGGAGTAACCAAGTAGGAATCCTTCATCACATTTCTTCTCAAACTTGCTCAATCGAGTGCCCTTCTTGAGAATGTAGCATTTGCATCCAAATACTCTAAAATATGCAATGTTGGGCTTTCTTCCATTCAACAACTCATAAGGTGTCTTCTCCAATAGCCTATGACAATAGAGCCTATTTGAGCAATAGTTGGCGGTATTGATTGCTTCGGCCCAAAATGAATGATCCATATTGTATTCACTCAACATTGATCTTGCCATGTCAATCAAAGTTCTATTCTTCCTTTCAACTAGCACATTGGATTGAGGTGTATACTTGGCCGAGAATTGATGCTTAATTCCAAAGTCATCACATAGCTCTTCAATTCTTGTGTTCTTGAACTCACTACCATTGTCACTTCTCACTTTCTTGATAGATGTCTCAAATTCATTTTGACTTCTCTTGACAAATGTCTTGAATGTATCAAACACTTCACTCTTGTCAACAAGAAAGAACACCCAAGTATATCTTGTGTAGTCATCCACTATCACAAATCCATATTTGTTTCCACCAATGCTCTCATACTTGGTTGGGCCAAATAGATCCATATGCAACAACTCAAATGCTTTGCTTATGCTCATCATGCTCTTGTTGGGATGAGTGTTGCCAACTTGTTTGCCCATTTGACATGAACTACATAGCTTGTCTTTTTCAAACACCACATCCTTCAACCCTCTAACTAGATCATGCTTGATTAGCCGGTTGAGTTGCTTCATGCCAACATGTCCAAGTCTTCTATGCCATAGCCAACCCATGCTTGATTTGGAGAACAAACATGTTGTCAATTGAGCATCACTAGCATTGAAGTCCACAAGATAGAGATTCTCATATCTAAAGCCTTTGAATATCAAGTTGCTTCCATCAACACTCACTATCTCAACATCATCAACACCAAATATGCATTTGAATCCAAGATCACACAATTGAGCCACGGACAAGAGATTGAAGTTGAGAGATTCCACTAGCAACACATTGGAGATGGACATATCATTTGTAATTGCAATCTTTCCCAAGCCTTTCACCTTGCCTTTGCCATTGTCACCAAAAGTGATACTATCAACACCATTGCCACTTGATGAGATTGATTTGAACATTCTAGAATCCTCGGTCATATGTTGAGTGCACCCACTATCAAGCACCCAATGCCTTCCTCCGGCTTTATAATTGACCTACAAAAGCAAATCAATTCTTCTTAGGTACCCAAACTTGCTTGGGTCCTCTAAGGTTAGTCACTAAGCTTTTGGGCACCCAAATTGCCTTCTTCTTTGGGCCAACAATGGGAGCACCAATGAACTTAGCCTTCACACCATTAGCACCCTTGGTAAGCAAATAACAAGAATCAAACTTAATAGAGGATATGTTAGCATTCTTCTTGTTCTTGCAATATTGCTCTACATGCCCCACTTGCTTGCAACTAGAGCAAAAACGTCCATTGCCCTTCACAAAACTAGTCTTGTGAGTGACAAAGGCCGCCTTGCCATTCTTGGGGGTATAGCCCAATCCCTCTTTGTTAAGGGAGAACCTTTGGCTACCCAAGCACTTTAGCAAGCGGGCATCTCCACCATAGGCCTTGCCTAAGGCATGAGTGAGCTCATTCACCTCTCTCTTGAGGGTCTCATTCTCCACCATGAGTGAGGCATCACAAGTGAAACCATCACTAATAGTAGATGTGGCATTGCTTGAGCTACAAGAGGGGTTAGTGGGACCAACAACAATAGGAGTATAGAATGTTTCATCAAGAATATCACATGTTACTCCTACGTTGCATGTGTCTACAACATCCTCAATCTTAGCTTGATCAAGGAGGGAGGAGTGAGCCTTTTCAAGCTTAGTGTGAGCCTTCTCAAGCTTCTCATGGGCTTCCATTAGCCTCTCATGAGTAGCATTGAGCTCATCAAAGGATTGCTCAAGAGCTTTCTTGCTCTTGCGCAACTCTTTGCACTCCTTCCTCTTCTCCTCAATATAAGAGTGAGCATCTTGTAGCATGCTAATGAGGTCCTCCTTTGAGTACTCCTCATCATCATCACTCCCACTATCGCTCTCATCATCGGATTGTACCTTGGATGGCTTAGCCATTAAGCATGTCGATGGAGCATCAAAGAGTGAAGGCTTGTTGGAGATGGCAAGACTAGCAAGCAACTTCTTCTTTGATTTCTTGTCATCTTCACTCTCATCATCACTATCACTTGAGGCATCACTATCCCATGTGACACAATATGATTGCCCCTTCTTCTTCTTCTTGTACTCAAGCTTCTTCTCCTTCTTTTCCTTCTTGTCCTTCTTTTCTTTCTTGTCTTTCTTCTTCTTGTCATCTTCATCACTATCATCATCACTATTGAATGGACAATCGGCAATGAAGTGATCTTTGCTCTTGCACCTAAAGCATCTCTTGGCCTTGGTGGCATCTCTTCTCTTTCTTGCACCATAGCCTTTCTTCTTCATGAATTTGCCAAATTTGCGCACTAAGAGAGCCATTGCTTCATCATCCACCTCACTTGAGCTTGTGCAAGCTTCATCTTCACTTGAGCTTTGCTTCTTGCTCTTGCCCTTGCATTTGGAGGAGGTGGCCTTGAATGCCATGGTCTTCTTCTTCTTCTCTTCCTCTTGAGAGCCCCCTTCCCGTTCCACACGGTAGGTGTCATGTGTGATCACCTCACCTAGTACTTGGTTAGGGGTCTTGGTGTCCAACCCTTCTCTCACCAACATTGTGACCAAGAACTCAAATCTTGATGGCAAGCTTCTTAGGAACTTATGAGAGAAGTCCGCATTCTCCACCTTCTCACCCAAATTCTTCAAGTCATTGACAATCACTTGGAGGCGGTGGAACATCTCCGGCACACTCTCATCATCTTGCATCTTGAAACTTGAGAGCTTGTCTTTGAGAATGTATACCTTGGCACTCTTCACGGCTTGTGTGCCCTCATATGTTTCCTCCAACCTAGTCCACACATCATGAGCTCTCTCTAAATCCTTGATTTGCTTAAACACCTTTGCTTCCAAAGCTTCATAGAATGTGTTGATTGCAATGTCATTGAATTGGAGCTTTTCTTCTTCTCTTGCGGTTGGGTCGGTTGGATCAATCACGGCAAAGTCCTTGTCCACAACCTCCCAAACCTTCCTATTCAATGATTTCAAGTATGCACACATCTTTCTCTTCCAATGATCATAACCGGTGCCATCAAAGTGCGGTGGCTTCCCCACATGGTTGATATGGTTGATTTGAGCCATTTTTACACCGTAGGTTGTTAAGCCTCAATCAATGGTGACCTCGGCTCTGATACCACTTGAAAGGTCCTAAATGGCTAGAGGGGGGTGAATAGCCTATAAAAATTCTTGCAAAGCACTAAACAAACCGGTTAGTAAAACTAAATGGTGAAGCAAGTGTTGCGCTAGCCTAGAGGGGTTGCAAGCCAACCTATCCAATTCTAGCAATCCTAATACACTAGGCACACTATGATAGATGACCTTAATCAATCAAACTATACTACACAACCTAGAAGCTACTTTGCACAAATGTAATCGCAAGGTAGGAACCGAGGGATGCAAACCGTGCCTTCGGGATGATAACCAATCACCGTCTTGTCAATGCAATGAAACCCAAAGAGATGATCCAATAGAGAAATCTAAGTTGATCTCGAAGGATCAAACCACACAAGAACACCGAGGGACACAAGATTTTTATCCCGAGGTTCACGTGCTTGCCGGCACGCTACTCCCCGTTGTGTCGACCACACACTCGGTAGTTCGGTGGCTAATCGGCGTCACAAGCCAAGCCCTCACCGGGCGCCACAAGAACTCACACAAAGTGAGGGTAACTCAATGACACGAGATTTCACTAAGGATTCCTTTCGCGATCTCCCGCGGGGTAGGATCAACACCCCTCACAATCACCTCCGGAGTGGCCAAGAACAATCTTCAACCTTGCTCAACTCCGGCTCATTTGCTCCAACCGTCTAGGTGACGGCAATCACCAAGAGTAATAAGCTCAATCGCAGCAAGAACGCTCACTAGTGCCACTAGATGCTCAATCACAAGGCAAATGCACTAGAAGCTCTCCCAATCACTCTCTAGATCAATCAAGAGGCATGCAAAGTGAGGGAGTTGGTTTGCTTAGCTCTAGGGGATGTCAAGAATGTCAAAGTGCCAAGCGAGACTCCCTAGAGCTGGCCAATCCACTTATATAGGCGCCACACAAAGCACCCAACCGTTACTCATAAACATCCCTTGTCTGCGAGTTGACCGGACGCTAGTTAAGTGACGACCGGACGCGTCCGGTCACTCTCACCGAGCCATGTGTCGCTGACGTTTGAATATAGCCGTTGCGCACCAACGGCTCGATCACTCGCGCGTTATCAGACATTGATGGGGGACGCGTCATTGCCGGACGGGACGCTTCGCATAGTGCGAGTCCGGTCACCGACGAAGAGGGTTCGAAACGGATTTTTTTGACGACCGGACGCATCCCCTACGCCTAAGACCGGACGCCACCGGCGTCCGGTGCCACCACACCGCCTTGCACACGGCCTTGACCAGAACTTGGCACCGGACTGTCCGGTCCCCGGAGTCCGGTCGCCCCAGTAAAAACGCCGGACGCCACCAACTGACCGGACGCGTCCGGTCCCTACCAGGACAGCGTCCGGTCACCTCTAAGTGACTATACTTCGTCCGAAAACCTCCGAGTCCCACCTCGCAAGCTCGGCGTGAGGGTTTCACACCCAAACACCATCAACCCTTGCTCTCATGTGCCAACACAAAAGTGTCTCTCCACTTGTGCACGTGTGTTAGCATTTTTAAATGAATTTTGTAGGAGATAGTTAGCTCACTAGGTCCCTAATGCACATACAAAGTCATTGCTCACCTAGTGGCACTAAGATAACCGATATTGCACGAAATTGCCCCTCTTAATAGTACGGTTATCAATCCTAAATCCGGCCATCAACTTCTCTACTCACCTATAGCCGGCAAAATAGAAATGCCCTAGCATATACCTTTGCCTCTAGCATTCCATCTTGCTCCTCATCTTCCTTCATCTCCAAGGGTGGCACTTAATCATCTTTGGTCTCCACCATCACCTTGATCACCATTCCACCACTTGGCTTGTACCTCCCCTTTCTCTAATGCTACACACTTAGCCATAGGGTTAGTCCTAGGTTTCATCAATTAGCAAAAACCAAACTAGGGTTTTCACACGGTGAAGCTCGCCGCAAGCTTTCTTTCCGTACATGCGATTGCGAGTACGTAATGTCTGGTGAGATTTTGAAGCTTGTTCGAGCTCGACAGTCGACCGCAATGGCGTGTGAGAAATTAAAGAGATGGCGGCTGGTGCTGCTTGCTTACTCTGCCTGTGTGTGTGGCTATGAGGAGTTCTCGCTCCCCCCACGGACGGACGGACACAGGCGCGACTCCGCCCGTGGGCCGCGAGCTAGAACTCCGCCAGTGAGTCCGTCGCTTGCGAGAGGGATGGCGTGGAGAGAGGGGAGAGAGATGTCGATGGGACCCACCATTGAGAGGTCGTATTTCATATTAAGTTTCACGTCTTGGAAATAGAGAGATAAAACCTTCTATTGAGACTGGTCTTATATTTCAAGATTAATGGAATTTTTTGAAGATTTAGCGTTTATCACTTCTATATATGGTGTTGTGTAACTGTTTTTCTATTATCCATTGTCAATTACCAGCCAATATCCACATCCCATAATACTAAGCCAGCCATCGGACACTATCGATTCTAGATTCATTTCCATGAAAGAAATCTAAAAAAATAATGCCTACTACTCTCCAACCGTTTCATCCCTACTGCATGTTGGCTCTTTGTGAGCTTTAGCGTGCCCACATCGTGGCGAAGAACAATAAGATATTCATGGAGTGATATAGCCACGACGACCGACAATCTCGCTTCCGGTATTCCCTCAAATTAATTTCTCTTTAGAATGGCGGAACGCCACGGCCAGATTTTAGCCTAGCCACGTAACCCTCTTTTACTGTGTACGTACTATTCATCTTGTCCAGTTATATTCAGCCACGTCTCTTTTTTTTATATTGTTGTGCACTTCCTCGTCTCCTCCGCTTCTCCCTCCCCACATCAACGCCTCCTCTCGTCCCTGCCGCCGTCTCTGTCTCCTCGGCTCCTCCGTCGTGCCGTCCTCCGCCTCTACCAGCCGTCTCTCTCTCTTTCTCTTGACATGGGCACGGCGGCGGCCAACCTCCTCCTCCCCTCCTCCCTCCCACCCACCCCCCGTGCGTGGCACTGGCGGGCCGGACGCCCGCCGGCTTTTTGTGGTGGCGCGGTGACCTCCCCCTCTCCTCCCTCCCGCCCACACCCCCCACGCGTGGCACGGGCGGGGTGACGGCGACCCCCCCACCGACGCGGGCGCAGGTCGTGTGTTCGTCCCGGCGGTCGCCGGTCCCGGCCATGGCGCGGCGGCGAGGCCGCCACCTCCGCCGCCGTCTCCTCCCGCGGGGACGCGGAACGCCGCCTCCACGGCTCGGCTGCTGCCTTCCTCTCCCTCTTCCTCCTCATGCGCTCCGTTCTTCTCCTCCTCCTTCTCACCTGCATCACCGAGGATCTTTGGAGGTGGTTTCTATGAGGTTCGACTCTCTTTTCCCTTTGTGTTTTTGGTTTTTGGGTTGTTGGCCTTGTCTTCGATTTCATTGCTTCCTTGCTGCCATTGTTCCGATGTCGACCTTGTGTAAGCGTCGTTTCCCTTTTTTCTTGCGTTTTCCTGTTTGCTTGCCGTTGGATTCATCGCTTATATGGGTTTTTCTGCTCAGATTGAGTTTTTTTCGCGGCTTTGGATTGACATTTTGCCTAGGGTTTGGCTTCTGAGCCCCACCGCCGCTCTTCATTTCTTTCCTTGTCTCCGGCGCTCTTCATGTTTCTTTTTTCGATTCTTACATGGTTTCTTCCCGGTGCGAGGACGGCCGCCATTGAAGCCGCGCGAGAACTGTTGGCGCACAGATTGGCCAGAGATCCCATGGCTGTCCGTCCATCTTGCCTCCCCAATAGATGTTACAGGTGAGAAATTTCGAGACTCTTTCATGTCCTAGGGTTCAGTGGAGGTGGATTTGGACTCCAGCTTTTGTGGATTTTGATTCTTTTGTGCAGTCCAACAGGTGAGTGAGAAATTTTGGGTCTTTTGGGGGATTTTAACTGGACCTTTTTGGGGATTTTAACTCTTTTGTGTAGACCAACGAGTGGATGAACGAGGTACTGCAGCCGAGGTTTCAAGATGAAAAGGAGGCGGAGCAACAAGCCAACAACACCCTGCCATGCTCACACCTGCCTTCCCTGTTTGCTCGCTGGTAGTGGACAAAGGCAAAGCTGCCCTCCATCAGCGTGCAATTACAGCCCCAGGTTGGTACACCTTCAAGGTTTGTGAAACGAGTTTGAACATGGAATAGACCATTTCAATATCTAGAACTTGACACTGATTTGGGTTCTATCATTGCTTTGGTTCTGAACCTTTGCTTACTTTTACCTACGGAGCAGATTAAATGTGGAATAATCTTAGAGAGGTTTGTAGGTTTCCTGATCTATGCAAATAATGGTCAAAACAATGATGGTGCAGTTAAATGATTTACTGAAAAGGTGTTTTTTACAAAGCGGTGGGCACACAAAAGATTGGTCATTTACCTCACACATCAAACACAATATATTGATTCTACATTAGAAAACAATCGATACCACATATAACCGTTCACTTCTTAGGCAAAGGGTTTTACCTTCGAAGATGTGTCGAAGTTTTTTTAAAAATAAAAAACATTGCACCTCTCATCTATTTGTGCTCCAGCTTTCTCATCTATTTGAGTCCTGTGTTATAGTTTGCTTTTACTGCTACCTATGTGGTTTTTCCCTAGATGAAATGGCTCGAGATGACTGTGGCATTTACATTGCACGTAAGGAAATATGAAATGGATGGATTTCCTCCTGCATGAAATGCCTCAAATTAATTTTCTTTGTGTTTCCCCTCATGTAATGCATCATATTTTGCACAACTAAAAGTAGTTTCTTATTATTCATCGTTTTAGCCTCGGTGAAATTTGATTGGATTTGTACTTGCTGCAGCTACTATGATTATACCTTCTTTCATGATGCTGCATATGTCATTTCTTTGGTTCAAGTTTCTGACCACCTTTTCTTTTCAAAAAAACGTTTCTGACCACCTCCATCATACGTTTGAGATACATACTTCAGTATTTGATCATACAGTTTTATCCCCTCGATTGCTTAATAATCACAGCTAAAGCTTCTAGATATCACCTTCCTATTTTCATTTCCTTCAATTGGTAATGGTACACCTGTCATGGTGATGCTGCTTTAGCACCAACATATTAGCGCGATTTAAAAAAAAACTATTAGTGACTATATATGAATAAGTCAAATAAGTCAAATTTGAGATGGCGTCGCCATATTGAGTTCCTATGTCATCGTGCAAGGCTGAAACTAATTTTGTGTGTATCTGGTCTTATTCCCATTTCTTTTATTCCCGACAATTTTGTTAACAGCTTCATTACTACCTATTTCAGCCTATTTAAATATGTTTCTATGATAGAGCTCTTGCTTTCAATTTCCATAGATTGTCATAGAAGTCCTGCAAAAAAATGCTAATCGCTTTTCCCAATGAAGATAGCTTCTTAGAACATGCATATGTCTTTTCATTGCTGTGAGGATTAGACTCTTTTTCAGTCCACAATGCCTCCATGATTAATTTTAGTTCCATAATTCAGTAATGCCTCCGAGTAAAACTGCACTAGAACCTGTGTGAATTGATAGTTTGTGTAGGAACTGAACAATAAAGCACGTGAAGATACATCAATCCCTTGTGTGCCATATTTCAGTTATGTATATTTACATGCCTCATTTCTAGATATTTTGTGATGGTTAGGTTTGGTACCATTGTATTTATTAATTCATCCCATGTGCTCATTCTGTAACATCTCATCACTTATATGCTTTACTCTGTGTTGCCTAAGCCCAGGACTAGAAGTTAGGCTGCCAGTACCAGAACTGCAATGTAGCAAGCAAGTGTGTATCTGCTAGCCAGGCTGACAATAGCATAAATTGGGTACAAGCGAGAGGCAGCTCAATACCCAAGTAAGGCAATTTATTTCGTACCAGAGACACCGTAATACCGAGGTACTTTGAGTGCACTTCTTTCTTTTGCCCCTTGTTCCCTTTGATTGTGGCCAGCTTGAGGTTTTTTTTTTGTTTCCTACCTGTGTGATACATCTTCATCATCTAAAGCCTGCTGATCAGATCAAAGTCTCAAAGCATTTAGATATTCCAAGGAAAGTATGAATGTCAAAATAGATTTTGTATGATGGATCTTGTAGTTGAGAATTAGTACAAATAGAACATTATAGTCGGTGCTGAATCACACCAGTCTTATGTACCATTGTAGGTAACTCTATTATCGGCTGAGGGCATGTCCTCATTAGGTTTTACGTATTTACATGTACCAAGATTCTTCAAGTTGTTAGTGATCCTACAAAATGTTTGTTGACGACATATATATTGAAATTAATAGTACATTGTCTATTGTTCCAAGCCATCAACATGGAAGCTGAATCAAGAGTTATACCCTATGCATGATTGGCTCTGTTTGGTATGTATATCTTAAGAGTAGAGTCGCTAAACCTAGCTCCTTTTAAATAAAGTGCCACGGTGCCTCTAATTCTTAATATGTCCCACAGAACTTTGTCAAAGATGCTTTGACACCTGATGCTAACTGCAATTTGCTAATGTGATATTTTTGGTTTATAGTTAATTAATTAATAGACAGTTGTCTTATTTACATGTAAACATACTTTCAGCCATTTTACCATCATATGCATACTTTGTTTCCCTGTACTTCACTTCACTGTACCAAAGCAGCCAGTTTCATTGCCTGTAGTTATTCCCTATGTAGGGTATCCTGAACAGCAAAACATGCTTCAATGACAGTTTCTGTTTATCTCTTCAGGCATGGCCAATGGATTTTTGCGAATTACTTAATGTGAGTGCTCCTCAAGACCACCTAAATGCTAACTAATGATTAACTAATCCACCGATTGCTTATGTTCTTAGAATTTTGTTACCACCAATCTAAGTGTGCTTTGTGGGTGATGTGGATGCTTTCTGGGTACTCTGGGATGCTTCTGATTAGCTGGATTTACTGATTGAGAATTTTTCTCTTAAATGAGATTTTGGGGCTTTAAGATTTCATTGACAATCTAATGGGTGAATCAAAACTGGCTGCCACCAGGCTTTTCCCGTTTGCTGCCCACTTCCTACTGTGGCTACATTACTTCTTACTGATTTGGACATAACAATTAAATGAATTTGAACATGGAATCGACCATTTCAATATCTAGAACTTGACACTGATTTGGTTCTCTCATACCTTTTTCTTTGACCAAGAGGCAACTATTTGTGTACAAGTTCTTTACTGTAGGTCAAAAAGAGAGTCCAAGGCTAAAGCTTTGCTTTTTGAGGTCACATATTACATATCAAATTTCTACAAATTTGTCTTTTTTGCTTGCTCAGATTTTTCGGATTTCCATTATACTTTGCTTGGTCTTATGGTCTATAATGGATATGTATCTTCTCAGTATCCATGACAACATCTTTGTAAGTTCCTTTTTCTTTGCCTTTTATAATGACTGCATGTTTGTTTGGTGATTTTCCTTTCCTTATCCTTAAATATTCGCATGAGTATATTAATATGGGAATATTGTTAGAGACCTGAGTGTCAACTGAATGCTAGATTGGATTCACACACTGTAATACCCAGTTTTAAAGACAAAACTAGGTATGCTATATGTGTGCCCAGGAAGTCCACACATACAACCACAGAGTAAAAAGTATCAGTAAACAATGTTATATATAGTGTAATCATAGGTATATTAACACTTACATCGAGTAATGCGAAATGGGAGCTAATCTTTTCTTCGGACTCTATTCTTCACGGGGGGACGGTTGGTAGGGGTAACACATGCCTAGCACTCCAATTACTTCTCATAAAACTCACTACATTCTCCATCCGGTACCCATCCGGGATTTTGCCAATGTATTAAAAAAAAAGTAAAGACAAGCGTAAGTACATGTCGTACTCAACAAGAATAACATAGGGTTAATGAGGCTCAAAAGGTCGACACGGTTTACAGCGGTTAGCAACTTTTATCATATCTCAATTTTAGCATAAGTGAGTAGCAACAAGTAGCATAAATCCCAAATAACCATATGATCATGTAAACAGTGATTAAAGTATAGCAAAAACAATAATCAAAAAGTTTCCATCAAGATAAACCATTATTCTATAAGAAGTCCGGGCCGCTCATGACCGTGAGCACTACCGCTGATATATCGATTTTTAACACTCTGCAGAGGTTGTACACTTTCACCATGAGTCGTGATTCCCATGTGCCGGGGTCATGACTCCCATATCGCCTTTACCTAGAAAGCGGCGGGGTACACTATGAAGTCTTTCAAAGGTTCGTCTAACAAGTTAGGGCCGCTAGGTTTTTCTCGACAAGCGGACATAGAATCCCCCTTCCAAATGGTTCACACCGCAAAGAAAGCAACACATGAGGACGAAGCCACGCTATGCCCATCGTGTAAAGCCCCTTTTGCGCCACAAGGGTAACCTCTAACAAGTTAGAAAAGGGTCCTCGTACTTGACTAAAGCCAGAGCCATATAGCCCTCACGGTTTATTTGTAAGTCCCGGGTGCTCCCTTACGAGATAAGTCCTTAGGGAGGACAAGAGCAAACAGTACTCTTACCCTTTAATTTTCCATTGCTAAAAAGCGAGTTTTAACCTTTTATTGCATATATCATTAATCAAGTTACAGATCATAGTGGTTATTTCTTGAGCACTAGCATAAGCTACCCAATGCATAATCCCATGGTAGTCAAGGTACAAGATACAATTGCTAGGAAATCCTTAGTGGTAATCAAGGAAGACACATGCAATATGAATTAAGTGATTAAAGATGAATAGGTAACAAGGATGATCCCATGCTATACTTGCCTTTACACTTGCTCAAACTCTCATACTTCACTTTGGATCAACACCTTCGATTTTCAGCTCTCACAAGCGGTTCTCATTCTACTCGTAGCAAGCACCACGCATAGACAAACATACAAGCAAACAAAAAACTAAGAACAATACATCCACGAGGAAAAATATGGTCCTAAAAGAGATCTAAGTTCTCGGTAACTTGAAACTATTCGTTAAAAAGAAACAACTAATGAAACTTTTATATTATAAATAAAGGAAAAGTCTATATGGAGTTTTTATTTTAATTAAAAAAATTAAATAAAACATTATTAATTTAGATTAAATAAAAATCACAATTTTATTAACAAAATTAATTTAGATTAAACTAATCATATTTTATTTATAAAAATACAATTATAATTTAATCAAATTGAACTTTGGCTTTGCAAAAGAATTAAAGATGCGGAGTGTCTATATAAGCTAATATAATCAAGTTCAAACTATGCAATATATATTTAATGAAAACATAGTTAAGTTGGTATTAATCCAATTTAACACTTATTTGTAAAAGAACGATTTAGATAACCTATATTGATTTTATTTAGAAAATAGTTGCATAGTCACTAACCATATTAATATTTATTTTATAAAATTTCATGAATGATCACTAACATGTAGATTACGTTAACATAAAACTAATGCAACGATAACGGATCAAAGCAGAGCTAAAACGATTAAGATATGATAAAATCAGTTAAGGGCATTGACAAGCATATATGAGTACGGACTCAAAAGGCAGACTGAGAAGCTCCACGACGATGATTTATATATGGTCATGAATGACAACGCATGACATCAGCATCATCTTTAAGCAATAGAATAATGGACAAGGAAATATGTGTCTCACCTTTAATCAAGCAGGCATGATACTTGTTACTGGTGAAAAAAAGATATGATCTGTTTATGCTGTTGGGCAGGAACTGGGTGACGGCCATGACTTGCATCTACTGAACAGGAAGCATCACAGCGTGCAAACCAATTTGCATGATAGAGCAGTAGGTGCTCGGTGCGGTTGGACAGAAGATAGCAAAATGTCTGTCATGGAGGTCGGCTGTGATTAGCAAAAACAAGTTCCAGGATTGCTGCTCAGATTAATTGAAGAGAAAAGAGATAAGATCCATGAATGTTTTGTGCTCACCGATGACAAACAAAGCTCCACGGCTTGAGTCAGCAGAAAGGAGGATGGAAGGTGGCTGGCACTGGACTTGCAGATGGAGAACGGCCTTGCTGAGATGACGATGACACAAGGTGCAGAGGTGCCGACCGGCCAACTTCTAGGGATGGTAGCTTGACGAGGCTTCTTCCTTTGCTGCAGCAAAGCTCACGATCGGCAACCACAGACATGCACGAAAGCCAATAGGGCGCCACTACAAGAAAGGCGAAGCCCATCTTGCAACGATGAACATCACGGAGATAGGGTTCGGCTCCTGCATTGACTTTTCTTGAATGGAGCAGTGGACGGGAGATTAGAGATCAGAGATCGATCCCTAGGAGATGCGATGAAAACTCCAACGGCTGCCGAGAGAAAAAGGATTTTGGATCTGCAATTAAGGAGAGGAACGACAGACTTTAATTTATATGCGGCTAGGTTGAGCTGGATTGGAATAGGACTAGGGTTTTTCTTGTAGTAGTTGTGGTGTACTTTGGCCAAGGGATTGGTACGTATAAATAGGGAGAAAAATACCTCACTTAGACATCAACTAGCAATATGGTACTAATTGAGGTTGCACCCTCCAATATTACTAATGGGCCCCATTACCCATTAAACCCATTAGCTTTAAAAAATAAGTGCATGGGCTTTGAGGGCTGGTGGTAAAACTGAGATTTTATTATTTTCAGAATTAATTATTTTTAGGATTAAAATAATTCTAGAAAAGTCTAGAATCGATATTTAAGCCATGAAAAATAATCCGAAAGCTCCAAAAATCATGGAAAAATTCTTAGAGACATTTTAGGACATGATGAACCTAAATAAAATATTTAGAGCTCATGGAAAGATATTTTAGAGTATCTAAAAATTAGATTACACTTATAGGAAAGTTGAAACGAGTTCGAAAAAGCTTGAACAGTTCGAGAAAAAGTTTGTACAGATATGTCGATAGAGAAGCGGCTCGTCGATGAACTGTACTCGATGAGATTGGATTAGAGTTTGGTGCCGGCTATGAGCTTGATTGTAGACGCGACTTGCTCTAGGACTAGGATAGGTAAGCGACGCTTCGATTAGGGTTCAAGCAAAGGTGGGGTGGAATGCGGGTCGGGGAAGGAGTGAGCTAGGGCTGTGCAGCCGAAAAAAAGAGAGGAAGAAATAGTTTTTCTTTTTTTTTTTAAAGCCTCAATCTAATTTTCAAACGTTATATTAATTCACAACACAAAAAAAATCATATGCTTTGGCATGAATGCACAATAATGTTGCTACACCTTATGATGATTTTTAATTTAGTGGAAAAAATTATTTTCCTATATTTTCATGAGCACAACAATTCAAAATTAATTCATTTTAACCTAATTTCAAAATGAGCAAATTTTGGGGTATTACAATTCTACCCCCCTTAAGATGAATCTCGTCCCGAGATTCGGAAGACGATGATCAAGGAGATCAGGATGCTCTGCCTTGAATTCATCTTTGCTTACTTAAGTGACTCCATCTTAACTGTGGTTCCACTTTGCTTTAGGTAGTGCCACCTTGCTCCAATAGCTTTTCAACTATTCCACGATTGTTGATGAGACACTAAATATAGCTATGATCCTTCTTTTAACTACCCAAAGGGTATCTATCTCGTAGTTTTCAACATCCCCCAACCTTGGCACATAGATTTGTGGTTTGGATTTGTGGTTTGGTGGCTTGGAGCTTAGGGCAGCATGGGAACCTTACCTTGGAGCAACTAGTTCGAATCCTAGGTTGATAACTCAACTTGGACAACTCCAACCTGCTTGCCACTTTTCTATTTCTTTTCAATGCATACCAACAACCTTAATATACTCAACTATATTATTCACTCTTTTTTTCTGAAAGGACTTCATGGATCTCTTATTCCCAACTAGGTTCCATTACCAACTCCAAAGTGGCTTTTCTCACGTTAATTTGCTCAAACTTCCAAAGACAATCCTTTAGTCCTTGGTGTCATCCAAATTTCTCAACATAACTCAATATCTCCATATCCTCGTTTCAAGTAGTTCAAAGCACACTTGGCTAGCTAACTCAATGCTCAAGCTATCAGTTTTCCTCTTGCATAAGAACACATCATTGAAGAAACTCTTTTAGAGCAAAGTTGACATCTAGGCTTTACTTCAACCTCTTCTTCAATGCTTTTAAGCATGCACTAAAGTTTTTTTTTTTTTAATCCAACAACTTAATACATTCTCATATAGCACTTATCTACCTCTCGACATAGTCTTGGGTACATCTTACTTGCATCTCTAACTCATACTGTATGCCAAGGAAACTTGGGGTCACTCTATTACATCTTTGGGTGGGTTCCAACATTCTTTAAAACTTTTCCATAATTCCACCATTGGAGATTACTTATCCAAGAAAAGATCCTACTTCAACCAAATCTCATTTGCTAACTTGGGAAAATTGAGACTTTCTAAACCTCCATCTACCAGATGTAGATGTCCAATATCTCCTTCCTATGCCAACAATCCATTGCACTAAAGACTAAACTTTCAATGGATGATAGCTTGAATCGATCATCCTTTCCTGACAAGTATAGCAGCAGCTCCTAGTATATGATCCAACAAGTTACCACTCTTGAGTAAAGGTACCTGCACTTGATAGTAACTCCTCAACCATGGAGATGGCTGAAAAATTCAATTGAAGAATCTGAATGTATGAGACATCCATCTTGCAACATCTTTACCTTGGCTACCCCCCTTAAGAAAAGATAAACTAGGGGGACACCAAAGTAACTTGCATCTTCTTATGAATGAGTTAACCATCATACTGGCCTTCTCATATCCAGGAGAAACACAGGTGCATAGAAATGAACATGTAATCTGGAATTTGTCGTGAGATGAAAAACAGCAGCACAGTAAATCAGCCATAATTCGAGTTCTGTTAATCCAGTAAAGTTGTAGCTTATATCGTTGGAAAGCCTACCAAATTCCTCACAGCTTTTGTGTAGAACACTTTTCCAGATTCGGCTGTTAAGTTAGTCGAAAACTGTACACAACAGAAACTGTTTCAGGTTGCTGACAGCACGGTTGTCTCATCTTGTGATTTTCGTAACTCCCAAACCATAATAGATATGAAGGTGGTTCTTGTACTCATAGAAAGATGATGAAGTCTACTATTGTCCAGAATTTCTCATGATTTTTGGATGACTGAAAACAGGGGTATAAACCGAAAAGGACAGGTTGCTCTAGAAAGGCAGGATAAAGGTAACAGGAGAAAAGAGAAACCCAACTATGTATTTCATTAAATCCTTATACCTTAGTCCTATATAAACTAATTGAAATTGTGGAAAAACTCCACAAGGTCATTGCACTCATTACAAAGATCCAAAACAATCATAACCATAAGCACAAGCAACTAAGCACTTAAGATATCACACCGCACACAACTCAACTCGACTCAACAATCGCTACTAACGTCTTTATTACATAAGGGGCATAAACTCCTAACTCCTAAACACGGTGCGACTGCAGAGACATCCAAGGTAGCATCTCTTGTGTGAAGATGAGCGTGGCACGTCCTCCACTTCATTAAGCTTGAACAGTCCAGCACGACTCCTCCACTCATCAATCTCATCAAGAGCTTTTTCATAGTGTTGCCTTACTTTTGCCAACTCTAGTTGACTATCTTCTAACTTCTGATGGAGAGCTTGGATGGTATAGGCCATCTCTCGTAGTTGTTCATTCTGCTCTGAATGAGGATCAGCCATCACACATTGCAAACTTCCGTGAACGTCGAGGGAAGATACTTGTGCTTGTTTCTTTGCATCTCTTTGTAGTGTTTTCCATGATATTCTAGCAATGCCTGGTGAGCAGCATCAGATATGCTAGCATGCATGTCATAGCGATCAGCGGGAGATGAGTGAATGGATTCCACCACATGTGAACCAGTAAACTCATTCCGTCTTGTGACATGTGCTTCGTGCTCAAAGTGGTTCTCATACCTAGGATGAGTCCACCTAGTGCATTTATATTCCACTTTGGCTTCTTGATCGGGGGTATCGAGCATGCAATATTTGCATAAGTCGAGGGGTGGAAGAAAGCTTCACCACTAATGGTCGTAGTAACGTACTCCTTGCGCCAACCAGTGTGTCGAGTTGCGATAGGAAGAGCTTGTCCATAGAATCCTCTAGTCAAGCATGGTTTTCTAGAGTTGATGTGGACAATCTTCTCGTTATGATCCATCTATTTAGATAGAGGGGAGAGAAGCAAAATAGAGTCAATTTTTATAATAGAATAGAGACCAGAACAAGCATATCTTTTAGAAAATAACAAGGTGAGAGTGAAAAAGAAATAACAAGGATAAAAACATGCTAAAACGACCGGTTCTAACTAGGCTTGCGTCCCTACAAATCAATATTGCTCGATACCAATCAGTAATACCCAGTTTTAAAGACAAAACTAGGTATGCTATATGTGTGCCTAGGAAGTCCACACATACAACCACAGAGAGTAAAAAGTATCAAGTAAACAATGTTATATATAGTGTAATCATAAGTATATTAACACTTACATCGAGTAATGCGGAATGGGAGCTAATCTTTTCTTCGGACTCTATTCTTCACAGGGGACGGTTATTTGGGGGTAACACATGCCTAGCACTCCAATTACTTCTCATAAAACTCACTACATTCTCCATCCGGTACCCATCCGGGATTTTGCCAATGTATTAAAAAAAAAATAAAGACAAGCGTAAGTACATGTCGTACTCAACAAGAATAACATGGGGTTAATGAGGCTCAAAAGGTCGACACGGTTTACAGCGGTTAGCAACTTTTATCATATCTCAATTTTAGCATAAGTGAGTAGCAACAAGTAGCATAAATCCCAAATAACCATATGATCATGTAAACAGTGATTAAAGTATAGCAAAAACAATAATCAAAAATTTTCCATCGATAAACCATTATTCTATAAGAAGTCGGGCCGCTCATGACCGTGAGCATGGCTGATATATCAGTTTTAACACTCTGCAGAGGTTGTACACTTTCACCATGAGTCGTGATTCCCATGTGCCAGGGTCATGACTCCCATATCGCCTTTACCTAGAAAGCGCGGCAGGGTACACTATGAAGTCTTTCAAAGGTTCGTCTAACAAGTTAGGGCCGCTAGGTTTTCTCGACAAGCAGACATAGAATCCCCCTTCCAAATGGTTCACACCGCAGCAGCAACACATGAGGACAGAAGCCACGCTATGCCCATCGTGTAAAGCCCCTTTTGCGCCACAAGGGTAACCTCTAACAAGTTAGAAGAGGGTCCTCATACTTGACTAAAGCTAGAGCCATATAGCCCTCACGGTTGTACTGTAAGTCCCGGGTGCTCCCTTACAGATAAGTCCTTACGGAGGACAAGAGCAAACAGGTACTCTTACCCTTTAATTTTCCATTGCTAAAAAGCGAGTTTTAACCTTTTATTGCATATATCATTAATCAAGTTACAGATCATAGTGGTTATTTCTTGAGCACTAGCATAAGCTACCCAATGCATAATCCCATGGTAGTCAAGGTACAAGATACAATTGCTAGGAAATCCTTAGTGGTAATCAAGGAAGACACATGCAATATGAATTAAGTGATTAAAGATGAGTAGGTAACAAGGATGATCCCATGCTATACTTGCCTTTACACTTGCTCAAACTCTCATACTTCACTTTGGGATCAACACCTTCGATTTCCAGCTCTCACAAGCGGTTCTCATTCTACTCGTAGCAAGCACCACGCATAGGCAAACATACAAGCAAACAATAAAGCGACTAAGAACAATACATCACGAGGAAAAAATGGTCCTAAAAAAACAACGTGCTAAGAGATCTAAGACGTCGGTAACCAAAAACTATTCGTTAAAAAAAACAATTAAGTTTTATATTATAAAATAAAGGAAAAGTCTATATGCTTGATTTATTTTAATTAAACAAAATCATAAAAAGTTATTAATTTAGAAGGCCAAAAATCACAATTTTATTTTAAAACAGTTAAACTAATCATATTTTATTTATAAAAATACAATTATAATTTAATCAAATTGAACTTTGGCTTTGCAAAAAAGAATTAAAGATGCGGAGTGTCTATATAAGCTAATATAATCAAGTTCAAACTATGCAATATATATTTAATGAAAACATAGTTAAGTTGGTATTAATCCAATTTAACACTTATTTGTAAAAAGAACGATTTAGATAACCTATATTGATTTTATTTAGAAAATAGTTGCATAGTCACTAACCATATTAATATTTATTTTATAAAATTTCATGAATGATCACTAACATGTAGATTACGTTAACATAAAACTAATGCAATGATAACGGATCAAAGCAGAGCTAAAAACGATTAAGATATGATAAAATCAGTTAAGGGCATTGACAAGCATATATGAGTACGGACTTAAAAGGCAGACTGAGAAGCTCCACGACGATGATTTATATATGGTCATGAATGACAACGCATGACATCAGCATCATCTTTAAGCAATAGAATAATGGACAAGGAAATATGTGTCTCACCTTTAATCAAGCAGGCATGATACTTGTTACTGGTGAAAAAAAAAGATATGATCTGTTTATGCTGTTGGGCAGGAACTGGGTGACGGCCATGACTTGCATCTACTGAACAGGAAGCATCACAGCGTGCAAACCAATTTGCATGATAGAGCAGTAGGTGCTCGGTGCGGTTGGACAGAAGATAGCAAAATGTCTGTCATGGAGGTCGGCTGCGATTAGCAAAAACAAGTTCCAGGATTGCTGCTCAGATTAATTGAAGAGAAAAGAGATAAGATCCATGAATGTTTTGTGCTCACCGATGACAAACAAAGCTCCACGGCTTGAGTCAGCAGAAAGGAGGATGGACGGTGGCTGGCACTGGACTTGCAGATGGAGAACGGCCTTGCTGAGATGACGATGACACAAGGTGCAGAGGTGCCGACCGGCCAACTTCTAGGGATGGTAGCTTGACGAGGCTTCTTCCTTTGCTGCAGCAAAGCTCACGATCGGCAACCACAGACATGCACGAAAGCCAATAGGGCGCCACTACAAGAAAGGCGAACCCCATCTTGCAACGACGAACATCACGGAGATAGGGTTCGGCTCCTGCATTGACTTTTCTTGAATGGAGCAGTGGACGGGAGATTAGAGATCAGAGATCGATCCCTAGGAGATGCGATGAAAACTCCAACGGCTGCCTGAGAAAAAGGATTTTGGATCTGCAATTAAGGAGAGGAACGACAGCTTTAATTTATATGCGGCTAGGTTGAGCTGGATTGGAATAGGACTAGGGTTTTTCTTGTAGTAGTTTTGGTGTACTTTGGCCAAGGGATTGGTACGTATAAATAGGGAGAAAAATACCTCACTTAGACATCAACTAGCAATATGGTACTAATTGAGGTTGCACCCTCCAATATTACTAATGGGCCCAATTAGCCATTAAACCCATTAGCAAATAAGTGCATGGGCTTTGAGGGCTGGTGGTAAAACTGAGATTTTATTATTTTCGGAATTAATTAATTTCAGGATTAAAATAATTCTAGAAAAGTCTAGAATCGATATTTAAGCCATGAAAAATAATCCGAAAGCTCCAAAAATCATGGAAAAATTCTTGGAGACATTTTAGGACATGATGAACCTAAATAAAATATTTAGAGCTCATGGAAAGATATTTTAGAGTATCTAAAAATTAGATTACACTTATAGGAAAGTTGGAACGAGTTCCCAAAAAAGCCTGAACAGTTCCAGAAAAGTTTGTACAGATATGTCGATAGAGAAGCGGCTCGTCGATGAACTGTACTCGATGAGATTGGATTAGAGTTTGGTGCCGGCTATGAGCTTGATTGTAGACGCGACTTGCTCTAGGACTAGGATAGGTAAGCGACGCTTCGATTAGGGTTCAGCAAAGGTGGGGTGGAATGCGGGTCGGGAAGGAGTGAGCTAGGGTGCATGCGAAAAAAAGAGGCTGAAATAGTTTTTTTTTTTTTTTCTAAAGCCTCAATCTAATTTTCAAACGTTATATTAATTCACAACACAAAAAAAATCATATGCTTTGGCATGAATGCACAATAATGTTGCTACACCTTATGATGATTTTTAATTTAGTGGAAAAAAATTATTTTCCTATATTTTCATGAGCACAACAATTCAAAATTAAATCATTTTAACCTAATTTCAAAAGGAGCAAATTTTAGGGTGTTACACACACGCTCAATAGCAACCTAATTTTCCATGATGCTACAATCTTGTTCAGTTCCTCATTTTTCTTCACTTGCCGCTTCTCTATATGTCCATGTTTTTTTTTTTTTTTTGTCAATGCGGTTGTCTATATTGATACACATATCTGCACTTCATCGGACTCAACCTCGATGAGAAATTTTAGATATCAATGTAACTATGAAGAGGTTGACTCCATAAAACATGAATACAATCTACTACTTTGTCTAGATATATTTAGATGATTTCCTATTTTGCTTCTATCAGGACTGTCAAAGAAGATGGCTCCTCAGAACACTTCCTAAATAATTCCTTAGTACGGACCTATGCTATGGTTCTTTTGTTGTTTTGCAAAATAGGTTTTATCGTCGTGGATTTTATTTTCTACCTGCCTAGGCCAAGGGCTCCAATTCTGCAAAAGCTTTAAATAATGTTCTCTTAGTTTAAACTTTTTAGGAAATTTATAGGTAAAATAGCTGCATCATGATTAGCAATCATTATTGAGATTTCATTTAACCATTGAAATATACTTCGCATGACCTGACACTAACCTTTCTGTTCAGAGTTGGAGGTTAAATTATTGTAAAAAAAAAAAAGATGCCGAGCACAATCATTATTGTAGAAAGAAGATGGAAGCACGATCATTAGCACCAGGCCTCCTCGGCAACCAGCCTGGTGCACACCATGAAGCATACTTTTGCTTCTGATTTTTTTTTTTTTTGTATTACTGGATATTTAGATAGCAGTTTTTTTAGGTTGTGCTATACTGCTCTGTGATATTTACCTATGAGAACTGCTGCAAAAGCACATGCAGTATTTATCTTACTGTTCTTTACCTCTTCTAACGTGAAACAACATATGTAAAATATATATACCTATGTACATATTTGTGTACTATTCTTAATCGTTTTCTAATCTATAAATTATACATATTTTCTGTATACAACAACTACCCTGCTAACCCAGGCGCGCGCAAGGGCGCGCACCATGTACTAGTAAATTATATGGCAACACACATCTCAATTTGTAGTAGGTCGCTCAAATAAAAAAAGAAGAAGCGTGATCTACTGTTAGATCGGCGGCCATGGGATGTACTAGTATTAATATATAATACTCTGTATAAGTAATGATCTATGCGGCTGCAGGTTTAGCACAAGCAAACGAATACTTCTACAGATTCACGCTACTGACGCTATTATGCTTACGTGTAGAAACCTGACGTCACGCACGTTTCAGCTGCGTGCCAACTGCTTGACAATTTTTTTTTAAGACCAGAAATTTATATGCTAAATCTATAAGACTTTTCCTCTCGATTTTCCGTTATTTATATATCTATGCCTATATCTAATATTAAAGAGTAAGTGTTTCTTCCATATGTTCTTTTACTTCGCAATTGTCATCATGCCATCCATATCTTGTACATGACCCGAATTTATTATAAATGTTCATACGAGTTAGAATAACTCACGGCTAACGATAATAGAGTCTAGTTCCAAAATATATTGGGGTTTCATTGCAATATATGCGTGGACAAATTTGCTAGTAGTAGCTAGTAGACAAAGTGTGAAGCCGCAGGGACAACATATAATAATTAACACTTGCAAACTAATTTCACAGAAGCATATCACCGAACACCTTGTGTAAGATTTACGTGAAAAATCGCTGCATAGAAAAACCACGAGCCACGGTGAGGGTCGTTTCGCAATGATTGGAGCAAATAGAAGATGTGGGAGTTAACAAGTGTGGGGAGGCTTCAGAAATCTTCCTCAAGTCTTTTCTTTTTAGTGGTGGATTTGGTAAAAAAGCCTCTCTAATATTCTCTCAAACCTTACTTCTCTCTCCGTGGTCAAAGAATTCTTGAGTTGGGGAACAAATCTTATAATGGCAAAGTTTGGAATGACCAGATTATCACAATACAGACAAGCCCAATTTCAATAGAGAAGAGATCAATTTCAATATTGAACATGCACAGGCAATGCTTTGCATAATGAATAAGCTAATTGGTCTCCAAGTGGTGAAATTAGGAGTTGTATACCATGGACATGAAAGGAAAGTGAGCTGAGAAGCCGAGCCTAGATAATGAAGATGGGCAAAACTGGCCAACAAACTCGACTCAGGGGCCGTTTGGGGGGGCTTAGTGCATCTTTGGCTCTAGCACTGTAGCAGCATTGTTGCACTACTGTGACGTAGCGACCAAAGCCAACCAACACTCGCTGCTCCCTATCGGAGCTGGAGCCACTACAGTGCCTGCTACAGGAATACACAGTGCAACACAATACGCTATAGAGCCGGAGCCATCAGTAGCGGATCTAACGATGCCTTAGTTAGAAGAGTATGATGTCGTTGTCCCACACTTCCACACGTAAGTGGGATTTGCCACAAGCCATCGCCGTCCCATCTTTTAGTAGTTTTTAACGTTCAGGTCTGTACAGTACTTCCATTGTCTAAACAAGGAAGTCAATTTGAAAATCTTTTAAGTTTAATCAAGTTTTATAAAAATATGGTACCATCATAAAATATATTTACAAATTATGAAATGAACCACACAATAGAGGTGTCGACTATATTAATAAAGAAAAAAATCTAGACTAGGCAAACAATGGTACCGCAGAAAACAATAAAAAACACTATGACTAAAACAACTCTGCCAACAACAAGCTAATAGCAATATGAGCAAATATCACATCAAAAACAAAACCCTATAACCCATTACGATTAGGCAAAGGGACCTACACCACAAGATTTCAAAAGGCACATCCTTTTAAACCCATCAATGATTTGAGAAGGTCCGAAGGCAACAATTCCTTTGTACAACATCTTGCATTGCTCGTTATCGAGCTTTCCATCCTTCGTAATAATGCTAAAATATTTTAACATGCTGTGTCGTGGAAGGTGGGCACATCGACGAAGTTAAATATCTATTGTAGACAAAGAAGACATTGTCTTTATCAGTGGATCTTCCATCAATGGGGGGAGGAGGGGCTTCTGCTCTAACTTTGTCATCATAGAAAGTGTAAGTGTAAAGACATCTTCGATAGTTATAAGAAAGTTGGGGTCCTCAACTATCACTTGTGAGAGAACTTCCTCATCATTGGATGTGTCCTCTAGTAGAACAATATCTCTAACAGGAGTGACAACATCTGACAATGTCCACTCTATTACTTGAACAACGGGATCTCTTCAAGGACATCACGGTCCACAATGGCTTGCTCTGTTGTCTTCACGCCACTGATAGAATTTGGTTGATTGCACATGTATCATCACACACCAAAGACTAGTATATCGTTTTCACGCTAGTAATGGCATCGACACTAATTACAAATGTGTCCTCACACACCATGATTCTGCAAATGTGCAAGCCTTCCACAATAGAGTGAGGATCAACGACGTCGAAAGGAGAGAGCTTAACGGGAGAACAAGGGCCAATGAGGTTAATCATGTCGGTAACGAGAGCATTATCTCCAGGTGGCTCGACATAGGGAGCAAAGACGCTGAATACATCAATAGAGGGGTCCACACACTTGGTAGCTCCACATGCTTCGGTGTGTGGCCACATGAGCTAGACATAACCCGATAGTCGAAATATCATCTCCGAGGAGTTGCATTAGACCCTCTAAACACAAGTGATGAACTGATGATCTGTTTTGAAGCTCGAGTGTAGTGGCTCCAAAGCAAAGATATAAACATGGATTGTAAATGAAATATAGCTGGAGCTACATCCTTCCCTCGTGAAGGAGGATGGCTTTGTGGAGACGGTGGTTGAGTATAGAGTTGACTTGATGAGGATGCAACATTAACGCCCGCCCAACTACTAGCTAGTTGGGGGTGGCAAGGATTGGTAGTTGGGGAAGGTGGGCCCAAGGTAGAATAGGGGGAACCGATGGGGGCAAAGTGCCACTCTCGATGCTCAGGTCGACAACAACGAATGCAACAAAACAAATCCCGAAATGAGCTAACTAGATGGTCGCGAGCAAGACAATGATAGCAACCGCCATGAGACTAGTGTTTCAAGGGCAAGGCTACACTCAAACTTCACAATGGTTGTGGAAGGTAACGTCTGCTCGAAGCAACATGAGCGAACCTCTAAGAGCCACCGCCGTTAGCCGTCACAACTACCTTAGACCCCCATGGATGCTTCGGCCGACCGAGATGGGGGTGATACATATGTAGATGTAGTGAAGGACATGAGGACTTGTTAGATTTAAGAAAATTTGGGTCCGGGCAAAAATAGAATAATTTTTTTTGGACAGGCGGAGTAACTTGATTCGCAAACTCCTTTTTTTGCACTGTATATATCTCGGTGCTCTGGTCCTTATACAACGACTTGTAACTAGCTAGGGTGCACATGCCATAAAACTCTTCATTCTCTGAAGTCTCGCTTCAGATTTGAACGGGAAGAAAAACTAACAGGGTTGCCAGGTTTGCTTCACGTGTTAAATTTTACGGAGTAGCTAACAAACTAAAAAAAATGATAGAGATTCCTTCAAATAATAAGGGGTTAACGCTGGTAACATAGTTTAGCTTCGGTTCTTATCTGTTCTCACGCGTAAGAACGTCAGTTGACATCGATGAAACCAAACGCATGTGCACACACATACCAGCACTGCCGTCGTTCACACACACCAGCAAGCTGTGAGCTGCATGTAGCCAGTATTGCAATTCCACGCAAGACTGAATCTTTTTTAGTCTGCACTCAGACGGCAAGAGAGAGCTCATTTTTAAGTCACTCTACATTTATGGACGAGGATTCCAGTCAGTGGATCACCAATTCACCGTCAGGGCAGTCCCAATGGATGATTTCTAGTTGCAAAGTCCAAGACTAATTAATGTCTATAGAAACTATCGTTTCCAATCCATAGTTTCCATAACCATATTCATTGAAGGGATAAATTAAATGATGCATTAAAATGAGATGGATCAGTTGTGGCACTAGCTCTGTACGGCACATGTTGCCACATATATTTTCAGAATCACATATATTTTCAGAACTGTATATATATAGCCGATCCATACTTACTTAACAATAGCACGACATGTTCCAGAAGACAAGAACACAAGCCGTTCAAGAAATGGCAACAAAAACACTTCCCATAACCATACGTTTCCAGAACCATATAGAGATAAAGATAACAGGACTCCACATTGTTCATAACGATAACAGCAAACATATAATTGATGGCCATCATATGACCATCTATGGTTCCAACAAACATAACGCCCAAGAGTACAATAGTCTAGGAATAAAGATAACAGATAGCATATATATTTGATAAACAATAGTCCAGAAGCCACATCTTCGTTGCTTACCAATCTAACGTCCTCTTGTTTTGTATAGTTCAATCGCCTCTCAGTCCTCTCATCTTCGTTGTTTTCATCAGCATCAACAACAACTGTTTCCCTCTCATGTGCATTACCCTCAATTGGTCTGGTTCTTTTCAAACTTGTTGGCGAAATTGTAGTGCTGCCTCTTGTATTGCCAACTAAATGGAAATTCTCTGGAGTACCGTTTAAGTTCAGCAAATTGGTAAACCCTCCTTGTGGGTATATCCTAAAAAAATAAAAAAGAGATGTTCACTGCCTTGAATAATTATTAGCATGGCAATAGCATGTATTTTTTTTTTTTGAAAGAAAAACAGCATTTGGAACATGGCAACAGCATGGACATCATATCATATAGAATCTGGAACATGTCAACAGCATGTAAATCATGTACTCCTAGTCTGGTAACAGCATGTATATTTTTTTTTTAAAAAAAAAAAGAGCATCTGGAACATGGCAACAGCATGGACATCTGGAGCATGGACAACATGTCCTCAGTTACAGTTTTCAGACAACTGACTGAACAAGAGTGCAAAGTTGCACTCTGTTGGCTAAATCACTAACAGTAACAACTTAAGTGATCCTTTTCTAAAAAAAACAGCTTAAATGATATTTCAAAAGCTCATGTAGATAACACATTTTTTTTTATTCCTTCCGGGTAGGTACTTTTTTTGCAGCATATAACTTGTCCACAAAGCTTGTTAGATGACTTTTTACTTAGCATACTGCAGTACATACCTTTAAGTTTGTGTGATTTGAACACTATGACTATGATAAGAGAAGACAATGAGATTACCATCTCAGAGAAGCAAGTACATAAATTCTGGTTGCAGTCATTCAAGTGCACACAAGAAAATAGAGCAAGCTGTATAGCAGTTCAAACTGAAAATATGACTGTGAGGTTCTGTTGACAGCCGAATGGCCTGCTGGGTTGAACTGAAAAGATAAAGCTGAAAACACAGGCTTCAAGCCCAGGCTCATGCGTCTGGCTGTGGAGTAAAACCAAAACAGGGGCAAGAGCATGTATACAGGGGCGGATCCACGCCCTATTCTCCACATGTTTCTAGCCCGGGGCGCAACCTCAAAATCACTACATGCATGTTCTTCTCAGCCATGAAATTCTTGATGTTATGCCTAAAATAGCCTAACTCAAGAATAGTTCAACTAAATAGCACCCCCTGAGATAGTATTACTAGATCCGCCTCTGCATGTATACTTACCCTTGATTTGAGCCCGACGGAGAGGAACTTGTCCACCACTCAGGAAATCCAGCTGCTCGAAGACTTGCAAGTGTCGGAGATGTCGTTGCTGTTGGTACGGCGCTTGGTTCACCAGGCGGACTTGATCCAACAGGGGCAGCAGGGGCAGCATCAATACATCGACCATTGAGGGTGGCCGGAGCACCCCTGCCCCGCCCGACCTTGCCTTGCCTTGACGGCGGACGAAGTTGATTCATGCTCAGAGATTTGGTATGAGTTGGGGGAAGAAGACTAGGTTTGGATTCGGGGGCTTGGAGAAGGGGAGATTTGGAGGCAGCGGCGCTGGATGAAGACCGAGGCGGGCGAGCGCGGGAGAGGGAAACCGGAGGCGGAGCGCGCGCGGGAGATTGCCGCGACCTTGCGGGGCGGCGGCTCCAGCGAGCGCGGGAGAACGGGCGCGCAGAGAAGGGGGTCGCGCAAGGGAGAAAGGGCGCAGAGCAGCAGGCGAAAGCGGGAGCAGCAACAGGTGAGCGCGGGGAGCAGCAGGCGAGCGCGCCATCTCTGGGGCGGCGGGCGGAGCAATGGATCCGGCATTGATGAAGCTCGAAACTGGTGGTTTCTCCCCAGTGCGATTTTGGTCGTTTCTATCCTCCTCGTTGCTAGCGTCAACTCCGTTCCTAGATGAAGAAACCGTTTCTCTATTTTCTCCTCTCTCTCTTCTTTTATTGCAGTGCCACATCAGCAAAATATTAATGGGAGAGCCTAATTAATACACATAGAAACTACAATTAATTCCCCATTGGGACTGCCCTCAGTTGACCACGCATGATGCAATGCAAGTGGCAGTTTTGTTGGTTGTCTGAGCCCCTTCCACAGGCCTTCCTGATGCTTCAGTTTCAATCCCGTGTCACCCGCGTAGTAATCATATCCAACCAATCCAATGTCGCTGTTAAGGAAAGAGATGAGAGAGAGAGACAGCATCAGCAGCAGTGCAGCACATGAATAGCGAATACGACACGTGCTCAAATGTGTGATTTGTCGTCTACTCTGACAGATTCCAGTCCCACCCAGCAGGCTGCTTGCCTGCTTCCGCTTCGGCAAGCAACCTCCCTCTAAGCTAAGCAGTGGTGGACTGGTGGCTCATCTATAAATCTAGTTCCCGGAGCTCCGATCCTTTTCGCAGTACTCTCCACGCCTGAAATCGGCAAAAGACAAAAAAGAGATCGAGTCAGCCAGTCAGGGGTCGGAAAGAAGGAAGGCAATGGCAAGTATGCCTATGCCGGCTTGTGCGGCATCTGAGCTCGTGGCCAAGGGGAGGGAGTCGGCTGCCGTGCTCAAGGCCATGCTTGGCCAGCTGCCTGCTGTCGTCGTTGCAGGTGCAGGGGCAACGACGACGCCCCATGGTCTCTGGGATCTGGCCGAGCAGATCCCCCGCTGCTGCGACCGAGATTTGGCGGCCTTGCTGCGACCGAGCTTTGGCGGCCTTGCACAGCGGCACCGGCACCGGCACTGGCACTACGGAGGAGGCCAGTTGTTCAAGGAAGCGCAAGCCGGAGCAGGAGGGCGGCCTGGCTCCTCCTCCTTCGCCGACGGGATCCAAAAGGACGAGGTAAACTAATAACCATAGTCCTTTTTGTTTTCGAGCTAATTAATTACCAGGTTTATTCAAATCGGCAAGTGCCTCTCAGTGTCAGTTTTATAACGTTAACGTATAATCTACTTCGTATTGAATGAATCTGCAGGATGAGCCGTGGAGAGAGGGGGACACGAGTTGCGAAGAGAGGAACAATGGAGGACGGCTTCATCTGGAGGAAGTATGGCCAGAAGGACATCCACGGCAGCAACCACCCCAGGTCGGTCTGAAATATATCCGAATTGATCAAGACACCTCTGAATGCAATCATGCATTCAGAGATTCATCAATCTGCTGCATCACAACACAACTAGTCTCCTGATCTTGTAATGTCATCACAGTCTCTACTTCCGGTGCACCTACAAGGACGACCGGGGCTGCATGGCCAGGCGGCAGGTGCAGAAGTCGGACACCGACCCCTGCGTCTACCTCATCACCTACTTCGACGAGCATACCTGCTGCCGTGACGAAGACGCTGTCGTCAAGCCGCTAGCGCCATTCGTCATCGACTTCGGTTTGAGCGCCGCTGCCATGACGACCAGCCAAGCGCCGAATGGCCGTCGTCCTGTGACGATGACGGCCCGGTGGAAACGCACACATCAGCTCTATGCAGTTCACTGGAGGAGGAGTTGCATGCTGGCAGCACGTGCAATGTGGATGAGTTCATCATCGAGCAGTCAACGCCGGTGCCACAGCTGATGGGTATGATGCAGTTGCCGGAGTGGGATCTTTTGGAGGGATGCTTGGACTGGGAGTTTGGCAAAGGCGAGAGCTCCTTCGACATTGACGGTTTCGTCAGATACGACGACTTTGATTACATTGATCTGGGCTTTAATTAACTTTGAGTATGCAGTTTGTGCTAGTACGAAGTAATTATGTTAATTTGTAGGTGTGTTTTTTCAGTCATCAACTCATGATATATGCTTCTTAATTTTTTTAAGAGGCAAACTTATAATGACCAAAGTGGATAAATTTAATGTGAGAGACCTAATTGAGTAATTGCTGCTTGTTTTAGAGAACTATCAAATCTTTAACTTTATTACTACACCCATTGCCGACTTCTCTTTCGAGCATCATGGTGCAGGCATTCTCAACTGACATCATATATTTATTGCATCAGAGTAGGCAGAAGCACCTTAATGACGGTAGAGACATGGAATTACCTTTTCCAATTTTCAGTCTGTGCTAGCACAATAAAGAATTTTAGAGGTAGGCAAAAAAAAAAAAATCAATAGAGGCAGGCACCACGCCCGCCTTTGCTCTTTCGTCACTGCTAACCACGATTAACAGAGGCGGCAAGATGAAAACAACAAACAAAAGAAAATGCCCAGCCCAAGTCGTCTAACGGTGCCTGAGCTTGGCTGCTCCCTCCTGACCGCTGACCCCGTCCTCATCCGCTAAGGCCACCATGGCCAATCCTTCATCATTGGCTCCCCATCCTTGTCGTTGGCATGTCCCCATCCTTGTGATCCTGTCACTAGCCCGTGACGCATGCATATTCCAAAGTGTGATGACAGAGGGGCAGCATAACAATAATTAAAATTAGCAAACTAACTTGACTTAAACATATCACCAGAAAACTAAATCAAAACAATACCTAAACGTGATCAATCCATCAAACCACAAGTTATCCCTCCTTTCAACAATAATCCACTTACATCAATTAGTTCACTAACGCATCAGCCTCAATATCTCCTACTCAATATATCAAAAAAAAATACACATATGCTTTTCATGCTAACTCATCCATATAAGTGAGATTTTTGTGAAAGCTCTTAGCAGATGTGAGAGTCAACAAGTGTGGAGAGGCATAAAAAACCTCCCTCGAAGCTCTCTTTTAGTGGTAGATTTTTTAGTTCAAAGCCTCTCCAATAGTACTAGAGAAAACAATAAGAAACACTATGACCAAAACAACTCAACCGACAACAAGCGTTGCTGCGTTGCTGCCAATATGAGTAAACAACAACAACCAACCACATCAACAAGCCCCCTATAACCCATTAAGAAGAGGCAAAGAGACCTCCACTACAAGGTCCCAGAAGGCATATCATTTTAAACCCATCAATGATTTGAGAATGTCTAATAGCAACAATTCCTTCAAGCAGTCCACAACATCTTGCATTGCATTATCAAGCTTCCCATCCTTCCAACAATGCTAAAATATTTTTACATGCTGCATTGTGCAAGGTGGGTACTTCGATGAAGTGAAGACCTATTGTGGGACTTATATCGGGATCTTGCTATCATGACAGGCGGTGAAGAGGGATGCATAGGAGGACATGCCACATCCTTCGTCCTTCCTATTAATGGTAGATAGAGAAGACATTGCCTTTATTAGTGGATCCTCCTTGAGCTGGGGGACTTCTGCTATGACCCTGGTCGTAGAAAGCGTAAAGGCATCTTTGATGGTGCTGAGAAAGATGGTGTCCTCAACTATCACTTGTGAGACAATTTACTCATCATCGGATGTGTCCTCCACTAGAACAATATCCTCAATAGGGGTGGCAACATCTAGCAACATCCAGTCTATTATTTTAATAGCCAGGGTCTTTGAAGGCACCACAACCCACAATGGCTTGCTCTATTATCTTCATACTGGTGATAGAATCTGACAGATTGCACATGCATCATCGCACACCAAGGAAATTGTCTTCATGCCAGTAATGGAATCTACACTAATTGCGTTTCCTCACACACCATGAATCTGCATACGTGCAAGCCTTTGCAAGAGAAGAGAACAAGGGCCAAAGAGTTCATTCATGTTGGTAATGGGAGCAAGGTGGCTCTGCATAGGGACCAAAGAGGCCAAAGACATCAATAAAGGGGTTCCACACATGGTAGCTCCACATACTTCTAGTGTGCGGCACACATTCCATCCACAACCTGCTGGTAGTTGAAATCTCATCTATGAGGGGTTGCATTAGATCCTCCAAACAAGTGATGATTTGTTGTTGAAGCTTTGAGTGTGGTGACTCTAGCAAAGGTGCAAGCATGGATTGTAGATCAAAGCTAGATAGCTGAAGCTACATCCTTCCCTCACGAAGGAGGATGGCTTTAATTTGTGGAGATGATGATCGAGTAGAAAGCCAACTTGACGAGGATGCAACCACAACGTCCACCCAACCGTAGTTAGTTAGGGGTGGCGAGGATTGGTAGTTAGGGAAGGTGGGTGCAAGGTAGGGTAGGGGAATCGATGGGAGCAGTACCACTCCCGATGCTCAAGTCGACGAAAATGAATGCAAAAGAACGAATTGCAAAATTAGCTAACAAGATGGTCACGAGCAAGACAATGTTAGCATCTGTGACGAGACCACTTTTTGAAGACAAGGCGGTGTTTGAAGGCAAGGCGTCTACGCACAGACGTCACAAATGGTTGTGGAAGGTGAAGATTGCTTGAAGCACCATGAGTGACCCTCTTAGAGGCACTGTTACCAGGCATGAATGCCTTGACCTCATGGATGCATTGGCCGATGGAGGTGGAAGCGATGCATAGGTAGTGATGGATATTCTTCTCTATAGACTTGTTAGAAAAATTTGCTCCGGAGAAAAATAGAATAATCTTTTTGAATGGATGGAGTAAGCTTGATTCGCAATTTTTTTCCACCATCTCTCCAGTCCACATCCGGTGACTTGTAGGGTGTCCCATTGAGAGTTTCATAGTTATAGACATTAAATAAGTTGATATGATATAGTATAAATGAAGAGAGAAATGAAAAATGTTCTAGGGATGAAATAAGTTTCATGAGGATGAAACTTGTCTACATTGTTTTCAATACTTGTGAATCTTGAAAATAGGGCCATAAAAGATTTTAAATGGAAAGAACGGTTTGATTCACGTGTTAAATTTTACGGATTATAGCTCTATAACAAACTAAAAAATGAGATTCCTTCAAATAACAAGAACAGGGATTAACTCTGGTAATATATTTTAGTTTCGCTTCTTCTATTCTCACGCGTAATAAGGTCAGTTGACATCAATCAAACCAAACGCATTGCCGTCAAAAAAGAAAATCAAACCAAACGCATGGTCACACACACACACACACAGAGCATGAAGCTGGCCAAGCACCAACTCGACGCAAGACTGAATTTTTAGTCTGCACTCAGACGGCAAGAGGGCTCATTTTTAAGTCAGTACATCTAAGGACGAGGGTTCCAGTCAGTCGATCACCATCAGTTGACCATGCATGGATGATGCAAGTGGTAGTTTTGTTGGATGCCTGCCTAGCCCCCCCTCCACGGGCCTTCCCCTACTGCTCCAGTTTCAATCCCGTGTAACCCACGTAGTAATCATATCCAAATCCAATGTAGCTGCACATGAATAGCGAATACGACACGTGCTCAAATGTGTAATTTGTCGTCTACTCTGACAGATTCCAGATCCAGCAGGCTGCTTGCCTGCTTCCGCTTCGTCAAGCAACCTCTACGCCTCTAAAGCAAAGATCTGTGGTGCCGTGGTGGACTGGTGGCTCACAGCTGGCTCTATAAATCTAGTTCCCGGAGCTCCGATCCTTTTCGCAGTACTGTACTCTCTACTCTCTACTCCCGAAATCGGCGGCACACAAGACAAAAGCGAGTTAGCCAGTCAGTCAGGGGTTGGAAACAAGCCAAGGAAGGTAATGGCAAGTATGCCGGCTTGTGCGGCATCTGAGCTCGTGGCCAAGGGGAGGGAATCGGCTGCTGTGCTCAAGGCCATGCTTGGCCAGCTGCCTGCGGCCGTCGTTGGCGCAGGGGCAACAGCGACGCCCCATGGTCTCCGCGATCTGGCCGAGGAGATCCTCCGCTGCTGCGACCGAGCTCTGGCGGCCTTGCACAGCGGCACGGAGGAGGCCAGCAGGAAGCGCAAGCCGGAGCGGGAAGGCGGCCTGGCTGCTCCTCCTTCGCTGACGAGATCCAAGAGGATAAGGTTAGTCCTTTTAATTTTGAGCTAATTCATTACCAGCAAACCATTTAGGAGGGAAAAGTTTAGGAGAGCAAATCAAACAAACCGGTAAGTGCCTCTCAGTACTATATGTAATAACGTATAATAATCTATACTACATACTGAATCTGCATCTGCAGGATGAGCCGTGGAGAGAGGGGGACACGAGTTGCCAAGAAAGGGACAATGGAGGATGGCTTCATCTGGAGAAAGTATGGCCAAAAGGACATCCACGGCAGCAACCACCCCAGGTCTGTCTGAAACATCCGATCGATTTGATCAAAAGATACCTCTGAATGCATGCAATCATGCATTCAGAGATTATATTAATTGATCAATCTGCTGAATCACAATTCACAACACAACTGATCTTTCTGATCTTGTAATGTGAGATCAGGCTCTACTTCCGGTGCACCTACAAGGACGACCGCGGCTGCATGGCCAAGCGGCAGGTGCAGAAGTCGGACACCGACCCCTGCGTCTACCTCATCACCTACTTCAACGAGCACACCTGCTGTCGTGACGACGACGTTGTCGAGCAGCCACCGCCGGTGCCATTCGTCATCAACTTTGGTTTGAGAGCCGCCATTGATGGCCAGCCAAGAGCCGAATGGCCGTCCTGTGACGACGAGGGCCCGATGGAAACGCACAGATCAGCTTTGTATAGTTCACCGGAGGAGGAGTTGCAGGCTGGCAGCACGTGCAATGCGGCTAAGTTCATCATCGAGCAGTCAACGCCGGTGCCAGAGCTGATGGGTATGATGATGCACTTGCCGGTGTGGGATCTTATGGACGGATGCTTGGATTGGGAGTTTGGCAAAGGCGAGAGCCCGGAGTGGGATCCTATGGACGAATGCTTGGACTGGGAGTGGGAGTTGGGCAAAGGCGGCGAGAGCTCCTTCGACATTGACGGTTTCTTCAGATACGACTTCGATTACATTGATCTGCTTTAGTTAAGTCTGAGCTAGTGCGCAGTTTGTGCTAGTACGAACAATTGTGTGTGTTTTTCAGTCATCAACTCGATCGTCATGCTTCTTAATTTAATTAAGAGGCAAACTTCTTATAATATGAGAGATATAATAAATTAAAACGGCATGTAAATCTGCGTAATTTCATGTATTAGTCGACCGAACTGTGTGCTTTTATATGATCTGATATAGTGAAAGACCCAAGTGGACTAATTTGGTGTAAACCTAACTGTTACTTGTTTTAGAGAACTATAAAATTATACACATTGTCGACTTCTCTTTGGAGCATCATGGTGCAGGCATTCTCAACCTATCACATGGGAGTAGGGGGAAGCACCTTAATTAATGACTCTAGAGATGCGGAATTACCTTTTCCATTTTTCAGTCTGCACAACAAAGATTTTTAGAGGCGGGCAAAAAAGATTAACAGAGGAAAGCACCATGGTTACCTCCGCTCTTTCGTTGTCACTGCTAATCATGATTAACAAAGGTGGTCAGATGAGAATGACAACAAACAACAAAAAAATTGTCTGGCCCATGTCGTCCAATCAGACCTGAGCCTCAATCTAGGCCGCTCCCTCCCCGCCGCCGACCCCATCCTCGTCCACAAGGCCACCATCGCCGATCCTGTCCTCATTGTTGGCTCCGCATCCTCGCATCCTCGCCGTTGGTACGGTGTCCCTGTCCTTGTCCCATCACGAGCCTGTACTGTTGTGTCTTCGCGTTCATCAACGAGTAGTAGATTGGAGAGAGGCACATAGAGGGAAGAGACGAAGCCATCACTTGGCGAGAGGAAGAGTGGATTCGCTCCGATGCCAGTGAGAAAGAGAGGTTGGGCCACAATTGCCACCACACATGCACTCTTGGTCTGATCAGGTAAGGGCCATCTCTTTCTATCGACCAGATCGTTGCAGCTACCACCACTCGCCCTCGACAAGATTCGAGAAGCCACCACCACCGTTGAGAGGCGGAGGGGGTGATGAGGGATCCACGGGGCGAGCTCTCTTGATGCAGAGAGAGGGAGGGTCAGCGACCAGGAAACGACAGTATGAGGTAGGGGGACTCAGGTGAGAACGAGATGGGAGCGAAGGGTGGATAGGGACTCAATCAGAGAGAGAGAGAGAGAGAGAGAGAGAGAGAGTAGGCTAGGGTTTTCTTGTTTATATACTTAAAGCCAGTTAGTGGGCTAAGATAGGTTATGTACTTGTTACCAGGCTATACTTAATTAATAGAGAATTAATTGATTTTTAGAGGCGGTCATTTATATGGTGCCTCCATATATAAATCGCTTGTCTGCGTTAATCGACATTCACTAGAATTGATTAGAATTGTAGTTTAGTTCTAAATAGACTCAAACACGCTATACAAGTAAAATGATTCTATTGGTCCAACCTAGTTCTTGAGATCCAAATGGTCTATTATGGATTTCTTACTCTAAAGTTTGGATAAGGGAGTTTTGGCTCTGAAAAGTTCTGTTGTTGGCTCTAAGATGACTTGGTTGCAGGGATGAAAATATGACAGATATTCATCAACTACAAATCAAGTAATTATTTTATTATTGTAAAAATAAATGATTTGTATAGGCAACCATCTAATGGCTATAAAAATCAAATTTAATTTGAGGCTGAACCGGACAACCTCTAGTCTAGAGATTAATTTCTAGTGATGAACCAGAATACAACTGGCTCTAGAAATCATTTTTACATAATTTACAAATCAAACCAAAAAATAGCGGAAATTTTTCTCGGTTGGTTATGTTTTATTGCATGTTGTCACTTTTATTTGTGGGTTTGATCGGTTTATGCAAGCCTATAGTCCCTAATCTATATCTCTTATATATATAAAGGTAATTAACTTCCACTGTCTATTCTATTTAATGCCAAAACGATCCACGTCATCAATTAATCTAGACCATTCCATCTTACACTCATATACATCACCCGTTCATCTAAGCCACCCACCAGTCAACAGCATTGTCGCCCTCCTCGGCCTCGCCTACTGCTTCCTCTTCTCGCCTACGCCGAGTGACACGCCCGCCAGCTTCCTCTTCTCGCCTACGCCGAGTGACACGCCCGCCAGCTTCCTCTTCTCGCCTACGCCGAGTGACACGTCCGCCCACAGTAGCGCTTCCCTTCCTTTACAAACTTCACCAACCACGGCTGCTCTCAATCTCCCTTCTCTCCCCTCGCCCCTACCTCTTCTCCTCAGCATCCACCCACGCCTGCAGCCCCCAATGTCGAAGGGAAGAGGGCCAGCCGATCAGTAGGGGCCATCACCCCTCCGATCCTATCTCTACCATACAAAAAAATATTAGATGTATACAATGGTAACGAAATTAATCGCTGGGTCTCGGAAAATGAATCGTTGGATCTTGGGGACTCAATATTTGATTCACCGTTCATTTCGATTGTGATTTGCGAACTCATGATGTCGCATGTAGTAGAACCAATGTCAGAAGGATCAACGATCACAAATCTGAGTGTGTTGGCCGCCGGCGGCAACACGGCACGCCTGCATTGCTTGTGAATTCAGCAGTTCCTCGGTGTGGCAGGAAGTCCGCGGCATGAAGCCGGCGGACCATCGCAAGTTTCAAGTAGCCAAGATAACTAAGGTCAGATATTATCACTTTAATTAAATTTCACTTTGTACTTCATTTATTATTTTATTTGTAACAATAATGGGATCAATCGTCGGAGCTTAAAAGCTGAGCGCTGAATGTCTAAACCTGAACGTGCAACATTGCTAATGCCTGACTCTGACTTTGCCATATTATTATTATTATTTTGAAGGATAATTATGAAACCTAAAGGGAAGACAATTGAATTTGTTTTCCCATAAAGCAAGAGATCAAGGACAAAATGACCGATTCGAATACAATTCAGACAGGTTGAGTACCATTCACTTGAAACATGTAAGAGCCGTGTATGACATCAGAATGTTCTCTAAAATTAGTATATAGTCATTAATCTGCATAGCCTATTAATCTATGTTGCTCTCTCTGGTGCTTAATGTTCAGTGGAATTCAATTTCGTCTTATAAATACCCGCAGCAACGTGGGCGAATCCTTATATATAGTACAACTAAATTTGGTGTATTACTAATGGAACATTAGACCTTCCTTGAGCATTGTGTATAGGTCTAAGAAAGGACATCTACGAACAATATATATAGAACTTGAATAAAGCGCACTGCACAAGTCCAGATATAGTCTAACGCAAATAACACCAGGAATATATGTATTGGTTGGGACATAAAAGGAGCAAACCGTATAATATATAATGTGTAGTGGTGCAAATTAATGGTAATCATATCTAGTATGCCACTCCGGCCCCAAGGCTGTGTGGAACCACTACTGGAAAAATATACTTTGCCGAGTGTTTTTACACACGGCAAAGAGCACTTTGCACTCGGCAAAGCGTTTGCCGAGTGTAGCACTCGGCAAAGATTGCTCGGCAACATTTTTCACGGCAAAGACACTTTGCCGAGTGCTTTTTTCACGGGCACTCGGCAAAATATTTCTTTTTTTTTTTTTGCCGAGTGCTATGTAAGGCACCCGGCAAAATATTTTTGGCCGTTATGCCACTTGCCGTTAACCGTTATTTTGCCGAGTGCCCATAAAACACTCGGCAAAAATTTTCTTTTTTTTTTTTAAAAAACTTTGCCGAAAGTGTCATACAAGGCACTCGGCAAAAGATTATTTTTTAAAAAATAATAGTAAACTTTGCCGAAAGTGTTTTGTGTGCGAGACACTCGGCAAAGAGTATTTTTAAAAATAATAGTAAACTTTGCCGAGTGTTTTTTGCTCGAGACACTCGGCAAAAACGATTTTTAAAAAATAAAAAATTACTTTGCCGAGTGTTTTTGGTCATGGCACTCGGCAAAGTAAATTTCGTGGAAAAAACCAAACAAATTTTGCCGAGTGCTATGTAAGAAAAACACTCGGCAAAGTTTCCAAGAATTGTTAATTTTTTATATTTTGCATCGCCTTGCGACAGATTATATTATATATATATATATACACATATCAATCATCACGCTTATATCACCAACATGCATTATATATCACAAGCACACGCAAATTCCATAAATCCATCGAAAATCCATTACAAATCCATCAAAGTTCACCAGCACAAGTTCATTATGACAAGTTCAACATCACAAAGTTTGAAATCACAAAGTCCAACATCACAAAGTTCAACATCCCTACTACGACGGCGAAGACTACACCCGTGACGGACCGGATGCGGTGAAGGATTGACAGATCGGCCGTCGGTGACACGATAGCGAGGATTGTTTGAACCCGCCGATGGAGGGCCGCACAAAAGAGAAGAAATTGCATGTGTTACTAAAAATTGAATTTTTGGCTGCACCTCCCCATGACGGGGGAGGTTTCCAACCGCAAAGAAACAACGGCATGAAGGCCGACAATCACAACGGCGCCGAAGGCCGACAATCGCAACGCAACGCCGAAGGCCGACAATCCGAACGGCACAAAGACATTAAACTTTTACTCACAGGAGTGAAGAGTCGAACCGGAGTTGGAGTTGAGCCGGCAACCGCACTTCTACACCCGATGCTTGCCCGAGGCTTTGCAAGATCTTATACATGTCCGCCATTTGCTTCTCGAAAGTGGCCTCGGTGAGCGGTCGGTCGTGTGCGGTCGTCTCCTTTGTTTCTATCGCCTCGGCCCGTAGTGTTTCAATCACATATTTCAGTATTGCAAATCTGATCAATGTTTATCAAGTTCAATGTACGATGAGTGAAACGGGAATTACACGAAGTTCGTCGACCCACGACGGCGTTGGAGTAGGCCGTGCACGTATGGGAAGGCTTCTCGGCCGTGCTCGTGCCCTCACGTCGGAGAGAGAGGGTGCAGAACTCGAGGAGTCGGCGCCGCCTCGCAATCCACAACCGACCGTGCTTCCCGCCTTTGCCCCACCTCACGATCACCTCGGTCTCAAGGGACTCGGTGCTCAGATTGTAATCCGGGCCACGGACGGACCTAACCGCCTCCGTGTAGTCTCTGACTTTAGCGTGGACGGTCGGGTCAGAGTAAGCCTAGGGAGGGGCATCCGGGTTGAACATGACACCGGATTTCACTGGGCCCATGTGGGACACGGCCCATGCCCCTAACTCGACACCGGGACGTGCGGGTGTGCCTTCTCCCCGCGAGAAAGACGGAAAGATGATAAGAGACACAAAATTGAGGATTACAATAGATAAACGACATCACTCACAAGTGCTCGCTTGAATGCGGGGGAGGTTGCGGCCGCCTTGGTGGTGAGTTGGAGCGGTCTTCAATGCCCGCCGCTTTGCCGAGCTGTTGCTTTTCGAGGTACGCCGGGTCAAGGTACTGGCCCACGATCATCGCCCATGCCGGTCTATGCGTCATGCACCACGCGGGCGGCACCTACACATCATCAAGTGAAACATCAAGTGAATCATGTCGCCGGCACCTAAATCTCAAAACGATTCAATATTATTCACCTACCCGAAGGTACCGCTCCCCGGTCGGTCCGCCACCGTTCTTGAGCCGGCCTTTTTGAGGGGTGTTTCTTGATGGACTGTAGTAGTCGACGCTGGCCCCGAGTCGCGCCTCGTGAATCATGTCGCCGACGCATTTCCGACGACAGCTCAGGTGCCGCCCCGATCCGCCACGTTCTCTAGACCATCTTCAGCCTTGAAAAAAACTCGCATACAAACACGATGTATCCGTTCATTAGTTCAATAAAAGACTTAACCAATTGAGGAGATGTATTGAGCTAAGTAGTGAGACACTTACCCAAAAGTCCGCCAAAACCCGCCTCCCGCTTGTTGTCCTCGCTTTCGTCATCCGCGGCTAGCTCGTACCTCTTCCACGACCAGGCCGGCTCCCGCCTCCGTCCTTCAAGGTCACAAGGCCGGGGAAGTGTTTCCCGCACGCACATCCTAGCACGGTAGCGGGGGTTCGTGGGGGATCAAGAGCACCCGACATAACTAGCCGCCCCCCGCATAAGTGATTAATAAAAATTATCGGTTTCTCTTTTGATTTGTAACATATCATATGAAGTAGTTGTGATAACATTTATAAGTACGCACCTTCTTCCCAATGGGATGAACCACCGGGCGTAGGTCGGGAAGCGGAACCGGAGGGAGGTTTGTGGGACCTCGCAGTAGGGAGTCGACCGAGTAGAACCATCCTCCGTCTGGCCGAGTACCCTCGCCGGTTCGCGCGTAGCACCCTCGCCCCCCCGACGGAGTGTTCGTGGTCGGGCCCGTGGGTCGCCACGTGGTCCCCGTGGGGGTAGCGGATGGGTCCTCCGGCTGGTCAAGAGCCGGTGGAGGAGGTCGGTCCCTCCTAGGGCGACCACGGCCCCTCCCCGCCCCCTCCCTCCCCCCTCCCCTCGCAGGCCGGGGCGACCCGGCCTATTCTCGGTGCATCGACGCCGGCTGCCCCCTCACGTCCATCCCGAAAGCGTAGCCTTCGGTACACCGAGGCTACCCGCCTCGGTGAACGGTTGCCCGCCATCTTTGATCCGTCACGCAATTTACAAAGAATGAACAACAAGCATTAGTACATACATTACAAATATATTTTAAAATGAATAAACATAACAAAATTTACTAAAAATAGTATTACATGCTTTACAAAAAATCTTCTCCTGGGACATAGGTCTCGTCATCACTGGTCAAAATTATCCAAATGGGTAACACTATCGGAATGTTCTAGGTCTTCTTCATTGTCTTTGCCTGAATGGAATCGCTCAAGCATTTGAATATCCTTCAAATTCAGCACTATATCTCCATGGTCCTCGTCATCAACCGTTTCACTTTCTACTTCCATTTCGGTCACATTGGGTAAGACTATCTCAAACGTCCCTTCTAGACCATCGCTTGATAGAACTCTCCATCATATGTGTTTGTGTCGAAGGTGTAATCTTCATCGTTTGGAAGAGGTAGTTTACCGTGTGGAGATACATGGTGCACAATAGACCAGCCCTTAAGATGGTCTTTGGATTGGCACGCCGTATGGCGTATGATACACCCGCACGGCTTGTTGAGCCACAATATAGACATCTTTTCCTTTATAGACGGAATCATGTCTTATCTCGACTAGCCCAAGATGAGGGGTCCGTCTCGTTCGTCTAGGATCAAACGGTGGCACTTGAATATGACAGAGTAAGAGGTACCCGTCCCTCATATTCAAGCTCATAGATCTCCCGAATTATTCCATAATAATCGACGCCATTAGTGCCCTGTGTAAAAACTTGGCTATTGGTGGTTTTCCGAGTGGCCCGATTTTGCTCGTGTATTGACGTGTGGAAGCGATATCCGTTCACGTCATAACCACTATATGACTTCACCCTTAACTTGAAGCCGTTTGCAACCTGTCTCAACTCATCACTCATGGACACATTGGTCTGCGCCTGCAAGCTCAAGCATGTTACATCGTTATACTATTGGAACATAGGAGCTACTAAGGAATATCGACGAATGTACGAGCTAGATTTGAAAGTACCTTTTGTTTGAACCAAGAAATGAAATCAGGCCTCCCACTCCCCGCACCCCTCCGAAAGAAGGGTATCATGTTCATGCGGGGTAGGATCCCTTGATTCTTGCCACTCTTGACGAACAAATTCCCTATAACAAAGAGAATTAATGGGGTTCGACATAGAATAGTGACTTTGTATTGAATCAACTTTGTTCAGAACTTACTCAATGAATGGCGCAACCTCGACAAGGTTGGTAAACACATATAGCGTGATTTTGCGCCACTCTTCTGGATCCAATCTCTTGGGGCTCGATCCACTTGCGCTGCCTAGTTGTCCTTTGAAAAGGCTGAGGGTAGATTCAACTTCGCCAGCATTGTAACGAGGGGGTGGATTATGCTTGCTAGAAGGTTCGGCTTGTAGTAGGCAGTTGTGAAGTTTGCAACCTCCTCACTTAGGCTTGCCTCTGCAATGGAAGCCTCAATTCTAGCTTTATTTGTACATTTCTTGCGAAGAATCTTTAGACATCTCTCGATTGCATAGCACCAACGAAACTGCACGGGCCCCCCCAAGCGTGCCTCGTTCGGGAGGTGCACAATCGATGTTGCATCGACAAGAAGAAGCCGGTGGAAAGATCTTTTCTAACTCACATACCAACTCAAAGGTGCCATTTTTTCAAGTTCTCAGAACGACGGCCAAAGATAGCTCCTTGGCACGTAGTCGGGCGGAAGAAGTAGCTCAACTTTGCCAAAGACTAGCCACACATGCTCAGCACATAGCCTCGAACCATCGACGGAAGAAGCCGCTCAATCCATATGTGGTAGTCATGGCTCTTCATCCCGTTGACTCGCAAAGTTTGTAAGTTCACACCCCCGCAAATATTCGCCGCATACCCATCGGGGGGTACATTAATGTCTTGATCCAATTAAGTACTTCCCTTCTTTGATCGGGTGCCAAGACATAGTCGGCCTTAGGCCTTTTCCACCGTCTTCCCTGGTTGAGGAGGTCGTATCTCTAGTTTTGGCCTATCGCACAACTCGCCATATCCACTCTAGCTTTAGGGTTGTCTTTAGATTTGTGGTGTCCATCAATGTTCCCCATAGTGCCTCGGCGATATTCTTTCAAGGTGTGCATTATATCAATATTATGGGGAAGTAGGAGGTCGTCGAAATAGGGCAGCCTCGTCAAGCCGGACTTATGAGTCCACATATGTTGCTCACCATATCCAACAAAACCACCTTCTTGGTCGGGCACGAGCATCTATCGAGCACGAACCTCGGCACCAGTCCTCAAGTATGGTTTAGGATCCGTCACTTTGACACCTTTCGTAAAGCTCTTGATGTCTTCTCCGAATGGATGATCAAGAGGGAGGAATTGACGATGTTTGTCGAACAACGAATACTTGCCACCCTTCTTCAACCATATGAACCTCAAAGCTTCCTTGCATATTGGGCATGGGAACTTCCCGTGAACACACCAAGCACCGAACAACCCATAAGCCGGGAAGTCGTCGTCTTTGCGAGTACAGTACCGGGACGTGCATTTTGAAGCTTGCCTTCGTAGAGCTCGGTCGTAGGTCCACACCCCTTTGTCCCGGGCATCAATCAACTCATCTATCACGGGCTCCATGAAGACACCCATATTAGTCTTGGTGTTCAGAATTATCAACGACAAGAACACGGTATGTCGTTGAAAGGCGACGCCGGGGAGATTGAGGGGATGACGAATACGGGCCAACATGTGTATGGTGCGGACATCATACCATATGGATTAAACCCATCCGTTGCCCGCCGCCACACGTACATTACGAGCCTCATCCGCTTTTGTCGGATGATCTTTGTGAATCGAAGTACTTCCATGCCTCGGCATCGGATGGATGTATCATCTTCCGTGATTGTACCGTGCGCCATTTTTGTGCCATGTCATCTGTTTCGCGGATTCTGGCATCATGAATAGACGTTGGAGCCTCGGCAGGAACGGAAGGTGTCGTAGGACACTCATGGGTATCGTAAGCTGCCTCTTCTGGCCATTGTCTAAGTCTACCTCCACGTATCTGGAGGATTTACACTTCGGGCAATATTTTGCATCCGCATGTTCTTTCCTAAATAGGACGCACCCCTTCGGACACGCATCTATCTTGACATACGGCATCTTAAGTGCAAGAAGGACCTTCTCTGACTCGTACAAGTTCTTCGGCATAATGTGTCCCTCCGGTAGCATACCGCTCCACACGGCCATCATCTTGTCGAAGCCTTCTCGACTTAGATTTAACTCGGCCTTCAACCCCATTACGCGACCAACAGCATCCAGCTGAGAAACATTGGTATGATCATGAAGGGGTCTCTGTGCCGAGTTCAACATCTTGTAGAAGGCATCTGAGGCAGCCTCCATCTCCTCCTTCTCACGGCAATCAGCAAACTGAGCTTGGTGATAGTCATCCATCATGTCAGGTACCCCGGCATTATCATCAAAAGCCTCGAGTCGTGGTCTCACCACCTCCTCCCTGACACGGTGAACTTCACCATGGTGAATCCACTGGTGGTAGCCTGGAGTAAATCCAAACTTCACAATATGTTTCCCAATGGTTAATCTATCTTTTCTTCTTACATTTGTCACAACTGGCCTGCAGGGACAAAGCACTAGAGAATGGCCTCCAGCACTCTCGCCAAATGCATGCTCTAAGAATTCTTCGACTTTGACTATAAACAGCATGTCGTAATCATTTTTGTCTCTCCGGAGCGTGTCCATCCAATCACGGTCCTCCATCCTTTAATGACGTATCAACACATATGAGTGACCATCAATTGCATCTACGCGTAGCATCTATACTCTCTAATAGGTGAGGATAGGTCCTAATCCCACCCACAAATGCGTAGATGAGTTTAGTTTCCATGCTCCACTCCTATCCGAGACGGAATTTCGGCACACCTCCCCGTTGTTCTCCGATACACGTCCCGCAAGGGAGAGTGTGTACCGGAGAACAATAGGGGGATGCCGAAACACCATATCGGACCGGAGCGGAGCATGGAAACTAAACCATCTACGCATCCGTGGGCTGTCCAAAAATGTGGACAATCGTAAAAGATATCTGACCGCAGATATGCAAAGACTTGCATACCTCAAACCGTATATCTTTTCTCGACGGGAGACGCCTAAGCGGGATGCACGATCTAAGACTACGATATGGAGGGAGGGGATATTTATACCTAGGGTGCCGGTGGAGCAAGGCTATCGGGCAAAGGCTTGCCGAAGTCGGTGCAGATGGCGAGGCGACGCAAATCTGCAGGCAGAACCGCAACGCCGACGAAGACGATCGTGGTCGCCAAGTGCCTCCCATGTGTCCTTCTCGCATAAAAAGGCAAGAGGTTAGTATAAATTGAAAATTTCGGCGTAACCTCCCTAGACGGGGAGGTTTCCAAAACCCGCAAAAAGAATGGCACGATAGCCGACTATCACAACGGCACGAAGGCCGGCAACAAAAAGCGGCACGACGGCCGAGTATCACAACGGCACGAAGGCCGACATTTACCACGAGGAGGGTGCATATACCTTAGCGAGGCGTCCACGCGGAGGAGAATACGCCGAGAACGAGGACGGCGAGGCCTCCCTCCCCGTCGACCACCTCCTTCTCCTCCTCTTCCCCTTCTTCTTCTCTTCCCCTTCCTCCTCCTTCTCTTCCTCTTCCTTCTCTTTCTTCTTCCTCCTTCCTCCACCTACCTCCTCCTACGCTACGACCCGGCGTGGGGGGCAGGGGGCTGCTGCGGGCGCTTTCCGGTGGCGGGGCGTCCAAGTGGCGGCGGGCGGATGGGCCGCCACGCCCGGCGGTGGGGCGGGCCGGGCCGGCGCCGGGCGGCGGAGGGGACGGCAACCGCCGGGGACGGGCTACGCCGGGGCGGGCGGCGGGGCGGGGCCGGGCCGCTGGGCAAAGCGGGTGGGCGCTGGGCGCCGGAGCGGGACGGGCGCGCTGGCGGGCCGGGTAGCGGCGGGCGGGCTGGTTGCGGGCGCGCCGCGGGGAAGCGCCGGGGGTCGCCGGGCGCGGGCGTGGCAGCGCCCGGTGCCGCGGCGACGCGAGGCCGCGCCGGCAGCGCCCGGCCGCCAGGACGGGCGGCCGAGGCGGGAATGGCCGAGGGGCGGGCGGGGACTTCGCCGGCCGGTGGCTGGGCGGCGGTGGGGCGGCGGCGGGCGGGCGGGCGGGGAGGCGGCGGCGGGCGGGCGGGCGGGCGGTTGGGGGGCGGGGCGGGGGCGCCTCGCGCGACTTAGGGTTAGGGAGGGTTCGGTGGGCCGACACTTGGCCAAATATAAAGTTTTGTGAAATTTCAAACTCTAATATAAAGTTTCGTGAAATTTTGACTTTTTTGTTATATTTCGTTAATTTATTTTGTTTCATTCATTTTTTAGGCATATTTCAAATTTGAAGCTGCAGCTCCATGGAATAATGGAATTTGGTCATCAAAAATTGATATTCGTGATATTTAGCGTATGTTGAGACTATATTCGAGGAGTCACATGAAATCTCGAGCATCTCGTTGACGTAAGATGTTGAATTAGTTGTGGAAAAGTGAATTTAAATTATATAAAATCAAGCGAGTCCGAAAATCACGAAAACTTGTGGACGCATCTTGTTATCTTATGTAGATCGTGGTAAAAATTTGAAATGATTTGGAGCAAGTTGTGATGCACGATACCTAAAACCCGGACATCACCCATGTGATAACCCTATTATCACATGTCTCATGTCTGTGTTTTAGGTATCGTGCATCACAACTTGCTCCAAATCATATTAAATTTTTACCATAGCCTATGCATGCGATAAGAAGATGCCGGCCACAAGTTTCATGATTTTCGGACTCCGTTTGGATTTTATATCATTTAAATTCAGTTTTTCCATAACTATTTCGACATCTTACGTCAACGAGATGCTCAAGATTTCATGTGACTCGCTGAATACAGCAGCAACATATGCTAAATATCATGAATATCAATTTTTGGATGACCAAATTCCAATATTCCATGGAGCTGCAGTTCAAATTTGAAATACGCACAAAAAAATCAAAGAAAGAAAATAAATTGAGGAAATATAAGAAAAAATGTCAAAATTTCACCAAATTTTATATTAGAGTTTCAAATACTATCAGAAGGCTACACAAAAAAATTTGGGTCCAAAAAAAAAAAAATATATTTTGCCGAGTGTCCTAGTTGGGCACTCGGCAAAGTTTATTTTATTAAATAATAAAACATTTTGCCGAGTGCCATGGCTAGGAGGCACTCGGCAAAATTAATTTCAGAAAAAAAAAAAAAAATTTGCCGAGTGTTCTAGTGTGGCACTCGGCAAAGTTTATTTTTAAAATTAATTAAAAAGTTTGCCGAGTGTCGTGGCCAGGAAACACTCGGCAAAGTTAATTTTTAGAAAACAAAAAAAAGTTTGCCGAGTGTCCTATTGTGGCACTCGGCAAAGTTTATTTTAAAAATAATTTAAAAAATTTGCCGAGTGCCGTGGCTAGGAGGCACTCGGCAAAGTTTATTTTAAAAAATAATGAAAAAAATTTGCCGAGCGTCTACCGTCTTGCACTCGGCAAAATCTAACGGTAGCTGGTCGTCGTGACGGTCCGTCTAAAGTTTGCCGAGCGGTTTTCTTTGCCGAGTGTCGACCCTCGGCAAAGTCTGTATTTGCTGAGTACCTAACTTTGCCGAGTGCCTTACACTCGGCAAAATATAGCTTTGCCGAGTGCAAAATTTTGCCGAGTGCCACGCTCGGCAAAATATATCTTTGCCGAGTGCCACGATATTTTGCACTCGGCAAAGTGTCAGGCACTCGGCGAAGTACTGTTTTCCAGTAGTGAACCATGTGATGAGATCTAAACGACGTCACCTGAACTGAATAATATATATACTAGCAGTGCCAGGTAGAAAGCATCAACAGTCCATTTGTGCTCAAAGGCCACATATTTCCCCATTCCAAGACGTGACACGGCTGAACAACCGACCGGCACGAGACACATATATGGGCTTCAAATTTATTTTTGAAGAAAACAATGAACTAGTGCCACATATTGGAGCTGCTTAGTCATGCCGCTGACGCTACCCAGAGTGACGTAACAGTCCTGTGCACGGGCATCGTCATTAGCGTGTGACATAACTAATCACTGCATTTTGCCGCTTGCCGGCATCACTCAACAACTCTTGCATCTTTCATTCCAATTAAAGAAAAGAAAAGAACTTTCATCCATCGATCACTGGAAATCACGTGAAAGCCAATTAGGCCACCACACCACGGGCATCTCTGCATGCGATTTGTTACCATTTTTGTTGACCGGAAAGTCAGCAACTTTCAGAAAAAAAGAGTACGGAAATTGAAGTTACAAGGGTGGTTTTTTTCTCACTACTATAGAAATCTTTTTTACAAATGGTTTTCATTTCTAACACAGGCGGATCACATAAGAAAGTACATGTAAACTATAGTGGAGAGCATTGTAGCTCGATCGTGAACTGTTCTTAGAATTATCAGAAGCGGTTCCGTGGAGAAACCCCTAACAAAAATAGAATTTACAGAGGTGGACGTTTAACAGAACCAGCTTTATGAAAACTAGATTATCAGAGATGATGTCGTTAAGCTAGAGAACCACATCTAAAATTAGTAACAGGGGGCAGTTCTCTTAGTCAACCAGACCTAAAAATAACTCTCTACAAAGCTTGTATTGTTTGAATCTTTGAAGAAGCTAGGTTTGAGAGGGGAGTTATACCATCCTGAAGTCTTTTCAAGTTTAACCTTGTATTCCTTTCACTAATTTTTGTTGTCACCTAGATCTAGAAAGGCATGGTTGATAATTTTTCAATTTTGTTAGCGATTGAGACTGACTTTTTGCCTAACTTACTTGCCTTCCATCAGCTCTAGTTACAATGTCTATATATTTGTGCAAACATATCATCTATCAAAGCACAAAAGTGCAAGTTTTACCGGTACTAAATATTTAAATTTTGCAGATAAAGATTTCCACGATGTAGTAGTGCATGATTACCATGTTTGACAAGGAAATGCACGCTGGGTCGTTACTCCCTAATACTAATGTGAGACTATTCAAATAATTTCCCATCTTACATTATTAGTGTCCCTCTCAGGCTCAGCACTGAGACCCAAGGCACCTACATATCCACTGCCCTTAGTGTGGTGCGTTACACCATTTGAATATACGTATTGAGGTTGTCGAATGGTCTCAAATACAAATCACACTATGTGAATTTGCCACATGTTGTTGCCGGATTTAAGGAAACTTTTTCATTGAAAGAAACAAAAGATTTTAGATGAAGAATATATGGAGAGCATGCAGAGCATTTGGAGAAATATTTGAGATGAAGGATCTGGTTATTAGTGTTCTGCTTCTAGCTAGGATTGACACGGACTTAAAACATTTTGTTTCGATGCAGATATGTTGCCGGTTTACTATGCCTAATACAAATAGTATTATATATAGGGAACGTATCTAGTGTAAACTAACTTTCCGTGAAAACCCGTGCAAACCACAGCAATAAAGTCGTCTAAATTCACCAAAAAGTTCACACATGTAGATGATATGATGATACACAACCTTGTAAAATATCTTATCTAAACTCGACTTTGTTTGTGAGATATAAAAATAACAAATTTTAAGCCAGAAAGTTGTCCGGATGATTAGTTAGAAATTTATTATTTTTATATCTTACAAACAAGATCGAGTTTGGACAAGATATTTTACAAGATTATGTATCATCATATCATCTACATGTGTGAATTTTTTAGTGAATTTAGACGACTTTTTTGCCGTGGTTTGTACGGGTTTTCACGGAAGTTAGTTTGCACTAGATACGTTCCTTTATATAATATATATGGTGGCAACTGGCAATTTTTTTTAGAAATCTACTGGCAACTGTTTTTGATGCAAGAGTTGTATATATTCTCAGGGACACCAGATCGAATCGGAGACATACACACACGGTTGTAAACGTACACTTGCTGCACCTAAACACGCAATTAATACTCTTCAATCGATGGCTATGATTTGTTTAATCAATAGCTAGCCAGTTAAAATAACAAGCCCACAGTCCGGCCCGTACATACTCTCAATAGTTGTTGCGCTATCTGCCAATCTCTATGGTCAATGGTTGAGCCCTTGCTTTCCTCTAATAAGGGTTACATTACACACAAGCTCCTGTCCAAACTTGTGACACCGCCGGCCGGCTCCCAGTCCCAGAGTCCCAGCCCAGGGCTTTCACATTTTCCCTTTCGTCGTTCACCTTTTGAAGAGCTCTTTGCCGACGCGCTCCGTCCAACTCCATGACGCTGTCGCCACCGCAGCCGCCGCCGCCCTCCTCCAGCCCGAGGCACGCAGCGATCCAGGAGCTCTGGAGGGGTACCCAGCTGGTGGAGCAGCTCAGGCAGCAGGTAGAGCTCATCCCGGAGCCTAACCGCCGTCACGCTGCTGTGGTCAACGTGGGCGAAATATCCATGGCTATGGAGTCGTCGCTCGCCATTCTCCAGTCTGAGATGGAGCACAACCCCTTCTCCGAGGTCATGGCTGCGCCGCCCACTCCCACTGCCTACTCCGACGGAGGCACCAGCGAGGAAAGGAATCGTCCCGTGGCCCGTACAAGAAGGGTGAGGTGCCGGCGAGCCAGAGCTGGAGCTGAACTCCCGATGTGAGTAACAACAAACCTAGTATGATTTTTGCTGCGTCTTGCATGCTAAACAGCTACAGTAAGTGGTGTTATTAACAGGGGCGGAGCTAGAGCAAACATGAGGGGGTGCCCTTGCCTTGTGGATGCATAGGATTTTACCATATGGGTACGAATATGGTGAAAATTTGATTATAATCACTGTTTTTTAAAAAATTTGTAGATGCGCCTGCACCCTGTACATTGTATATAGATCCGCCTCTGGTTATTAAGACATATAACTTGCTGCGTAGTTGCATATAACTTGATGTGGATGTGCCTATGAAAAATTGAAGTGTATTAATTTTCAGATCTGTTATATATAGTTCATTTGGGCTAGCTTAAGGGGAACTTATTCAAGTCACAGTTACTGCTGTTTACTTTCTTGCTCCATTAGTTAATTAACTCGCTTTTGAGAGCTAGCGTGAAGAAAAATAGAACGTACTAGGCATATATAGAGATTTTCAGATCTACATTACAGTTTACAAAAGAAAGGGAAAGAGAAGAATATTAATTATTAGTTGTTTCTGGATCTTATTCTATCCAAGTTCACATCTATACCGCATACATGTGGGGGGCTTAATGCTCACATATAGGCGATGATCTATATTTCATGGTTATATAGGTAGGAAAGTTTGTAAAAAGTCATGCAGTGAAATTACATCTGTTTCTCCCCCATCATGTTATTCAGCAAGGAGATACTAACTGAGGCACCAGAAAACGATCGCTTCCACTGGAGGAAATATGGTGAGAAGAATATCCTCTATGCTGAATATCCAAGGTATACATCTTTGATAGAATTTCATAATTTATCTTTGCTGTTTTTGTTTTAGTCCCTTTTTTCAAAATTAATTGGACGAAAGAGTTTTGCCTCGTTTTCCTCCAAAACGAGGCTGTTGATGATACATCAATATACATTCAGGTGGGGATCGTCCCCCTTGTGACAGTTAAAAAAAACTCTGTCTAAGTCACTATATTAGCAGATTAATTTGTCGTGAAAGATCATGATCATTCATCTGTTTTCTACTCCATCATCATGACACCTTTTACAAAGTAAAAATACTAATCCATATAAGTTGTCATGGATGGACATATTTTCGTGCAGCCGTTTACTATGATGTTTATGATTTGTAGTGCTAGACCGACCGATTTGGGGATTAGCTCGGTTAGCTTCCTTCTGCATACTTGTTTTTTGGGTCTTTTTGCTTCATTCTCTAAAAAGGCAACTTTTCAGATAAGCATATCTTTGGTAGATTGGCATGGGATTAGCTCGGTTAGCTTCCTTCTGCTGTGCTTACACGTTTTTTTGGGGTCTTTGCTTCTCTAAAAAAGCAACTTTTCAGATAAGCACATCTTTGGTACATTGGCGTTTAGCTTCTATATCCTTGTACGAACTTTTTTAGTAGTTCAGACCCAACAATTACCTATTCTATTTGGCCGGCCAGGGAGCGCTAGCTTCCCCTCAAGGATAGTTCATCTTGTGTGGACTATGGAGTATAGGAGCTTACTATGATTCCAATATTATAGCTGGACTTTGTAAGGCCATGTTAAATTTGTTTCAACTTGTAGATTATTGTAGATTGAATGCAGCTTGTAGACTGCTGTAACAACATGCAAGCAGTGTAACCCATGCACAATAATGTATAAGTTAAAACAAACATGATCCATCCATCAAGTAGTACAATTATTTATATTGTTTTCAATTATCTGTTGTGAGTCATTAATGTTTAGATTTCTGCAAATATATTAGATAGTTTCACATGCATGGTACTATATATTTTTATGGATATGGATGGTATCGGAAATCCATCCATTAATTTTTGCAAATACATATCTAGAATTGCATGGAGAAAAATAATATAAAGTAGGTTGTGTACACAATGCAACCATTTAGTTTCTATACTAGAAATAAATATGAATATAGATGTTCATATTAGAACATTTAGTGAATTCAAATAATTAGGATTGCATTTTCCATCTGCCCGTAGATGTTGAGATTTAACAAACTCACATAGGTGCCTCTCTATTGAGAGCATGACACCGTACCTCCGTTGAAACAATAAATTAAATAGCCGTAAATACGTGCACCCGTTTGGATTCGGAGAGTTGACATGTACATAAAATTTCGTTATCAACCTATCAACAATCTCTACTTCTAGCTAATTATCGGCATACTTTAATTTCCTCAATCGAAAAAAAGAAGTTTATTTCAAGGTTTATATAAGTTCTTACTGTCTGTTATTACTAATTTGCAGGTTATACTACAAGTGCGGTTTCAGCGATGACCACAAGTGCCCAGCAAAGAAATACGTGCAGCAACAAAGCAACAGCTACCCTCCACTTTTCATGGTCACCCTGATCAACGAGCACACGTGCGACACCTTGCTCCGGGATGAGCCCAGCTCAAGCAGCAGTGGTTCGCAGGTTCTGGACTTCACAAAGGCATCGCTTTCTCCTCCATTGATGATGGCCTCTGCCTCAGGGTTGATGAAGAAAGAAGAAGACGACAGCATGTCTGTGTCTATGCACAGATATTCGTATTCGTATGAGTACTAGCTAGTCGGCATCGTCGTTGCCCACGATGTCGGCAGCGGATGGATTCCAGATCAGATAGATTTATCCTTGGGACCCGGCCGGTGGTAGCGCACTCAGGGATTATTATCATAATAATAGTACATATACCGAGTAACCAAGCAGGCAAGCAGATTCACGCGGCAAGATTTAGTAGCTTGGCATCCACTTGACGTTTGATTAAGGATTTCAAAGTACCCCCCACCAGATCCAATCCCATGCATTTAATTATTTTCTCATTTCACGGGTCAATCACAAGCTAGTCTTGGTGGGTGGGGGGTTTGATGGAGGGGCTGTAGGGTCGTTTTTTGTTTCTCTTATAATCTGTCCTAATAAACTCCAGAAATATAATAAATCAATCTCCTTATATTTGTGTTGACACTCAAAAATGTCCCAAGGTGAATCAATGGTATCTCCAACAAGTTGAACACGTGAAAATTATGTTGGTGCCTAAACAGTACGACGAAACAACGAAGGGTCGCGCGAGAAGATGGCGAGCCATGGCGAGCCAGGGCCAGTCGGCCTAGCCGGGATCCCCACCCGGCTTAGCCGGTTCATACTCTGCCGGCCCCCAAACCGGCTTAGCCGGGTCTAAGAGCCGGCTTAGCCGGTTCCTGATGGCCTGGCCTAAAGCTGGCTTAGCCGGGTCCCGCACTGGCTAAACCGGGTCCTGAAGCTGGCTTAGCCGGGTCCCCTACTCGGCTAAGCCGGGTCCTCTTTAAGTGACGTGGCAACCGGCTGAGGGGCTGCCCACGCCCGCGGAAACCGGCTTAGCCGGGTCCCTGAGCCGGCTTAGCCGGTTCGCCTGTCTTCTGAGGGGATTTTATCTCCAACTCGGATTTTGATCTATTTTCGTGTATGGAAACCTGGAGAACGTGTTTGGGATATGTTTCCTACTAGGATAAGACCACCCCCTCCTATATAAACGAGGAGATCACGGCCGATTGAAAACCCATCTATCCAATCGTCAAAACACATCTATCTCTCAACTTTTACCCTCTTCTTCTCCTCGTTCTTCGTCGGCGCTGCATGGACGGTGGATCGACGACGGCGAAGCTCTAGAGCGGTCAGGCCGGCCAGGGCAGCCCATAGCCCCTGCACGCCCCGACGGGGTCCCACCCGGGCGTGTGGGGTTTCGGGTCTCAAGAGACCTCGCCGGCGTGTCTTGCATATCGCGCTCCCGGTGAGGCTCCTCCGGCGACGTGTCTTACGTATCGCGCTCATCGCTGGAGGCACAAGGTCCAGGCGTGGATATCCTTTAGGCGCCGGCCGATCTCAAGATCAGTTTGGCCCTACATCGACCGTACTAGCTCCTTGTCGAGTGTGGTGACCTAATTCAGCATCAACAATTTGTTTCTCAACTGAGGCCATAACCCATTTCCATTTATTGACAAAACGGAAATACATGAGTTTTTGATAGAGGAGGGAAGGGACAGCTGGGGAGATCGAGGAGGGGCAGAAGGATTGCTGGCTAGTCCTGAACTCTGTCTCAGAGACAGACTAATACCAAAGTTTCTAAAAGATAACTAAACTTAGAGCTTGAGAAGAAGGGGAGATTGAGAAACATCTATTACACACATACTGTGAATGCCAGAAAACACTCTCATTATAGGGCTAAAAGAGGTACAGCTTCTTCATGATACCATCAGAATCTCCCTTCCTTCACTCTGGAATCAGTTGTCTTCATCTCAAAGCTCTTCGTGCTTTAGGCGCTTCCTGTCCCCATGAGTCTTGGGAAGAAGTAGGTCTACTACTGCCACCTTTAGCATTGTATTTGACACCGTTGATAAGCATTTTCCTCTCAACTTCAGCATATATATAGTCATGTCAAGAAATGCATAGAGCTCCTGCGTGACAAATGATCTCAACGTGGTTCTTGATTACAGCCCCCTTAAAACATGCTTTATTTCAGGCTTTCCATACTGCCAAATAGATAGCAGAAATTTCCCACATATGATACTTTTTCCCAGAGGGTAGCCATTTCTCACACCACTCCAAAAAATGATTTAGTGAGATAGGAATATCACAATCTCCTTATATTTGATTTGCAGACAATGGAGAGAGTATGAAATCAGATACTGTTGTGTAAAAATAGTCACAACTAAGTATTTCTAGAGATGGCTAGGCCAGCTTTCCACCTGCCTCTTGAAATTATTGTTTGGCCCTAGGGGAGTTTTCACCTCCCATCAGTTCCCTAGTCTTAAGCAAAGAAGCAATGATGGGGCAGCTCCATATGGCACCACCCAGGTTTTCCAAACCACACCGCCTACACAAATTAAAACACGGCAAAAGGTGGAAACAACGGAGTAAGAGTCATTCCCATGCGAAGTAGTCATAAACGCTAATCACCACCAAGAATAGGAATTAGTCGTACAAGTCTCATAAATTTTTTGGACAAATTCTGCAATCATGCTAACATTTATGGTTGAATCTAAGCTGGTCTAAACTCTTTAGGAATAACCAAACCCCACCACATGCTAGAAGCCCTATGGGATAATTTGGTGGAAGGATGTGCTCAAACTAGCAAAAAAAATTAGAAGCTTCACCACCTGATAGTCCAAACAACAAAGATATTGTTTTGGCATGATAATAGGATAAATCCTCCCCTGCAGAGATCATTTTCACAGAGCTCTTTTGTTTTGCCAGCAAATCAGCCGATTTATCAGCTGTTCCAATAATATTTTTCTTTCATAGTAAATCAGCCATTTTGGCTTATCAGCAGCCGGCTTATAAGTCTAGCTGAACAAAGCATGTCCAGTCTTTATCGGCTTGGCCTCCAATAAGATTGTGGAGATCCAAACCCTCTTAGAAGATAGCAGATTGGGAGATATATAGATTTTGAAGATAATTGGGAATATATACACTCCTCCACCAAAACGGCTTATGCTTTACTGCAAGGACAAATTGAGGCTTCACCCCTCTTCTCTTGGCTTAATTTGGTCCTCTTGGAACCTAATAGGTGAATACAAATTTTTCTTCAAGCTGACGCTTATAGACAGGTTGAACACAGGAAACTTGCTTAGAAGGAAGAACATGTATATACCACACACCAAAATAAACTTTGCATAAATGTCAAACTATATATTTAATTTTTTTCTAGTTGAAGTATTATTTAAGAATCCGCTGATGCGAGAATCTCTTGAAAAGAAACACTTCTTGATCATTTTAAGCTATATCAATGCAAACAGAGCCTAAATATCGATCTAGATCAGATTCGTGTTGCCTCTTGCATGCGTGACACAAGCACCGTGGTGAGTCGGTGAGCCTGTGCCATGACGTACGGGCACACAGTAGCAAAACGTACGCAGGCACCTGGAGGCTGGAGCTTGCATTGTGTGACTGACTCTGAGAACGCGTGCGCAACTAGCGGCATCGTCTTGATTGGTGATATGTACCATTGACTGTAATATCGAGGCGTCAAGCGTAATATCGTGCATCAATTTGCTACTCAAGGCGTGCATCAGTTTGCTACTCAAGGCGTCAAGCGTATAAAGTACAAAGTGGTGGCGTAAATTGTATTGATATCCCAGTCCCAGGCGGTGTGAAACCATGTGACCGTACCCTAGCTGCCCAACTGGCCGGGTTCCCTGCATGCAAACTCAGCAGATTAAAATATCGTCGACACGGCTTCTTCACCTGATCAGGTGATGACTAGAATAATAGCCAAATTAAGCAACAACTTGCTCAAAAAGGAAAATAACCAGAGCATCAAACGCCGACGACGATGGATCTGCAAAGTCTTCCACATATATTTCTCCCATTCCCTTCCAAGACACACATACAAATATAATCACCGACCGGCATGAGACACGGACGGGATTCTAACAATTCTTTTTAAGAGAAAAACAATGAAGGATCAAGGATGGATTATATTGTAGTACTATGTAGTAGTAGCTACGTACTTACGTCACGCTGCTGACGGTACCAACGATGACGCAACAGTACTGACGCACATGGGCGCACGCACCAGCACCACACAGTAGCTAACAAGGAGCGGGTAGCGATCGATCGTCGTCGTCATTAGCGTGGATTGTGAGTTTATGACTTGACTACTCGCTCAACAACTTCTGCATCTGTCCTAGTAACAAATAGGCAAAAAAAAAAATGGACTCTTGCTTCGATCGCGCTGAAAATCACGTGAAACCAACCGTACCACGCAGCACAGGGAGCTTGAAAAAACACCTGCTTATTACTCCAACTAGCTAGATTTGCAAAGTGTGATTTTACCATTCTTGTCGACAGCAAGTCAGCAGCGTTCAGGAATCAGATCTCAGCAATTTTTTAAGACTTTCGAAGGCAGCTAAAGGCATCTTTCTGCATAGAAGTAGTTATTATACCGCTCAGCTAGAGTATTTGGACAGTGAGGAACAAGTTTATCTTTGACGGTGTGCTCTCCCAACTATTGATGCTGTCAAAACATTTTTCGTTGGGAATTTGCCATGGTTATCCATCGAGCAAAGAATAAATAATTTCCACAAACTGTTTCATGCATACTTTGTTGTAAACTTCTTAATTTTCTTTCTCGTCTTTGTTTCTTGATTCACCTTGTACAATCTCCTTTTCTTTAATAAAATTTACAGTAGGAGAGAAACATAGATGCCTACGGGGCACTACGTAAGTTTATAGGGGCGATTCATAAGCCTATTTAGGGGTGTTTATCCCTTTGCAGGGGTCTCTACAAATCCCTACTGATTGGGACGGTTACCAAGATGTCCTTAAAGATTTGATTTATATGGGTGGTTGAAAAACAAGCTGTCCTACTAACCTATTTTTTAAAAAAATCATAAATTTGGGAAAAATAGCAAAAAAAAAAGTTTGAACTTAGTTTCCCATGACAAGATAATTTCAAACAAAAAGTTGTCAACTAGAAAGTTGTATAACTTTTTGAGATCTATAACTTTTATTTTGGTTGTTTTTCTATCCAATGATGTTTGAAAAATTCAAATTTTAATACGTAATGTTGTATATTGTGCATTTGTAGGGGGCATCTCAAGATTCAGCCGTGTCCCTACAAATCTTTTTGCAGAAGTGGCTAGATCTAAAGCCGCTATTACAAATGGGGCCATTTGTAAGGGCCGCTAATAATATCAGCAGTCCCTACAAATCCATATATAGAAACGACTCATTTTAGAACCATTGTAGGGACATTTTTAAATGAAATTGCCCCTAAACAAAATAAGACGATGTTGCTACAAATCCTTTTCCAATAGTGGGGAATAAGTGAGGGCTAGCCATTTGTAGCGCCAGCGACCTAGCCACCAGCCAGAGGGCGGAGGCGACGCTAGTGATTGAGCTCACAAACTCCAAACTAGTATATATGAGTAGGCAGTGAGGGCATGCAAACAAGTGGGTGGAACTACTCGACTCCATTTTTACGTCTCGGCGCCTTGGCGCCGACCATTTATCTTGGTCGATTACAGCATGGTCCCTACGTGGCATAGATTGGTGTCGTGAAGCTTAGCGCCGAGGTCGGCGCTGAGGTTAGGAAAGTTGTCTAGGAACTAGAAGCTCTAGTTCTAGTTCTTAACTAATAATGTGAGCACCCTGCAAAGAAGTTGCACACTGGAGTCTAAGGTATGATGACCATAGTTGTCATACATCCATTTAAGACGGTGACAAATAATAGCATTGATGGCCCAAAAGGGGCCCACGAGAAGGATCCGGCCGGAGTGGTAGGGCCCCATGGCCCCCCCTAGGGAGGGGCGGCGTGGGCGCCTAGGGTGGGCGGCCGCCGCCTTCACCACAAGTTACCTTTTTAATAATTATTATTATTAGAAAATTAAGGGTAAGAAAAGGGGAGTTCGTGTTCGATAAGGACTTTCTCGTTAGAGTCCACTTGAGACTATAAATATTAGAAAAATGTATAATTAATTGAATTAAGAAGTAATTGGACGAAAGTCCTTTATTCCTAATCTCCGTGCTTTCTTCCTCTCCTCTCTCCAGCCACACGCCGCCGCCCTGCGCCGCCGCCACTGCATGCCGCCGGGGCCGCAGCCCCTCGGGCGCACGCCACCTCCTTCCCCCTCCTCTTCCCCCTCTAATCCATTAAGCCCAATCTACCCTCCCCGCCGTGTGGTAAAATGGTGGAAATATTATGATGTTTTTTTTAAAGGTCTATATGCTTCTAGTTATGTTTTCATCTATTATGATTATTCTAATCTCTAGACTAGGCTTGGGTTCTAATATCATGTTAGATTGTTTTTAGCATGTTTTTGTGATAGGGCGGACCTTCGGGTATGGATGAGACGCTCACCATACCTTAATTTTGTCACAAAAAAAATATATCTCCACAAATCGCTGGCCGTCCGTTTGCCATGTTTGTTGGTCTGCCGTCGTCTCTGATAACGAAAGGACGAGCCGAAGAAGAAAATGCAGCCAGCGCTTGGACTGTTATTTGGGCCCGTGGGCCAAGCGTTTACATCTGGCGCAGCCCATATTTCCCTGCGAAGAAGTGAGCCAGCGTCACGAACCGGAGCTGCGCGATCCCCTGTGCTAATCGACAGGCGGGGCAGAAAGGCGATACGGCGAGACGAACCCAGCCGGCAGGTGCACCGTGCACCGTGCACAGCGGGCAAGCTACGCCGCTGCGCACGCGCCTTGCCATTGCTGACATGAGCGCGCCATGACGGCGTGGACCGGGAGGCACTTGTTCTGAAGCGAAGCAGCCGACGAACCGTACGTGCAGATACTTCAATTTGTTTATTTATTTCAATTCAATTCGTTCGATTAATTGATGCCTAATTACTTTTGCTACTTCCATTTGTTTATTTATTATTACATGTTTGATTAAGCATAGCGTAGTCTTGTCATTGATGATTTGATAATTAACTCAATGCCCTGGCGCAACCTAAATGCTTAAATCTTCATTTGTGTTTGTTTCATTGACTAGTTGATTGGTTAATTTAATTGTTGGTTTAGGAAGCATGGTAATCTAAACATGAACTGAAAGAGAAAGCGCGAGACCAATGCCAAAATGGGAGGCAACTTTTGCAGTGTAAAAAGTTTCCATTGCTAACTTTATAAAAACAACAGGGGAGAGGCTCCAAACAGGCTGGACCCAAAGTGACTGTGGAGGCCCAAGAAAGGTCCCTGCGGCGACGAGACAACATCACGATTCGCGGCGCTGAAGGCCTGCCTGCCGGTCTGGTGCGCCGCCGCGCAAACGCAGAGGTTCAGCACATTGCTGTTACCGGCGGGATAGGAAGCTGCCCACCCATCCAACGCGAACCCTCTGCTGTGCCGAGGTCCCGAGGAGACAGAGGAAGACAACGGAGGGGAGGGACTTGGTCGTATACTGCAGCCACGGATAACCCGGTAAACAAAAAAAAAATGCAGAACAATTCACTATGCTGCCATGTTCCATAGCCAGATCTGTGAAATTAAGGACTCTTGTTATAGAAGAATTTCAGCCCTGATGTCTAAAGATTTTGGCCATTGCATTTCATTTCCATTAGCCTTTGTTTAGCCTAGCTCCATGCTCATGTGAAATTAAGGACTCTTGTTACCTTTTACCAATTCTTACCTCCTTGTCCTCTTCGTCCGAGCTAGAAGTATATGCATCCCTAACAATTTAGTGTAAACACTGAACTTGTACTTAAATTATTTGCTTGCTGAGTCTTGCTCTACATATATTACAACATCACATAAAGCCTCAGAAGCTTTTCATTGAGTACAAAAGCTTATTTTAACCATACATGAGGTAACCCTTGCCTTCATAAAGGACTAGGTGCAGATCTCAAAGAAGATAAGAATAGAGAAAAGAGAATAATCAGAAAAGGCCTCTATGAGTGTAACACCCCGGTGTTACGTTAAGCAAAACCTGCCATGTCATCATCATCATTGCATGAGCATTCATGATTAGAAAACCCTAATTCAAACAATTAAAATGAGTTTACGATTCTAGGGTGTTGTTTGAGCTCCTTTGTATTACATGTGCTTATGTTTATAATTTGAATCCTGCTCACATGTTTACTTTTATCAATAAAAGCAATCAATTAAAATCAACCTTGATGTTTGCAAGTGTGTGGCTAACCCTAACCCCCACCTCAAAAATGTTTTAATAGTCAAATAAGGTGTAAGAAAAGAATCAAATTTGAATTTGGAATTCAAATCCCAAACCCCGGCGTGAGAGGCCAAGTGTGGAATTTGAATATCACTTTCAAATTTGGTGAGCTAACCATAATTAATTTTATAAATAAAAGTTGCTAACCAATGGCACTATTTCAAAGTATGAACTTTGTACTTTGAAAATGTACTATTGGTTGGGTTTGAAAAAGTGCCACATCATCATAATTTATTTGCCCAAAGATTCAATTTGAAAATCATTTCAAAAAGGGATATTTTCAAGTATGTTTTTACCCCCTTCATAATTTCGCCTCAAAATATTCAAAATTTGGGAAAACTTCCAAAATACAGTTTGTGCATCTCTTTGAGCTCTACAACTTTGGTATATAAAGTTTTTTCAAGTTTTTGAATAAAATTTGGAGTAATTTCAAAAGTAATTTGAATTTCAAATTGCCCCCTTTTGAGTTTTAAACTACGATTCAAAAATTATTGGGTTTCATGAAAAACTTCCTGAATAAAAGTTGTAGACCTTGAGAAATGGAACAACTTTTATTTTTGGATATTTTCATCTTTTATTCAAAAATTGAAAGTAATTTTGAAATCCCCAAAGTTGGAGTTTTGTCCCTTTTCAAATTTGGAATTCAAATTCAAAAACTAATTTGATTCTGCCCAAACTCCTTAAATCAAAGTTGTAGAGCTGGAAAAGTTACACAATTGATATTTTGGAAGATTTTTGTGAACAGTTCAAATTTTCGGTTTAATTTTGAAAAAGAAAAGGAGAGGTGTCCCTGTGCTACAGTAGTTCTACAGAGGGGGTTTGCCAGCTCGCCCGAGCACCCATGCCGGCCGGTAGGCCGCCCGTCGCCGTGGCGTTCGGCGTCTTCCGCCTTTCCCGCGTCGCCAACCAGCTCACCGTCGTCGCGAGAACTCCGACCACTGTCTAGACTATTAGGCCCTATAAAAGCTATGCGTCGCCGCCGTTTTTCCTCTTTCTTCCTCCCCTCCGCCGCCGGCCACCGTGAACTCCACTTTGCCGAATTCACGTCCTTTGCTCCACCATTCTCTAATTGCCGCCGCAGCCCCATTCGCCACACTCGTGCGCACCCGTTGAGTCAAGTAGTGCGAAGTCGTGACCGCCGGGAGCGGCCGGCAACGCGTCGTCCTCCCTCATTTCCGGTCATTGCCGCCGCCGTGAGCTCCCTCACCTCGCCCGGGGCGCTCTGAGCGTTTTAAGCTCCACTTTTGTCGTGTTAGTTCCACCTTGACCTACTCATCATGATCGGCCTTCTCTTTTTCACCACCGCCTGGCACGCAGCCCCGGACCCGTCGTTTTTTCCTCGGTTCACGTCCGCCGTGACCGCCATCACCGACGATCACTCATCCCCCGCTTTTTGTCCTCGACTTAATCGGCAAACGCATCGGGTTCAGGGTGAGCTGCTGCGTCTATCCGGGGTGTTGGTTGCGTCGTTATCGCGCTAGGTTGGTCGGAGCGTCGTCGCTCCGACCGAGTCCGCGCCGTCGCCCGCCTCGCTTCGCCCGTTGCAAGGCCCGCTCCGGTGAGGTTCAGTAAATCGTATAGTAGCTCGTTGAGCTCGGGCGATGAGGGGGAAGCCGTTAGAGCAGTCGGGTTCGTCGGGCGCCGCCGTGGCGAAGCGCGCCCTGCCGCCGTCGCCGTCGCCACATTATCGGAGAAGAAAGGGAGGAAGGGGAGAGGGCCGACAGGCGGGGCCGCCCCTGTCAGCCAGTGAGAGAGAGGAGGAGGCGGGGGCGCCCGAGTGGGGCAGCGGGCGGTGCTGGGCCGCCAGTGAGCCAGCGAGGAAAAAAAAAAATGGTTTTTCTTTTTCTATTTTAATTTCCAAGCACTACTTTTCATCTTTTTGTTGTATTTTATTTTGGGCAGATAAAAATGTAATAAAAATATGTGAGTGCTCTCCATAATATGCTCTGTCCAAAAAAAAATGCTAACTTGTGATTTTCAGTAAGTTTTAGTTATAATTAAAATTGCTCCTTTAATTAATAAATGCAACTTCCATGATTTTAATAATTAAAATATAACTCCAAAAATTATGAAATTTATTTTGTGTGCTAATTAGATGGTAATGAGCTTAATTATGAAGTTTGGTTAAGTTTTGATTAAGTTTTTTTGTATTAAGCTTAATTAATCCCTTTTTAATTAATGTTTAATTAGTTAATTCTTTGTTTAATTAGGGTTTAATTAATCTTTAATTAGCAAGTTAATTAGCGGCTTTCAACGACTGTAAAATGGTCAATAAATTAGTAATCAACTCTAATCACCCTTAGGGTTGCTTGATTTTGGGATTGAGTGATGACCCTAGGTCATTAACCCTAATGACCTTCGGCATTTCATGTTGATTGCGTATCGCTATTCCGTCGTCGTCGACGCTAGTTATACCTTCCTAGAGTGAGGTTACCGTGAAGGAAAGTTGTACTCAAGATAGGTTAACGGTTGATGCATCGCTATCGCATGATCATTCATTTCTTGCATTATAATCATGCATCTCGTCGTGTAGCTACCGGACTGAGGAAGGGGTTGATCCAACCCCCGTTCTTGAAGAAGGTGTTCTTTGTGAGGAGGCCGTTTCAGTTCTCGGTGATTGGTTCTCTCGGTCCTCACTTCACCGAGCCCCCAAGGCAAGCCCGGATGCATTCAAACCCCTGTCTTGTATTTGAAAAGTTTTTATGATTTCATGTGATGATACTTGCATTAGGTGTAGGAGTTGTGTGTTACCCTACTTGATGCATTTACCATGCCTTGATATATTATCCCGGATACTGCTTTTGATTTCGAAATGCTTAGTATGCGCTTAGTCTTGCTACTAGTGTAGGGTTTTGATAAACTGTTTACAAAGATGTGTTCACAAAGATCCCTGAAGGGAATTTAAGAAAACTTGATGTTGCTTGTCGCCTACCTCTCACCTTGGCCGGGTCAGGGGTACGCACAAGAACATGATGATGAGTAAATTGAGACGCCGGTGGAGTGACTTGCATCAGGAGGGGCTACTGCCCTGGTGTAGTGTCGTCCACTTGTGTCGGTTAAGCACCGTTCGTTGCTTGGCCCTTGGATCATGAGGTTATTGGATAGTACTAGTCGCATGCTAATGGCGGTAAACTCCACTTGGACTATCTTTTTACTAGAACGGACAAGTAGCGTGTGCCCATCCTACGATGCGCACCGGCAAAGTGACCGAGCGGCCGTAGTGAGGTGGTGTCTTTGTACCTCCGTTCGGTAAGGAGAAATCCGGGCGTGAGTTGATGTATGTAAGATGTTGGTCCTGCATACATCGTGGCGGCTAGGAAGCCCCAATTTGGGTATATAAAGCGATTCGAATCGTCGTGTGCTCCACGATATGGGAGCCGTGATCCTCGCACCGACATCGTAGTAATAATGGAAGTTGAGTATGGAAAGTTTTGAATTCGGTATATGTTTGACAAGTGATTGATACATTAAGGACTGGCTTAGTCTTTTTAGCAAAAAGAGTCTTTTGATCTTGCTAGAGCCTCACCTTGATTCCTATTAGCCCGGCATTCCGAGTCTTCTCCCCAATTTTGGTCGGGTAAGTCTTGCGGAGTACTTTTTTGTACTCGGGGTTTGTTCAACCCCCGTTGCGGGTGAACCGCATGGGCAAGCGTGCTACGGCCCTTGCCGCATGACGGTTGTTGAAGAAGTGTCCGAGGAAGAGTGAATTGAGTGGCCTCCGGGCGGGGCACCTTTTGTTGAATGAGTGTAATAAAGTTATATAATGATACTTCCATTTGTTTGTAATATTACTACGGTTTGTATAAGTTTTACAAAATGTTTGTAAATTAAGTTATTGTAAGTCTTCCGCTACTCGGTATTTTGTATGAAAGCTGTTGTAATACTTGTGATGTATCCGTAAGTATCGATCCCGAGTGTTTGTGGTTTATCGGGGATCCACCCGACGGAACATTCTAGGTTATATGGTGTATAAGCATGGTTGACCGAGGTCTTAAGGACAAGGTCGGTGCTTGTGGGCCATATAATTTAGAAGGTTCTGCCACAATGAGCATATCTAGTGTGACCTTCCTATGATAGCTTGAAGAAATCTTGGCATTGGTGGTATATCCACTTCCAACAAACCCTCAAGAATTTGTACTACTTCACCCATGGTTGGACGATCTGACTCCTGTTCCTGGATACACCAGCAAGCCACCTTGCAGACTTTCTCAGCCTCATCCAAGTTAGCATGACCAGATAACTGGCCATCCAACAAACTCCCAATATCTCCATTCAGGAGTTTACTTGCAACCTCCACTGGCAAACATGCAACATGGACATCATCACTAATATTTCCTTTACATGTGCTTCTCCTTCCTGATATAATATCAATCAGCACCATCCCATAGCTATAGACATCCACTTTTGATGTAATTGCCACTCCGCTGATCCATTCTGGTGCAAGATACCCTGCAGTTCCTCTCATAGTAGTTATAACCCTGCTAAATTCCCTTCCTACAAATTTTGCCATCCCAAAGTCTGCTATTTTAGGCACGAACGATGCATCAAGAAGTATGTTGCCTGGCTTAATATCACAGTGTATGATGCAATCCCTGCAACTCTCATGCAAATATGCCAACCCTCTTGCTACTCCAAGAGCTATCTGGTAACGGGTACTCCAGTTTAGGACTGTGGTATGGCTATCAAAAATATGTGCATCAAGGGAGCAATTTGGCATGTGTTCATATACAAGCAGCCTCCTATCCCTTTCACAACAGAAGCCAATTAGCTTGATCAAATTGATGTGTTGGATGACTCCTATGGAACTCACTTCAGCCCTAAATTGCTTCTCTCCTTGACGGACACCATCAAGCCTCTTCACTGCAATAGCTGTTGAGTCAGCTAAAATCCCTTTAAACACAGATCCAAAACCACCGCTCCCTATTCTCTCTGAGAAATTTTTAGTTGCATTTTGAAGATCAATGTATCTAAAAGCAACAATTCCATTTCCACCTTGAACAGCATTGGATATGCTAAAAGATTGTTCCCTCAGGGTCATCCATATGAAAATAGCTGATAACATAATCAGAACTACAGCACTTGCAGCGACAATAGCGCCAATGATGTTTCCTTTTGTTCCCTTACTATTTCTCCAATTATATGCATCTTTGGCAGCGATGCGAAGGTACAGAATTCCCCCATCATCGGTGGTTCCATTGGTATAGCTTCTTATATTTAACAAGTCGTCATACCATAAGGAGCATCTGTCACCACTAGAATAGGCATATGCAGAGCAAGAGCAGTTATTCAGGCATGCTTGTTCACATTGTTCTGTGCTCCCAACAGAACCAATAATGTCACCTTTTGTAGGCAATGTTGCATCAGGCAATGGATAGAATCTATCTGTCGTTTTAGCTCCACTGTGGTTCCTGGTGCTGCAATCCAATGGTGTATTTCTTGTGCAACCACCGGTATGATCCTCTTGCTTCCAGTCCTCAGGTGATCTTACTGAGAATCCCCTCAGGCAATCACATGGTGAAGGTGCATTGTTGTTGCAAACAGTGAATGGTCCACAAGTAGCGTATACATCACATAAATCTTTAGGTTGGGTGTAAATTGTGGTCCATTCCTGCTTGTCCTCAAGCCATATGAGCAGCTTGTTCTGACCAGATATATCCAAAAGACTAATAGATATTAAGTCTTTCTCTAGCAATATGCATTGGAAGTACTCCTCTTTATCATTGTTAATAAACTTGTAGTCAAACAGAGTACGTCCTGACATTTCAGGCATTGAGTTGAAGTATTGGCCATTCCATTCCCCAGTGGACCAATACACTAACGACGTGTTACACAGTTTGAAGACAAATTGGGATGCACCAGTAGGGTCTAATTCCAGACAATAGCGGCCAGGAGATGGGTCAACCATGCTCCTCTTGGAAACAAGACGCCGGTTCAGACCGGTGGTCTTGTCTATGCCAAACTTTGCACCAGGGGGCATGATATCTGTAGGGTAGTCAAAGCTCTGCCATAAGATGTTGGAGGAATTGGCTGCGTCCCTTAAGACAAGGTTTCCATTGTCCAGGAGCACGGCCGTAGAGTTCTTAGTGGTTACACTACTAGCATGGGTCGACCAAACCACCGATTTGGTGGCTTGGTTGAAGATGGCAAGGTTGCCGTCCTCAAAGATAGAAAGCTTTGTCACTCTGTGATGACCTATTACTGGGCTCTCCCTATTTGCTACCCATATTGGAGTTAACTGCGATACCTTGTGGAACCATATTCCTAGGTACCAGTGCTTGGGAGTGTGCCGAATAGAGGATTTACTGCCTGGATGGAAGAAGCCAAGCGCATACCTGTCGTTGCTGGAGACAAGCTTGGCGTCTCCAATGAGCGCTTCACCTGCTGAAATGGAATCTGTTGTTGCAGAACAGGCAGGAGCATGCAGGGAGAAGAGGAGGTACACGAGAAGGAAGAAGGCAGAAAGCATGACTGACAGAGATAACACAGGGGAGATGAAGATAGTGAGTACTGAGTAGTAGTAGAACATAGTAATATATACTAGTACTACGATGCAGATGCAGCAGCTGTTACTATTAGTCAGACCAGTCAATATTCCCGGTAGTGATACTGACACTTTGAGTCTTTGATTTGCAGCGTTGGAGCCACGGCAGGGCAAGTTCAGCTGTGGATTTATAGTTGTGGTCGAAACTTGATGAGTGGACTCATCCATTTTGAAAGCATCTTGGATATTCACTTGGGTTTAACTAGTAGTACTTGAATCAAGCTGGGCTTTGTTTTTTCCCCCACCATTCCACCAAGGGCAGTGGAGTTCCAATGAAATGTTCATAGGTTCAAACAACCGCGTGATTCAGTTGTCCAACTCAGCTACGATTGGATGACGCGAATTCTGGCCAACCGAGTGGCGAAATCATTTTCACTTCACTTGGCGTTCCCAGTAGCTTTTTCTAAGCTGAGGTTGAATCATTCTTCCTCCACGCCGGTCCAGCAGGGGTGGAGCTACTACAGCTTGTCATCGGGTCTGTCTGACTTGAATGAAAAAATAGTGCTAAAAATTTCTAATGACCCCGGTAATCATCTAGTCTAGATTCACCACTTCGGTCCAAATAGCACCAGTCACCGCGTCTTCCTAGATTCAGTTGTCCAACTGTTAACCATTGGCCACGCAGCTACGTTTGGTTGACGCGAATTCTGGCCAACCAAGAGCCGACTTCAACGTGGCGTTCCCGTTCCCGGTAGTTTTTTTCTAAGCTGAGGTTGAATCATTCATCCTCCACGCCGGTCCAGATAGCTTCTCTAAATGCTGTCCACCTACACGTGACGCGTCCATGACTCCATCGACGAAATTAGCCAATACGGCAGCACTCCACGTTGGGCCAAACTCGGTTATATAATACTTTGGAAGCAAGGGGAGCAAAAATCCACGGATGGAAAACTCATCGAAACTAAGATGATAACTAAAATATCCTCATGGGTTACCTACTCTGAAAAAAGTCCGAGATCCTGAAAGGATTGGATCTTAACATACCGGACGTGCCTCGACCAGTCAAGTATGTAGCCAACTAACTGGACCCGGTGGAGTACTCGGCAGTCGGCATCTGCACTGCGCCTCAGCATATATCACATACCAGATGAGATGTGAAATGCCAGGGCATTGGCAAAAATGGCTTCCAAAGCGAAAAAGAAAATGTATAGCATAGTTCCAGGATTAGCCTTACTAGCCGATAATTGGATTAACCCCGCTGATGTTATATACCTTACCGACCAATAATTTAAGAGAAGGAACAGCTTTACATCCCTAAATATTGCAACCAAGCTAGACTCACTAGTCAAGTCCTAACATACTTTCTGACCGCACTTTCCCCATCTCCTCAACATGTATCTACCCAAAAACGAATGAAAATGGAAGGAGAAGAGAGAGAGAAAAAAAAACTCTTTAGTAAATGCATCTCAAACCAGATCATCGTCTGGGGTACCCTGAGGACTCCTCACCATCTCAAGCATACTGACCACCTCAGCCATGTCTGGTCGTTGAGAAGGCACCTGAGATGCACAAACCAGCCCCAGCTTGATGATCAGTGTGGCCTCTTCCATCGAGAACTCACCTGATAGCCGTGGATCCATGCACTCCTCCAGCCTGTCGTCATCAAGCGCACCTCTGACAAGATCAGAAAGCACAACAACATCGTCTTCCAAGTACTCGACGGGCCTTCTGCCTGTCAAAATCTCAAGGACCAGCACTCCAAAGCTGTATATGTCGCACTTCTCTGTGACCTCGACCGTTCTGCAACTGAACTCTGGTGCCATGTATCCCAGCGCACTCTGGATCTTGCTGCTGAGCACATAACGGTCCAGCATTGGCAGCAGGTTCACAAGACCATAGTCACCAACCCTGGGCTCACCATTTGTGTCTAGCAAGACATTGCTGGACTTCAGATTGTAGTGGATTATACCGTAGCGATGCAAGTGCACAAGTGCGCGGGCCACACCAATGATTATGTCAAACCTCTCCATCCATGAAAGTGAGCTCTCATATGAGCACTCGTGCAGGTGCTGATGCAAGCTCCCAGCAGGCATGAATTCATATATAAGGAGCTGCAGTGAGGAAGTCCAGTAGAAGCCTTTGAGGGTGACAAGGTTATGGTGCCGCACCTTGCCTAGAAGCTTGACGTGCTGCTTGAAGTCAACCTCTGACTTGACCATACTTGAAACTGTCAACTTCTTGATGGCCACTGGCTGGCCATCTCTGAGCACTGCCTTGTAAACAGTACCAAAGCCTCCACGCCCAAGTTCACAATCCTTATTCAGCAATGCATGCCCGTCAGCACTGAAATCCGAGCTGCCTCTGCCAAACATGACAAGCTTCCCAGACTTGGCCTCATTTTCTGGAGATTCAGCTGACTGGCTATGATAATCATCTGACAATGCAGCGGGAAGTGCAGAGCGGGATGCTGTTGCACGGGCACGGCGGTTGAGTACTGTTATGGTGACCACGCCAATAACAATAACTGCTCCACCCACAATGGCAATGAGTGTGGAGATGCTCAATATCATCTTCTTCTGGTGCTGGTTCCTTGGGGAACTTGGGGCAACATCTGACAAGGGGTCAGATGAGGAGTTAGGGTTGAAAACAATTGGCTTTGGCATGAAACCGTTGCAGGAACTGTTCTTCTGTGAACTGCAAAGGCCGTCATTGTCGGAGATGAAAGAATAAGGGATACTGTCAAAGAAGCGACTATTGGGAAGGCTCCCTGACAGTGAATTGTGAGAGACATTGAAGAAATGCAGGCTGTCAAGTTTAGAGAGCTCCATCGGCAAGGTGCCGTTCAGTAAGTTATCTGAGAGATCAACTGTTTGAAGACTAGTAAGGTTACCCATGGACATAGGAATTGGTCCTGCAAGTTTGTTGTGTGATAGATCCCTGCAAAGAAAGAAGAGAATTAAATAACCCATCACCTGAATTAGTGCCTAGTAATCGACAGAAATGCTTTGCCTTGTTTGTTGCAATATTTATTTTTAATCATCAACAAAATTCGTGCAGAATTTGACTCATGTTTTTTAGTGTATCCAAGAGAGACGTGGAACCTGACAGTGGGATACGAGCAAAGCAGCAAGACAAAGATGTCACCCATGTTTTCGGTTTAGTGCTTCCAAACAGCAAATAAGACATACCTATCGCTTTCTAAAGTGACACCTGCAACCTAGAAACCAGAGAACTAGCAAAAACTAACACGAGAAAAAAACAAATGGAAACTAGTAGTCATCTAGTCAACCACTTAAACAGGCATGCACATGCACTAGGAACTGGGTAATGCCAGCGAAAAGGATCACTTACAAAGCAATCAGGGATTTGCATGTGCCGATCTGCACAGGAATGCCTCCAGAAAGTGAATTCCTCCCCATCAACAGCTGTCGGAGCGCCGCTGCACCTCCAATCTCCGGCGGTACAACCCCGTCGAACTTGTTTGCACTCACATCCAACACCTCAAGCACCAGCATCAGCCCAACGCCTGCAGGAAGCTGCCCCGACATGGAATTCGAGGACAAATTCAGGTACTGCAGTCTTGCAAGGGTGGTAATCTCAGGCGGGATCGCACCGGTGAAAGCATTGGCCGAAAGGTCCAGCGCTTCCAGGGTCGCAGCAGCATCACTGGGAACCTTGACCCACCCTGACAGTGCATTTCCAGCGATGGAGACGCGCTGCAGAGCTAGCCCAAACACCCACCACGGGAGCTCCCCAGTGAGGGCGTTCCGGCTGAGGTCGACCTCGACCAGGTTCTTGCAGCCCGAAATGGCGTCCGGGATGGTGCCGACGAAGTGGTTGCCAGACAAATCCAGTCTCTCCAGCGCCGCCATCTCCCCAATCCACGCCTGGAGTTCCCCTGATAGGCCATTGCCACCGGCGCCGAGAAAACTCAGCCCGGACAGCCCGCGCAGCGACTCGGGCAGCCCGCCGGTGAACGAGTTGTGCCCGAGGTCAAGGGACTTGAGCAGCCCGGCTTCACCGACGTCCGCCGGTATCTCCCCTTCGAGGAGGTTGCGGCTCAGGTCCACCACACGCAGCGAGCTGCTCCGCGGGAACCCGCCGGGCACGCTCCCGGAGAGCAGGTTCCCGGAGAGGTCCACGGACCTGAGCGACGGCAGCGACCAGATGCCGTCGGGGACCGGGCCGGTGAGCCGGTTGCGGGAGAGGTTGAGCGAGACGAGCGCGTCGCAGGACGCGAGCGAGGCCGGGATGCCGCCCGCGATGGCGTTGCCGGAGAGGTCGAGGGCGCGGAGGCGAGGCGGCAGCGCGTCGGGGAGCGCGCCGGAGAGGCGGTTCCCCGGGAGCGCGAGCGAGACGAGCGCGTCGAGGCGGAGCAGCGCGGTCCGCGGGAGGCGCCCCGCGAGCGACGCGGCGGGGGAGGTCGAGCGCGGCGACGCGGCCCGTGCGCGCGTCGCAGGACCCCCCCGGCCAGGAGCAGGCGCGGTCGGCGTCCTCGGACCAGGGCGCCAGGCGGCCCGCCGGGTCGGAGAGGCCCGACTTGAGGACGACCAGCGCGAGCACGTCGTCGCTCACGGTGGCCGCCCCGGCCGACGCGGCGAGGAGGAGGACCAGGACGGGGAGGAGGAGGAGGGAGGGAGTCGCCATTGCCGCGGCGGCGGCGGCGGTGGCGGAAGAGGAGGAGATCATGGGAAGTGTTCGTCCATTGATTGGACTGGAGCGGCGGTTCGCGGCGCAGGCAGATGCACTGCTGTTGTCTACTGACTGCTGTCCGGGTTGCTGGTTTCGTGGGGAGTGGGAAACTGCTTGCAATTAATGCGCCGCTGGCCACTGCGCAGTGGGGGCCACGGCCTGGCTCGAGGTTGTTCCGCAATTTTAGCATTTCAAAAATCGGTCGTGGCCTGTGGGTGACGGATGCACGAAGGCTGTCGTCGACTGGTGGCTGGCGAGTGGGCGACCATGCCACGTCTTCTTCGTCCAACGGGCGGTGATGGTGATTTCATTCATGAGGGTTTTTTTTTTTTTTTTTGTGTGTGCGCGTACGTTTTATAATTTCAAAGATTATGGAGTAAATTTGCTTGGCAATACACTACCCTATGAAATATCACATTTCTTTGGTTCGGGAGTCGAAATTTTTTAGAGATTATAAGAGGTCTGCATTGTTACCGCAACGTTAGAGGTACTAGAGTCGAGCAGCCAAATCACGAGGGGTGCTTTACCATTTACCATAGATAGTGGTTTAACATGATGAACCTTGTCTTTGTTATTATTACTAAGTTTGTTGGTTTATCAACCAAGAAAAAATGGAGCAATTAATATTCTCTTTCCTTGGCATTGGTCCTTGTCTCACTCAAGATTTCATATTTTAAATGAGCCTTAGATATTTCATTATTTTCTTAATATCTAACAGATATCTCCACACCAAAACCACGGCGCCCGCATAGTTGTTCAGCCGCCGCCACGGTTTAGATGCGTGACACTCACGCCACTAGCTCAGAAGTTCGTTTTCATCGCCATCTCACGTTGTAGGTGTGGCGGCTGTTTTGTTCACCGCACTTTTTGGCGTAACCATGACTTAGGTGAGGTGTGGTTTGGGGTGAATCAAACACACCTTTAATAATACTTACAAAAATACAATTGTGTCTAGCAAAGATATTATCTACAACCAAGCCTAGCGTGACTATAACCACAGTGGATGTGATAGATTGGACTTTTCCGTAAAACATAAATATGATTCTCATTATTGGTTTGTTAGTTTTGCGAGGGTAGTACAAAACCGTTTTAATTGATGCTTTCCTAGTAGAAAACCTTTTATTTGCTTAAGTAGTAGGAAATTTGTGATCTAATTAAAAGAAAATGAATTGGAAATTCGTTGATACATGAATAAGAGTTGGAAAAACTCGTCGAAGTCGAGACTTCAACTTATATAGGCTCGCTAAACATAACCAGCCACCCACTTGTTAGGACTTGGGACCGGTTTCGAAAGTGAGAATCATGAGAGAATCGGACTGCTTGGTGATGTCAAATTATTGGATTTCAAAGAGGCTCGTCAGCCAAGATTGTCCTAGCGTGGTAATCCGGCATTACAAAATTGCTGTTGTTGATCGCGCGTGCCCGCCCTCGTACGCTCCCAACAACTTCTTTATAGCACTATTTGGACAAGGGACAGCAAGGAGCACAGTACACACTACACACAGTAGCACAGCACAGTTGTTGAGCAGTACCGGTACAGCTTTCAAAATTCAAAGACCAAAGTTTCCGGATGAAAAGAGCTGGAGATTTCAAGGGACGATCGTATCAATGCATCAAAGCTCAAAAGCAAGGAGATGTTGCCGGGTATGAGAGTGAAGCAATTGGATTTGTGACATTTTCCTTGCGGCATTTAGTAAGACACGAACAAAGAAGAATGCATCAGATTCTTCTCTCTCTTGCCCACTCACTCGTGTCATGCAGTGACAACACCGCAGCGCCAAGCAAACAGCAATGGCCAAGGGTTCAACAACTACTGTGACCATGCGAGAAAGGCTGGAGAGATAGTTGGTGGGGCAGGGAAAGAAAAAGTAGCAAATTCCCTGAGCACCCATGGCAGCTCGGTGATGTCCTCGCCTCCTCGGCCAGCACCCGGACCCCGGAGCTTCATTGACAGCAAACCTACTGTATCACAACACTGCAGTTCCAGTTGGTCCCTCACTCCCTCTGCAAAAGTTGCCATATGATCTGGTCTCCATTCAAGCCCTTGTTATTTATGAGGATTCTTACCAGTGCTCTTGCATTGTGCTTTGCATGTCGATTGTCTTTTACAGATCAATCAGGCAAAGATTTGTGGTATGATATATCAAAAAGTAGCTGCCCAACAGAGTATGTACAGTAACAACTTACAAAGAAATCCGAGGCAAAATGATGTTACTTTAGTAGATCAGATCAACTGCAACTTTAGCCAGCAGTGAAGTGGTCAAATAGAAGCAGCCTCAGTGTAGTAACTTTATGCTTGTCCCAGAAAAACCTAACCGCAAAGTTACATATGAACTGTTGCGCACCAAAATCTGAAGCAAGGCCACCAGCCGCCAGCCCATGAGCTAGGTCATAGCATGATTGTATCAATGATTGGTGCAAATCAGACACTCTGGAGTCTGGACTTATAACTCACAAGAACATGATTAGGATAACTCGCAAGAACATAATAGTATTTCTAGTCCTCTAGTGCACTCAACTGTGTTCATGGCAGTGGCTAGCCCTGTTCACTTCAGCTAAAAAGTCGTTTCTATAGTATTTTGGCTTATCAGCCACACAAGGGACTGTTACCTGTGGTGGGCCGGAAGTTTTTCTTTTACCTCGCTCGGAGAAAAATCCCAAAAACAACGCACGGATGCGCCATATTTGGGGCTCGTACCCGTACCGCGAGGGTGCCATAGAGAAATGCTAAACCAACCGATCTAGCACTTCTTGGCATACCTCAGTCTAGAAAAAATTCAACTCTAAACCAGTACTGCATTATAGTGCATTAAATTTGATCAAATTTATATAAAAAATACCATTCATCTTACTAAAAAGATACCTTTAGATTCCTCCTGAAACATATTTTCGTAATATATTTATTTTATTATCATAAATATTAATATTTTTATTATCTATATATTTGGTCGACTTTTACACACTTTAACCGAGAATGTACATAAATTGTATCTTTTCAGGACCGGAGGTAGTACATGAGTTGTGTCCGGATGATATGGCCATAGACAACAGGAGCATAAATGCAAATAATGAGCGACTGAAGAATCATTGCTACACAACAACTAATAAACATGAACCCACCAAACCCTGTCTCTTGCACATCCTTATCCACAATGAGTCAATATAAACATGAACTGGACGAAGCGAGATGAAAAGGCAGGCATAATGCAAAAGGTAAACGAATAAACAGAGAAAAAGCGGAAAGGAAAAAGGAATGCATGTGTTGGGGTGACCACCAATGGAACTGTAGTAAGGTCCAGATGCCAGTAGCCCTGTTCTTACACAGCTCTTAAGTGACAGCACAAGGCACCACCACTACAATTCGGACACAAGCTCAATCAAACATGTGTAAAGCAAATTATGTGTAGAGTTTGATATGGCAGCTCAGCAGGATCTCCTTCCAACCAATCCAAGCATGCAGCATGAATGATACAATAATGATAACGAACTCAGGATTGTGTGCAAAAATAATAATAATAATAATTACCTCCACCAAAGAATAAAATGTGTGTTTTGGTTATATACTAACAAATTCTTCTGTAGGCATTACAACCCAAAAGAACTAAAATCCATCCTGCTAACAGTTCGAGTATCAGCTCAGGGGGGAAAAAAAAGTGGAACACTATTGTACAAACCATATGAAGTGAGGCAATCCTTCTCTTCCAGGACACGGGTTACTTTGTCAAGCCTGAGTTCCATCAGTTCAAGTTTTAGTTGTCTTCCTTTGATTCTTCCCTGCAAGTCATGCAGATGGAAGTATCTTCTCCCTCATTTGACACCTACATTCAAAGTTCTGCTGTAGGAGCTTAGTCATCCCAATCTACGTCCCAACCATCTTTGCTATTCGTCTGTGATCTCAACGGAAGGCCATTTGCTGAGACACTGCTTGTAGGTTTTTTATCTGCAGGTCCAGCTGGTGCTTCTTCATCATCCCAGTCATCATCCCAGCCGTCTTCCCAGCCATCTGTGGTGCTTGCGGTGTTGTCTACCCCTGAAGAGTTCGGTGCCTGACCTCCCATCTCAAGCTGTTGGTACGGGACTCCATTTCCTCTTCTCTTAGCAAACTTACAACAGGCGCATACAGCACCAATGAAAACAACAGTGAAAACAAAAAAAGAGGCTCCATAAATTGGATTCAAACGCATTGCAACTGCAAACTGCTGCAACTGTTGTTGGAAATCAGAAACCGATTGCCGCCCTACTGGCTGCCCAACATGTATGATGCAATCCAACTTTTCTCCACCACTTAAAATAATATTCCCACCATCTGAAGTGGTATATGTTATGTTCATCTGGTAACATAAATTGGACCAAAAAAAATTAGTGCACAAGAAAAATCAAAATGACAACACATATAACGAAGTTTGAAGCAAAAACCTTGGAATAGCAATTACTCCCTCCATTGCAAATTATGGAGTGGTTCACTTTAGCTTTATCCTAAGTCTAATTTCTCTAACTTTGACCAAGTTTATAGAAAGATACACCAATATCTACAACATCAAATAAGTTTCATTAAATTCTCCATGAAGTATCTTGATAGTGCATATATTTTAACTTTTTTTTTTAGCAAAAGATACAGCAGGAGTCCCCAATGTAAAAGGATTTTATTTATATAAAAACATAATACAAAGAAGTCTCAAACTATATAGAAAGCCAACAGAAAGAAAGGAACAAGCCTGAGGGAGGCTAGAGAGGCTAAACGGAGCAAGAAGGCAGGTCGATTAGCACCATTAAATCTACTCGTGGTACAACCTCTTCCAGGAACAAAAAGAAGGGTGACCTCCATCAAAGATGAAGTCATATTTCAACTTGTAGATGTTAATATATTTTTCTAAAACTTTCATCGAAGTTAGAAAAGTTTAACTTGGAAGAAAGCTAAAGCGAACTATAATTTGGAACAAAGGGAGTATTATATTTAGAGGAGCATGCATTTAATCCATAAAATATGCGAAACAAATGCAATTCAGTTGCATCAGATATGTAAGGAACAAAGACAGCTTTTATGCTCAAAAGCCTAGTATTCTCGTTAGATCCAAATGTCACATGTAGCTTCTCAAATCTCAGTCTCAAACGAAATGCACAGGCAATCTACCCAGTCTAACAACTCAAAAGTACATACCCTACTACTATAGGCCCCACAAGAACACATGAGGTGAGAATGGGGAACCATGAAATAAGTTACGCCCTAAAGTAAAGCCAATTTTGAAATACGTGCCTCACCAAATTTGACCCAAGATTAATTTGGCTGATCAGTCACTCAGGTAACTGTCAGCATCTATTCGAATTGAATAGGCAATTGAATATGTATACTATTCAAGAATACCTGATGCAAATGTTGTAACAGAGTAAATTACATACCTGTTCAAAGGCACCTTTCATAAGATGTGGAGGCTTCTTATCATTATTTATATATGATGATGGTTCTTTGACATGAACGTCAATATCATGCTGGCCTTCATTATGGACAATAATAGTATATGACCCCACTGAAGCTGCAAGAAAAAAAAACAAAATGCCCATTTTATATTCATGACAGTGTAGGCCATACATATATTAGACGATCATTACTATGATTTCCATGTTTATTCATATATTTCGAGGCCACAGAAACAAAAAAAATAAAGGCTGCATTAAATAACTGATTGATCATTCTCCAAACAACCACAGCTTATGTACCAATAATTTCTTTCAGTATCAGTCAAAACATTTAGAGTTACCGGTTTTATTAGGGAATAAAAACTGCCAGATGTATACAGTAGTAAAATCGTAACCATCTATAACCGTCTGATATGTTCATGATGACATAACTAAAACCGGTACATCCCTGGCGTCATTGTACCCTACATTTTTACTATCAGCGACAATAGGACCTCTTTCCTGGTTTTATGAGGGAGGAAAGACTATTATATGAAAAAAATAAGATTTAGGACAATGCACTTAGATTGTAAACCATACTATAGTGTGATTGTGTGAAACAATGAAACTTGAGAAATATACTTTCGAACTTAATTAATAGTTGGCTCAAATATTATGTTTGCATTGGAAAACCTTTGGAATTTCTATAACTTAGACTTTAGGATATCCAGGCATGTAAATTATCTCATGACCTCTTACTGTTTTCTAGATTTAAGAAAGCAGCTTGATTAATTTAGCTACAAAGATATGGTGAGGCATTTCCCACCATAGATTAACACAATCACATCTGCGACTTCAATCACAAGGTAAATGTATTCACCAAATTATATATGCAAATAGGCAACACTACTACTATAAATGTAGTTTGTTCTAAACAAAACACATGAAATGAATCCCATTGCTTTTACCCTTGCAACAAAACTAACCAAAGTTAAAAGGCAGATACACATGAATCTTTATGAGCTACGAATTCAATACAACACTTCTAATTTTGACTCGAACATCCCTGACATAGTAGTCAGATAGAAAGGAGAAATTCAGAAAGTGGTGACTTAATGAATTATACTTCTGAATTTCCAATAGAAATCAAGGCATTACCATCACGAGAAACCTGGAGGCAAGCAGAAAATTTCTTTCCAGCAACTTCCTCTTCAGAGGTACACTTATGCAAGACATCACACTTCTCCATTGCCTCCTTCAGTTTATCAGTCTCCTCCCTCTTCCCCTCACTTCCTGTTTGCTCCTTGCCCGTCCCGCCATTCGGTCCTGGACCCCCTGGGGGAGGACTGGCCGGATTCTGCGAGCCAGTCTCCTGCGTGGCAGGCGGCGGTGGCGGTGGTGTAGATGCCGGTGGTGGCGGCACCGGTGGCGGTGATTCCTGGTGCCGGTTGCTCTCAGCCTGCTGCCCCGAAGCTGAAGACTGCCCAGATTTCTTCGAGGTGTCGTCGTCCTTCGGCGTTCTGCCTGCAGAATCGGCTGGTGCAGGAGCCTCCTGTAGAGATCCAAACAGCCTCTGAATCCGAGTTCCCTACATCCAGCTCACGAGAACGCTAATCTAATCTAAAATGCTAACTCAGCATAGATGATAGATAGGGTTCTCACCTCGCCGGAGTTGGGGTTCCCGCCTTCCAGAAGGCTTCTTCTACCTGAAGCAGAAGCGGGCGCAGGGAGGAGCAGCGCCGAGGCGAGGAGCAGCACGACGGCCGCGGTGAGTCCGCAGGCGCCCATCGGCGGGAGACTAGTTATTTACCCGTCAGCCGATTCGCCGTCGGTTCTGGCAGCGCGGCAGCGGTGCTGATCGCATCGGCCGTGGCGCGCCCCCGCGGCTCGACGACAGATCCGGAATCCCCGGCGAGGGCGGGGGCGCGCCGCCTGGTCGGGATCTGGAGGTCGGGAGGGCTAGGAGCCTGAATGATCAACGCGGTTTCTGCAGCCTCGATTCGAGATTTCGTGGGGCTCGATTGGCCCGATCGATGATGCAGCTGCAGGCGAGGAGGATTTCGGGCGCGTGTGAAGAGGACAAGGGGAAGATTTGGAGGAGGCGTTCCGCGGGCTGCCGGCGAGTGTTGTTCGCCGCGGTCAGATTTGTGCCGTCCGTTGACCGTTGTGGGGTTGGTCTCTGTTTCGGTGAAAAAATTTGTTCAAGACGCACACGAGACAACTTGTCCGGGCTCTGGACCAAACTTCGTGGAAATTTTCTCATCGTGCTGCCTGGATCGCTGGACACTGACGTGTTAAAAAAAGACGGGAATGTAACTTTTTTTCTTCTTCTTTCTTCTTCTTCTTCTTCTTTTTTTTTTTTTAGCAGAGACGGGAGTGTAACTGCAGTAGTGCTACTTTAGGAATGGAAGCGGGGATTCACAAAGGATCAGATTGCTTGCTGTTGCAGTATGCTGCAGCTTTACATTATGCTTTGCAAAAGCACATGGAATTTTCTCTTTCTGGGGCCTGTGGAATGAATAAGATCAGTGACAGAGATGGAATCTCGTATAATACTGTTAATGGTGCATCCTTAAGGTAAGGTGTGCTATGCTAATATGCTATGGTGTTTATTCCTTGCGTGGATAGGTCCCTGGAAAAAACTGCAGCGAGAGAAGTACAGATTCATAACACGACAGCTTCGTTTTAAACACAAGCACACACCTACAAAATCGTTAGTGTACCAAGCTACCTTTTTTGCGATCATGCATAGATGTACAAACCTGCAAGACCGATTAAAGATTTAGAGAGAGCCGTGCATTTTATAACATCCTATTTGACAGGATTTATAAGCCAGTTCATAAGCTGAAATAGCTTGATTTTTTAAAAGAAAAAAATACTGCTAAAACTGCTTGATTCTATAGAGCGCTGTGAAAAAAAAATCGCTCGTCAATGCACTGATCCCTGCCGTCCTTCCCACGTCAAGCTCGCACAAACTTTCGTGGCAAAGAAATGGCGTATAGCCACCTCGCTAGAGGACCACACTGGACGCTGCAAGCATGTCTAAATACAACGCACGCACGTCGGCCGTCGACCGTGGCATTCGCATCGATGGAGCCGCTGCCGCATTGCCGCATTACCATGGACATGGCCGACGAGGCGAAATCACCAGGCGGCGCGGCCGTCGCCGAGGACGTCATGTCGCGGTTCAGCCTCGACGTGAGCGCCGGGTGCGGCGGGCGGCACAGCACGCTGCTCGACGAGTACGAGCGGCTGGCGTTCGAGGCGCAGCTCAACCGGGCCATCGTCCTGCGCCGGAGCTACTCCGAGCCCAGCCCCGTCCGGCGCTCGGCGGCGGAGCACCACCAGCGCCCAGCTGCTGGTGGTGGCGACGCGCGCGCACCGGCACCGCCGCCCCGTTGGGCACCCGACGGCGGCCAGGGAGAGGCGTCGCGGCGCGACGGGCCGGGCGGGAGGTTCTGGCGGCTCCACGAGGTGGTGGCCCGGTGGATCGAGGCGCTGAGGCCGGTGTTCCGCTGGTTGAGGAGCGCGTGGGAGTGCCGGAGGACGAAGCAGCAGCCCGACGACCCGGCACGGCGCCCGCCGCCGACGGTGCCGCGGGTGCGGTTGATGGACTACCTTCGTTAGTTCTTGTTCCACTTCCACCATGCATGTTGATGTGTGTGATGCTGCGTGAAGACCGTAATCGATAGTAGCCGTTGGATCATGTCTTGAAAAGCTGATTGATTCCCCATTGATCGTTAGCATGCTAGCTGCAGCCTGCAGGGTACTTTGTGTTAGATCGTTAAAGGCCTATCCATATAATCACTAATCTAATTAATGTGGACACAATTTAGGGCATGCTAGGATCCCTTAGCAAAAATTACCTAGCTAATAGCTACTAATTTTTAGCATGGATTGTTCAAATCGCCCACTAATAGATAGCTAGATAGTGAGATGAAGGTGCATATGAACTATTAGCATCTATTAGTAACTTCAACCTGCTAATAGAGGGGCCTATTCGGCTGCAACTGCAGCTAAGCCTGAGTGAAGAAAAAAGCTGTTGCTGCAGCGGCTGGTGTGTAGGAGGGAAAAGCTGCAGCTACTGCAGTAGCCGAACAAGTTAGAGCATTTCCAACAGTTCCCCATCTTAGGGTGTTATTCTTAATTTTTTGGCAAAAACAGAAAAAACATTCTCCAATAGTTCCACATCCTATGTTGTCATTTATCAAGTTGGAAAAAAGAGGCTTCAGGCGTGCCGGCCGTATTACAAGAGGTGGAAGAGTATAAAAATAGTTTTGTTTCTGTCTCAGGGATCCTGATGTAAGTTTTCAAGAGGTGGAAGGGTATAAACATAATTTTGTTTCTGTCTCAGGGTTCCTGATGTGTAAGTTTGATCTGAGTTTAGCAAATGAATTATGCTAAACTATTAGAGAGTGACTCTTTTTTTACTTGGCATGTATTTTAGAGAGTTGTCAAATCACAAGATTTGCCAAGTAAATTTTGGCAAATTCTTAGAGATACTCTTACTAATAATTAGTAGCTCTCAATGCTAAAGAAAACATAACGGAGACAATCAATATTGGTTTCCTAGGACGGGCGGGCAGTCTGCCTGCCCATTAAAGCCTACATCAATCTAGAATAATGAGGCGGCCAAATGTCCGCCTCTGAAAATAGAATAAAAAAAACGAAAAGCCCATTGGTAAGGCTGCTGAGCCTATTGTTGCCGCTGTTGGGTCAGTCCCACTTGCGTATGATGACGGCCATCTTGAAGATCCACTTACGCATGAAAAAGGCCATCCCAAAGACCCCCTTGTGCATGGGAAGACACAGAACTGGCTATCCATGGAGTTACCCTAACAGGTAGCTTGGCGAGAGGACTAGGTTAGCGAGAGGAGTTTCTCAATACCAAGCAAGAGTTTCCATCTATCTCACTCTTTACCATCCGCATTATATTTATTTCGGTGTATTTAGGTTGTCTCTTTTACATTTCAATTTTAGCTTGCTAGGCTAGTGATAGGATTAGAACTTAGATTCTATAATTTTTTTGCAGTAGGGACATGAACACACATAATAAAATTTTACTTGCACATCTACATAGTTTATTTATTACATAGGTTTGACACGTAGAAAATTGTGCTTTATATTCGCATGATTAGCTCATTTGTCATCCAAAATACCACTTCTTAAATTTCCGCAGCAACATGTGAATTATTTACCTAGTTATTAGAGGAGTAAGGCTGAAACTCCAAATCCTGAGATATCCTGCCCGTCATTGTAGAAACAGATATTTTACTCAAGTTGCAGAGACAAGGCCAGAAGGGAACACGGTGAAAATGACTTGGCACGTCTCATTCTCCTCTTTCTCTGCCAATGAATTCAGCACTTTTTCAACTGTGGTAATTCACATGCTACAAAAATGATTTATGTCTTTTTTATCATGAAATGGTTTATGTCTAATTTTACTATACTCGTATCCAATATATTAGAATAGATTAAGGTAGATCTTAAACTAAGTTAATCCAGCTCAAACGCATAAATTGAAGTAGTACATAATAAGTGTATCAAAACAGGCCACCTGAGACTGTCTTCCGTACCCGGTCCGCCTATGGTTCAGGTTCAGCCAGCTGCCCAGCTCCTCTGAGGACGCGTACGTTTCTCCATGCGTTTCGCGTGAACTACGGGCGACGCCGACGGACCACGCACCGTGCAGCTAGGCGTGGCCATCGGGGTTTGGCGCCACGGAGTGGTCTCGGTTGTTGCAGCAACGCGCGATCGCGATCGGCTTCGCTTCAGATTAAGGCATGCAGCTATCAGCACAGGCAGCAGCAACCAGCAGCAGATTAATTTGCACTCGGTGGTTGTTTGGTCGGCGGCGTGCCGAATGCGAATGCCGATCAGCGCACGGCCACCGTACCGCTTCCAGGCGTGCGGCAGCCGCAACGCGCGCGCACCACCTGCCGCCGCCGGCGACCAACGCACCGGTGCACGCGCAGATGCGCCAGCATTTCTTGCTTTATTTGTGAGTATTTGTAACAAGTTGTTGTACGGCGCCGCCGAACACGCACAGTGATCGAACAACTAGGCAGCTACTCATACATTTCATCCGGTGCAACTGTGCAAGTGGGCCAGCCGTCGCCGGATAATATCGGAAGATGCGGCTACCGGCTAGCTACGGAGATATTTTTTTACATGAGCTTATCCACGGCGACAGGGCAGAACAATAGCTATACCTTGCTCTCAGCTGCGTGTGCGCCTACCACCCACTAGGTCCGTCCGTCTGCTTCCGATGGCCGGCGATGCTCCGCTTCCCTCCGGCTCCGTCCGTCCCTCACGCGATGACCACGGCGATGGTGTCGCTATCCGGCCGCCGCCGGCTCTGGCCGGCGCCGCCCCTGCCGCCGCCGCCGCAGCCTTTGGCGGGCTTCCCGTCCAACACGGGGCGGCGGCACGTCGGGCAGGAGCCGCGGGACAGCAGCCAGGCGTCGACGCACGGGACGTGGAATCCGTGCCCGCAGCGCGGCAGCACGCGCAGCTTGTCGCCGTCCTCGAACTCGCCGAGGCAGATGGCGCACAAGTCCGCCCCGTCCCCGGCGGCCTCCTCGTCCACGCCCTCCCCCGCGGCGACGTACACCTCCACGGGGATGCTCCTCAGCGCGCGCTTCTTGATCCCACCACGGACGCCCGCGCACGACGACGCCGCGCTCGACGACGACGACGCCGCCCCCTCGCCATCGCCGCTGGCGTCACCGGCCGCGGCCCGGCCGCCGCACCAGAGCGCGCACCTGGCCAGCGAGTTGAGCGCGATGGCGAACAGCAGCGCCAGGAACAGCGCCGCCAGGAGGATCACCGTGTTGGTGTCGAAGCTCGCCGCGTCGGCCGCGGCGGCCGCCGCGCCTCCGACGCCGCCAGTACCATTCACGGCCGCCGGTGCCGCCGCCTTCGCCAGCGCTGGCGCCTCGGAGTCCCGACGGTCCATGCCGCGCCACGTACCAGACCAGCTCTCGTCGCGCGCCGGCGCACGCACGCACGACACGAATGCTGTGTGCTCTGTCCGCGCGCGGCAGCAGCGGATGCGTATAAGAGGCGCGATCGCGATGCGCGCTCCGGGGCTGTTGCGCGAAGTGTGCTTGTGAAGGAAGGGCGCGAGGGGCGATGGCCGCCTGGTGGCTCCGATGCCTCTGGCGCCAGGCCGACGGGATAGGGATAGGGACAGGGATAGGCACACGACCCAGCGAGCGAGGGGTGGTGCCGCCCGCGCGCTTTTCGATTGCTTTGTAGGCAAAGCTAGCTAGTGATGAGCAGGACTGGAAGCTGGAGTGGAGAAGAGAAGAGAATAGCTTCCTTGCGTGCTTGGGCAGGACAAGTGAAGGAAGCCCCGGATTTGGAGCGAGACTACTAGGAGTAGGGAGTACTAGTAGCTCGCTGGTGCATTTCCGCGCGGCGAAAAGGGCGTCTCGCCACCGTGCGCCCGTCCGCCGGACCGTCACATCGATCTCGGCTTTGCCTGGGGGCAAAAGTGCTCGCCTGGCCTGCCGTCTTCCACGACACGACACGACACGAGTTGCCCGCGTCGCGTTCGTTGGCTGGGTACGCCGTACGCGGGGATGTTTTGCCACGCTCGTGTCGTGCGTGGCATCTGCTAACGCCGGCACGTACGAGATGCTCTTTCAGGGATTCCTCCGATCGTGTCGACCGTGTCACCGAGCTCCCTCGCTCTTTATGCCTTTGGAATAGTAGTGTTTGTTTACTGGACGCTTTTTCTGCCGCCTAGTGTCTAGTGAGGGTTTGGATGTGACAGGTCGTGACAAATAATGCATTATGTGCATGCAAGTGCTAAAGCCTAAAGTCGATAGCACGCACCACTCCTCGTGTTAGCTGGTACACGTTGGTTTGTCTAATCTAAACATTACGATGAAAGCGCGCGTGACATGAAGATATCGGATATCGTCTATCGTGTGTTGCCCTGCCGCCAAAGGAGAACAGAGAGGTATGGAGCACAGTTGGTTAGAGTTAAGAGGTGGTGTTATATGTGCTTCCCCTGCAAATGATACATTTAATAAATGCATATCTGTGATGATGTATCATATACGCTGCATCCAACCTTACTCCTAACAATATGTGCCTGCCTTACGTACGGGTGTCATCAGTTGCCAATTGCCACGTATCCTTTTGTCACAGACCTTATGATAGAGGATCCTCAGAAATACAGAGGGAGAGGGAAGGTTGATTAAGGCAACAAGAGAGAGAGAGGGACTATTTGGTATAGTTTATAAGCTGCTTATGATAAACAAAAAACTAAGATTAAAAACCAATGACAAAAAAAAACTAAGATTAAAAACCATTTGCACTAGCCATGCTCCTCCCTAAAACACCCCTTTGTACTAACGCAAAAGCTACGTCAATCTAGCTTATTTTAACCATGTTTTTGCTTTATTCGTATTTCTCGTATAAGTCCTCTACCAGACAAAGACTATGATCAACCTATTTGTTTGCCTTCTGTTTCAAGCCAACACACAGACAAACATGCTATAGGGACTTATAGTCCATTCCAACCGCACAAGGATTCATTGGTCATTATCACTAGAAACTCCACTCTAAGCACGAAAAAAGTTGAAAATGTTACCCTCCTTCTCCCAGTGGCGAAGCTATATTGTAGCTTGTGGGTGTAGATGTACTAAAAAATTTGAAAAATCACTATTAGAATCAAATTTTCACCATGTTTATATAGCTTAGATTTTCACACATATAAGAGAAGCGCACCACGATCTAATCTGCTCTAGCTTCGCCACTGTGTTCTCCCGTTTGCTTCAATCGGCATAATCTGACTTCTTGGTGCTAACATCTATGACACCATCTTAAAAACTGGGCTTGACTCTAAGCCAATACAATTAGGTAGCGATGTTGCATTTCTGTGAGGTTCTCCCACGTGGTCATGTTCTGGGGCCAATGCTAGCAGCCTACCACTGAATCAACACACGATGATAGTAGTGGAGCCCTCTTGATGATCCTGAAATCAAAGATGGCCACGAGCACTGATGGAATCTGGAAGACTAGCATCTCGGGTGGCAACATAGACTGAATGACAACATCTAGTGGTAAAGAATTTGCGTAGCTAATTGATTGATTAGTCTCTAGTTTGATCCCTACTAGGCGTTATTTTTCTTACTGAATTTAATTTTAACTTACACATGGGACCCACCTGCTGCTGGGCCGCAGAAAAAGAAGAAGCTGGCTTGGGCCAAGGAGAGGTCTGATGGGCTGAATTGGGCTCTGGTAGGGAGGAGAAAAAGATGGGCCGGAGGAAACGATTAGTCTCGCTGGGCTGCACGATCATCTTTGGTTTCAAAGTTGGGCCCAACGTTGGGCTGTTTTCAGTCAGGCCTGTTGCCCTTGCTGCATGCCTGCATTCGCTGGTGTCGCCCCGTTGTGTGTGTGGGTAGCCCGATTGTGATTGAAGCAGACACTAAACCCCACGTTTTTATCTCGAGGAAAACGAAGGGGGCAACATGAAAAGGTCCTGCACTGCACTGATGCTGAAAAGACGAAAAAAAATATTCTAACAAGTAACAGTGGTGGATGGCGTTTTCATTTTCATAAATAGGTTGCAGAATACTACTAACGGAGCATAACTTAAAATTTGAGTCGATCTCTTGATATAGGTGGTTGCATCTGTAGCTATTTTTAGCTCTTTGTGTGGTAAGCAATGTATTTGAAGGATAGTGTATGAGTGGATGGTTTCGAGCGTACATGATGTAGCCTTTGCGTTCTGGAAAAGAAAAAAAATTTGCCGATCGTTGATGGAAAAGTAAATGATGACAGTGATTGACTTTCGGTGACACGCAAGTGCTCGTCACACCTTTGGTGCTAATAACGAAGCGGTAAGAACCTGTCCTACAAACAAAGCTTCAAAAAATTGTGGGCTCACCCTGCTATTTTTGTGTTGCGACTGTGAGGAGTCTAATCCGTTGTATTCTTTCTTTGCATGGCAAGGCGGCGGATGAGTTAGTTGCTGGACAGCTTAACGAACCCATGTTACCACATGCAATGGACCAATGGTCCACCTCCAACGACGCTGAAAGCAAAAGATAGCAACCCGGGGGGCAAGAAAAGAAAAAAAACGTATCACACAGGCTGAAAGCGGCACAGACCGGAAGGAGGATCCTCACGCACACGAACGTGCGTTTCATCATCACGCGGGAAAGATCGATCTCTGAGGTGGATAACGCAAAAGGCAGAGACCTCTTCTTTCTCGTTGGATCGATTCAGCCAGCAGCGCGCGATGTTACATCCAGGCATCCAGCCAGCCCAATCCGCATCGGTCGCACGTCAGAAATTTATGCGGGCCAGCGAGGGTGCACGACCCATGGCGCGGCGCGGGGCCGTCAGCTAGCCGTGCGCGTAATTCCAGTGCCCCTTAATTTCTTCTTCTTTATGCATCACCACATGGCACTTGCCAGACACAGCTTGGCAGCTTGCCGTGGAGACGCTCACCTATGTCTTGGATCAGTTATGCAGACGATTTCTGGGCGAATCCGATGCGATGACATTGCACACATTCGGGAGCGGAGGATCACTCACTCACTTCATTCATCACTCCAGCAAAGGCTCAAGTGCTGGGACATGGTCTGTTGCAGGGTCATTCAGAAAAATGTTTGGAAAGCAAACTTATTAGCATAAGTTCGACGACCGACCAGATCATCCGTTCTCTCGTGTCCAAGCAAAGCATATTCCAAGCAATCATGGACCACGAGCATGTCATCAAGTATGCTCCATGCATGCAATGCAACCACAAACGCGACCCTGGAAAGGTATCTAGCGAGCAGAGTATTCGATCTCCTCCTAACTGTAACTGTGTAACGAACCACTCACGGCACATGAATCATGATTGCGTCTGGCCGTCTGCCCGAGCAAAGTACCATCTCGGCAGTACGTATGTAATAAACTAACAGAGGGCGTCGGCCACAAGATTCCCTTCCCTTTGCTCGCAATCGCCACAGGCCGCTGCGGCGGTGCGTCTCGTCCGTTCCCTTCCCTCCCCTTCTTTTGCCGAAATCCTCCCAGCCCGTTTGGACTTTGGAGGGACCTGGCCTGGCCGCGTAGCAGCGCGGAGCCGCGGACGCCGAGCCGAAGGCAAGATCGCGCCATCGATCTGTTTGGGCGTCGTGCACTGACCCCCGGCCACATGGGTGCTGCTGCCCCTCCGGAAGCGTCGCTTTCATATCCGCATATGGTGTGCGCAGGGGAGAACAGCGCCGTACCCTGCCCTCAGCGGCTGCGCCCCCGGTCCGGATGGATCATCCATCGACCATCGGGTCGCGATAACTCACCTGTGGCTCTCTCTACATGCCCTGAAACAAAACTGCAGGCCGGATTGCCTCCCTCAGCATCGCCATGCGATCTATCCTCGTTTTACAGCTTACTATAATTACTACAGTACAGTACTCCTATTTATATATAATAACAAGGGAAGTAATTTACTGTTACTACTGCTACATAGTCCTAGCTACAAACAGCTGTGAAATTAACGTGGTGTAGTACGTAGCAGTAAATCGCTTTTGCCCGTGCTCGTGTTTTAGTAAACTGAGAGGTACGTGTAGTAACTCGCTGAAGATATTTTTTTCCCCTTTTACCTGCATTTCTGTAGCAGCTCAGTGGAAGTGTTCCGATCGAACTTGTGGAGTGGGCAGACAGAGCTCAAGACCATTCAGCTTGCGTATGGAGACGACTGACTGATCGGCTGCTTGGACTAGGAGCAGAAGGAAAGTAGTCCAAGTTAAAGAGGAGGAGGATCAGACAGCGTACCGTCGGCTAGTGACAGAGGGATTAGACCTAGTGCCCGGGCGGCCATGTGCAATCAACATGGGCATGGGGTCATCGGCGACGGCGAGCCTGGGGAACTGTTGCTTTCCCTGCTGCCTGCTGGTGCGGCTGGAGTATTGAACAGAGAGGCGGCAGGCACGGCACCGGCCCGGCAGGCAGCTGCTTCACGACGTTGGCAGGCATGTTAGTTGTTCTTTGAATGAATCAAAACATATAGTCATTTTAGCTTATCAGCCATTGTAATAATATTTTTTATCTTACAATATCAGTCGTTTTGACCTACCAACTAGCTTATAAATTCTGCCGAACTCAGAAGAGAAGAACAAAATAACACTAGCAAGCAACGAAGGCTTACGTAAAAGAAGAGGTTTTAACGTCAACAACCAACGGCGGCTTCGAAATCTCGGGACATGCACGCAGGCAGGCATAGGCTTGACGGCAGTTTTGTTTGAAGCTGCTGCTGGGTCTGGGTGCATGCACGCAACGCACGCACAGTTGGTGTGGTGTCTCACGCACGCTCACCGTCAGTCTCTCGCGGTCTCGCCATGTTCCACGCATGTGAGGCGCGCGACCATGTGAGTGCGAGTGTCCCCCCCCCCCATGTCCTTGAAGGACAGCAGCCTGCAGGCGCAGGACGGAGCACCCCCACAGCCCACAGTCCACAGATCACAGCCCACAGACCACAGGCCACAGGCAGGGCTGGTTTCGCCCATTCACACCCACCCTGTGAACAGTGCACTGATCGATCATTGGCGCGCGCCGCTAACGTGCGTGTCTAAGCCAGTTTCAGTAGAAGTTGCTTGAATCTTTGATGGGTTCCCCTCCCCTCCGTGTGGGCTGTCCATTCTTTATGCGCTAGCATCATGTGCTCTGTGGACCGACAAAGCCGCTCCTGTTCCATATCCAATCAGTTGTTCGGTGCACATCGGTGTGGATTCGGAGTTCATTCATTCAGACTAGTAATAAAGTAATAAAGCAGGATGATCCTCGCTAACAGTTGAGCCTGACAGAGCGATTATCAGACTGTCTGTGTCTAAGTCTGACGAAAGCTTTTGCAAGCTCGATCGTCAGTCTGTCACTCCATTTTCCAGCTTAGTTTTGTCTAGCTGCTGTCGAATTGCTAAACGAACCGTCAGTCAGTCACAGATGATACAATCGATAATATCGCGTTGCATTAGACTAGCGAAGCAAGTACTGCAGTAGGAAAAAAAAAAGGAAAAAATAAAAAGGATCCATCGGCGATAAGGGACTGGAGCTCGGCGCGAGCGACAGGGACAGCGCCATGCCATGGCGCGGCCGGCCGCACCGCGCCGCGCGGCAGACACAGCGAACGTGAGCGGATCTCCTCCGGCCCAGACAAGGCGATGGGCAATCCCCGTCAGGGAACCCGCCGCTCAGGATCAGGGTCCACACAGTTAACGCGCTGCCGCCGCGGCGCATGCATGCGGTCGCCGTCGAGCCGAGCACAAGGCTAGTAGGCGGCTACGGCGAGGCCCCCCCTCCTAGTCCTAGCTCAGCACCACTTCTGCAGAGCGGCCCGTTGCCGAGCTGAGCAGGCTCGCGCGAGCCATGTGGGGAGTTGGCCTAGCGGGCCCCGGCGCCACGCCCACGACACGCGAGCAGTTGGTGCCCTGTTACGTGCGCCGTGCCGTGCCGTGCGCGCGCGCGGCCGAGGGCGCTCGCCGCATGTGCGCCCGATTGATTCGCTCGTATTAACTAACTGCCGGTGGACGGTGGTCTCTCTCGACCCGACCCCTGCCTGCCTGCCTGCGTCTACCTGCGTGGCCATCGGGCACGTCGTCGCTCAGGCTGGCCCGTTTCTTTTTATTTCGTTTTTCTGCTTTTATTTATGGCCCCGCCTTTCGCCGCACCAAATCGCAGAGAAATTTACATACATGCACGGCACGGGCGGCCCCGAGTCTCGATCGCAACCGCCACCGGCGCTGCTTTGGTTCGGCTATAAATAGTTGGGGGATGCGAGGGCGAGCTCCACACTGCCAGCCAGACGTTCCCAAGCAAGCCATTAGTTGGTAGCACAAGCTAAGCTTTAGATACCTTCTTCTCCTTCTTCTTCCCTACGACGAGGGCAGCTGACGATATAGCGAGCGAGCTAGCTTGGGAGTTGGGAGCACCCAGCAAGCAATGGCCATTGCCGGTGCTCTGCTTCTCCTCCTGCTCGGTCTCCTCGCCCGGGAAGCCGCGGCCGGCGGCTACGGCGGGTGGCAGAGCGCGCACGCCACGTTCTACGGCGGCGGCGACGCGTCCGGCACAATGGGTGAGTACGTCTGAGTCGTCGAGCGCCCAGCTGCCTCGGCCGCCGCCCCGACGGGCGCCGGCGAAATTAATAACGTTCGGTTGGATCATTGGCTCATCAGCAAATAAATAAGGACAGAAACTGACCGCTGTTGTTCGGCTTGCACTGCTTCTTCTTCTTCTCCAGGTGGCGCGTGCGGCTACGGCAACCTGTACAGCACGGGTTACGGCACGAACACGGCGGCGCTGAGCACGGCGCTGTTCAACGACGGCGCGGCGTGCGGGTCCTGCTACGAGCTGCGGTGCGACAACGCCGGCGGCGGGCGGTCGTGCCTGCCGGGCAGCGTCACCGTGACGGCCACCAACTTCTGCCCGCCCAACTACGGCCTCCCCAGCGACGACGGCGGCTGGTGCAACCCGCCGCGGCCGCACTTCGACATGGCCGAGCCGGCCTTCCTCCACATCGCCCAGTACCGCGCCGGCATCGTGCCCGTCGCCTTCAGGAGGTGAGCACTGAGCACTGAGCACGTCGTCGTCGTCTAGCTCAGTAGTAGTAGCAGTTCATCAGCTGCTCTTCACTTCACATGCCGTGCTGGCTCAGCACATGGCACGACTCAGTAGTGGTGGTCACGCACACGTACTGCACACATGACACATCACACCTATCCTGGCTCGGCCCAACCGCGTCGGACGTCGGTTCGAAAGGTTAGTGGGCCCCGCGCCCCAAGTTCGGCCCATTAGGCCTTCTCCAGTGTGTAACTCAAGTGATGCTTGAAAAGAAAAGAGAAGATTCAAGCACCACTCCCACCACTGCAACCACCGGTGCCCGCGTTTAAAAAACTGAAAGCGGTGCATGTACGTGCACCGGTGCCATCTTCGTTAGCAATTATTTTTCTAGGCTGGGAGTCCGATTGCCACCAGCGAGAAACAAGGAAGCAGCAGCAGCTTTTCCATTCTTTAATATATCATGTGGGCCCCTAGCAATGCTACATCTCGTGCACACGCTGTGGCGTTCCAAGAGAGATGCTAAAAATCTGCTCTTTCTGACATCAATAGTAATAGGCACCACTCCACGCTGTGGAGGGCCTTAGTTCGGTGGGCCACCCTGCAGATTTGATACGGGGCGTGGGGATAGGCTGGCTCTTACTGGCTCAGCTGACTGATAAGCTAAAAATAATTGATTTTTATGAGATAAAAATATTATTGAAATGACTGATAAACTGGCTGATAAATTGACAATACTGCATATGCAGAGTGCCGTGCGTGAAGAAGGGAGGCATCCGGTTCACGATCAACGGGCACTCCTACTTCAACCTGGTGCTGGTGACGAACGTGGCGGGCGCGGGCGACGTGCGGTCCGTCTCCATCCGGGGCTCGCGCACGGGGTGGCAGCCCATGTCGCGGAACTGGGGCCAGAACTGGCAGAGCAACGCCGACCTGGACCGCCAGGCGCTCTCGTTCCAGGTCACCGCCAGCGACGGCCGCACCGTCGCCAGCAACAACGCCGCCCCCGCCGGATGGCAGTTCGGCCAGACCTTCGAGGGCGCCCAGTTCTGATCGATCTGAGGATTCATCGTGCATTATGCAGCACTGGATAATTAATCAATTTCATTCGGTACTAGTAGCTACAGTATCGATTTGTTTGGCGTTTTTGCGCGTGAGGACGACGACGAGAAGCACAGAAGCCTCGCTCTCCGGTTATATTGAATGAAGGAGAGGAGAGGCTCTGATGGAGCTATGCTGAGGCTGCTAATCTAGCACCCGCCTAGTAGACGTGTTTTCCTTTTCTCTGGTGGTGGTGGTGGATTTATTGGTGGACGGAGGGAGGACGGGAGGAGATCTATATATCCAGCTCCTCTAGTCTAGTAGTACTAATAGTACTTGAAGAAATGAATAATTTGTAATTTATTTATTTTGGGACCTTGTTGTTATTATTGTTGTACTAGCTCGCGCGCGCCGGCCTTGCGTCGAAATTGAAGCTCGCAAGGCCGGCCGGCCAGCCAATTGCTCTATCTAGTAGCTTTATTTCAGTAGCGTGCTCTCATTTCAGTACGTAGCAGCTTGCTTCGTTCTATGGTGATGGTGGTGGTGACTTTTGGTGTTTGTTGGGGTGTAACGCCAAGTACGTAACAGTATCTTCTCCTCACATGGGGTGGGGCAACCATGTCGTGGATTTCCGCGGCCGCGAGCGGTGTCGGTTGCGTCCTCTGCTGGCTTGGCTAGCGGCTGCTGAAATGCATGCAGTCGTCGTGCACTACTAGACTACGTACTTACTGGTCCTCTAATCCTCTCTCAATTATTCCTCTATGAGAAGCTAAGCTTGCGTCGTATGTGGTCCGCATATTTGCTTACCTACTGTGCATTACTTCCTTTTCTTTTCTCTGTCTGCATGCCTGCCTGAATATATGGCTGATGCATCTCTCCAACGACGGGCTAACTTTAATTTGATCGACGCTTTGTTCAGGCTTCTCTATCTCTAACTTCACTTTTTTTTTTTCTTTTGAAACAAATATGGCACAAGAGCTCCCGATTAAATAAGAAGTTTAGACCGGACAAAATGTATGAAGGTACAAAACCCTGAAGGGTCAAAACAACGACGATAGCTATAACAAAACAATCAATTTTAAAGCCGAGGAAGTACAGGCCTGGTGGTTCACTGGCGTCCACGGCCTCCAGCGAGATGATGAGAAGAAGATTAGTTTCCTCTTGAAGAATTGTGGGAAGTGAGAAGCCTCCGGCCTCTGCCCTGGCCCATTGGGGGGGGGTGGGGTGGGGTGTGGTGGGGGGGGGGTGGGTGGGGGTGTTGGGGGCAATTTCAGCATGATCTATTCAGAGGAAGAGAATAATGGTAATACTATCAACGGAGCGACGATGGGCAGATTTCACAGTTTTGTTAATGGTATGGAACTTAAGGAGATTTCACTGCTTCGGAGTTTGTACACCTAGCGTAAAATAATTAAAATAAATATTTCTGGCCGAGCTCGGCTTGAATTTTTTCAGGACAGCAAGATTTATACCCAGGATTTGTGCACTAAGGTTTGTGGATGAGCCAAAACCCAACAGGCCTGAATCAATTTGTGATTCTACACCTACTATCACACGTCTTTTGTTTGCAGATGACTCCCTACTTCTCTTAAAAGTTAATGAGGAGAATGAAAGGTGTCTGCAATATGTGATGCAGTTGTACGAAGATTATTCGGGGCAGATGACAAATAAAGAGAAGTCATCAGTGATGTTTAGTAGGAACAGTCGGGACTGAAAGGATGTTTCCTGGCTGAGTTGGGTGTCACACAAGAGGCAATCACAGATAAGTACTTGGGTCTACCAGTTCACTCGGGAATATTGAAGTCCAAAATGTTCACATATCTGAAAGATAGAGTATGCAAACGTATTCAATGATGGAAGGAAAAGCTTCTGTCAAGTGCAGAAAAAGAAACTTTGATCAAGGCCATAGCGCAAGGAATTCCCACATGTGCAATGTCTTGCTTTGATCTCACCAAAACCTTATGTGATGAGATTAGTTCAATGATAAGTCAATTTTGGTGGGCACAAGCACAACAAGAGAGAATAAAATGCACTTGTTGTCTTGGAAAACTCACTCTAGCAGCAAAGACGAGAGCGGTCTTGGCTCTTTTTAACCTTGCTACGCTTGCGCGTTAGGCATGGTGAATGCTATAAAATCATACTTCCCTATGTGACCGACTATTGAAGGCAAGGTAATCCCTGCAAGGAGGGACACAATATCTCCTGCACATGGCGCAGTACACTAAGGGGCCTTAGAGCTCTAGAAAAGGGCATGATTTGGCATGTAGGTGATGGCCAACAAATCAGAATTTGGGAAGACCTGTGGATCCCCGAGGGCATTGCCAGGAGGCCTAGAACACCAAGGGGAATGGTATTGTTGATGACGAATCCGGTCTATGCCAATACACCAATAGGGCTTTGGACATCCAAAGAGGTTGTAGATCAACCTGCAATACAACAACAACGCAGCGTAACTGGCAAAACCGATCTAGAGATCGATAGAGCCGATGTAGAGCTTGTTTGATGGCCAAAAATGCTCCTGAACCACCTTCGGAAGGATCGTCAGGAAGAAACACGTGGAGATTGCCCTAGGACCAGCAAGGCTGCCTAGGACGCTGAAGGGTCGAGATGGCAGACTAGAGGGGGGTGAATAGTCCTTTCTAAAATCTAATCGCAGCGGATGACCGAATAAAATGCGGAATTAAAACTATCGGTCTAATTAAGACTTCACCCCTCTATCTATGATCAAACACCTTACAAAATAATCCTAGGTTGAGCTACTAAGGTGCAAGGTCATACAAACCTAAGCAACTAATACTCAATCAAACCGAGGAGCACTTACACATACTAGTGAGCAAAGCGCACAAAGCCTAAGCACACTAGTAGTTCTCACTAGCACAGCTATACAAGCCTAACTAATGAGCTCACTCGCTTAGCTACACAAACTAAGCAAAGTGACTAGCAAGGCTACACAAGCCAACTAGCCACGCAATCGCTACTTCTATGCTACACAAGCTAAGAAGGTAACTAGAAAGCTACACAAGCAAACTAGCTACACAAGAGCAACACTACTCACTAGCACAAGTAATGAATCAAGTAAGGACAAGCTAGTGATCGGAGACTTTGCAAACCGACGAGAAGAATAGACAAGTTGACACCTCAATTTTTTACCGAGGTTCACTTGGTTGCCACCAAGCTAGTCCTCGTTTGAGACAGGCTCCAAGGTTGTCGCCGCCCCCTCTTGCTAGCGGTGACCCTCAAGTCACGCTCTCCCACCAGAGTGCTCACCACGAGCTCTAGCACTTGACCGCGTCGAACCACTTGTCGCTCTTCGTGTCTCCCTTTTACTAGAGTTGCTCTTCGCGATCTCCCGCGGGGTGAGCACAATCCCCCTCACAATGTCACTCCATGTGACTAGCAATCGGAGCACCACTGTAACACCCCCGGTGTTACGCACTTAACCCCCTGTCAAATTATTCCATGAACATCAGGATTTTGTGCTAATGCATGTGTTGAAGCGTGTAGTTGATTGTTTGTTATCTGAAAATGTCAATAAAATCATTAAGGGAAAGCTAGCTTCAATTGCTCCTTTGTATCACTTGAAGGAATACATCAATTTTTTTTATTGACCAAAAATAATATATAACTTGTATGTGATACCTAAATGAATTTTGTAGTATAACTTTTGTAGGAAACAACGCGACTTGTCTCGCTGGAAAATAATTCCTTTAGCTAGTTTTTCTGGCAGCTCAGAAATCCGATTTAAATTAAATTTCGCTCAGCACTTAGCATTTTTTTCCCCAAGTCTAGAAACAGCTTGACACTGCTATGTTGGCAAGTAACTTCGGTAAAATCTAGCTAAGCAGTGATGACATGTTATTACCTTGGTTAATAGCCTTATGATCTATCTTTTGAGTGGTTAGATTGGTTGGTCAACTATCTAGCTAATGGGAGTCGAAAACCTTGCCCTTTTGGCCCTTAAACCTCACTGTCTTGGCCAGTTCACGTTCTGGCCAAGCCCCAGACATCAGCGGCGAACCCAACTTGACACCCTGTTTCCCCTTCCCCTAAGCTTTTGATGTTGGGTGATGTTTGCTTTCCTCGGAAGCCCTAGGTACCCTCCTAAACGCTGTTGAGTTAGTTTGCTTCCTACCGAGCTGGTTTCGTTTTGATCGACGCTTTAAAAAGCGTGCACGGCACCGGGATCGTCAGTTCGGATCGTGGCCGCGCTCACCGCGTCCACAGCACGACGTCGTCGCTCTGGGCACGTTGCGCGCGCGGCCTGCGCCGTGTGCAGTCCAGTAGTGGCCGCTTGCCTTTTGCGCAGTGGCGGCCGTGGCACTTGTTGGTGGCCGCTCGGCTGTTGAGCCCGACCGCCGCTGCCCCGCGCCGTCGCGTCGTCGTCGTGTCGCGCTGCTCGAGCACAGCTGCCGCCACACCTAGCCTGCGCATCTCGCGTCGTGTCCGCGGCACCGCCCGTCGCCGCTGCCCCTCGCGTCTCGCGTCGCGTCGCGTCGCGTCGCGAGTAGGGGTCGTCCTCGCCGTCATTTGTGCCATTTATGGCTTTGTCGCGCGCCCGTCCCTCGGTGCTCTATAGCACGTGCACCATTGCCGAGCGCTAGGAGCCGACCGCATCCCGCCAACGCAGGGACAAGCCAGCCATGCCGATCCCTGTTTCCTCTTGTCGCCATGGTCACGGGGGCCGCCTCAGTATTTCCGGCAGGGAGAGATCAAATCGAGCCGATTAATCGTATCCACAGCTTCGCCATCGAGCCGTCTATCCGTAAGACCCCACCCCGCCTTGAATTGTGCCATGCCAAACTCCAATTGGAGGTCTTCCTGCCTGGCGGTCATAAAGTAGCCGGGAAGGCCGTGCTCAAGATGTCACCCACCTTCAGTGCCTGAGAATCCAATTAACCGACACCAATATCTTCGCCTCAATCCCCTCTGCCCCGTGCGCGCCTCCTCTGTCTCCTTCGCTACCCAGACATGGTCGACGCGGGCGGGTCGTCGGGAGCGCCGCCGAAGCTCCCCTCCGCCGCACGCGGCCGGTCCTCCTCGGCCTTCCTCCACCTCAATCAACCTCACAGCCGTGTTCGCGATAAGCTTCGGATGATCACCCACCCTTTCTTTGCACTCACCGGCGTTCGCGATGGCCGGAGCGGCCGCGCCATCTGCCGCATGGAAAGCGCCGGGTCCGCCACCGCCGCGTCGGCCATCTTTGCAAGGCGCTTCCTCGCGGTCGCGATTGTCGCCTCCTATGGGCGCGCCACCGTGTCTGGGTGACCGACCACCGGGTAGATGCCGGTGAGGCCGCCGTCGGTCGCCCAGGGCCGCCGCGCTGTGGTCCAAAGACGCCCAGCGCCGCCCGGCGTACCCGCACGTGGACCTCCACGTGGTAAAGAAGAGGATTTCGTGGTGCTAGGTGAGAAGTCCCTCTCTGTTGTCATAGTACAAGATATGTCTGCGCGGTTAATTGGAAATCCGGGGTTCTTTTTTTATAAAAGAGCCAGCGAGCGGGCCTCCCCGCCGCAGGCGCCGCCCGGCTTTGGGCCGTTTCACGCGCGGGCCCGGGGCCGAGTCAGGCAGGCCTGCTCCATTCGCTTCGCCCCGCTTGGGCCGAAAAGGTGGGATACGGCCCGTTCATCCTTTGGGCGTTTTCCTTTTTAGTTTTCTTTTCAGAAAATGCAACAAGTTTGTAAATTCAATAGAAAATAGTATATGTGTCCAAAAATTATGAAACTAATTTTGTTAGCTTCCTAAAATCATAATCTACCTGCTGGTATAGTTAGTTTATGTAGCTCTGTTATATATTTAGAGTCCATCATAATAAATAAATGTACTCCATTAATTCTTGAATTAATTTCATGATTATTGGGTAAAGGTTGTCAACTTAATCCTTCTGCAGTAAGCTAATGATCTGGTTAGGTGCTTGCTCTGATGTTTGTAGCTCTTAAATAGTTAGTTGGGTGAGATAGCAAAAATACCTAGTTAAAATATAAATCAAAATGACTAGGAGGTGATTAGAAATCATCGCTTGACTTGAAGCGCTACTTTATGAGAGCGATATCTAGCTTACGAGGTTAGCCATTAGAGCTAGCTGTTCGTGTAGTTAAATGCGTGTTGTGTTTTAAGAGCTGCTTTGTTGCCTTTGTATTGATGGCATCATCCCTGCATATGCATCATGCATGGCATAATAGGAACGATGATGGATCGACGCTTATCGAAGGACTTGGTGTATACATTGAAGATGGTGCCATGGTGATCATGTCCTGAAGATTGGAATACTAAGCGTTGGTTATATGCTTTTACCCGTGCAAGCCCCGGTTCATAACCCCTACTATTCTGCACTTTATAATATTTATTTGTGCATTAAGTTTTAAGGAATTGAATGAAACCCACCTGCATAAATATCCTTATCCTATGAGTCTTACTAGTATGACAGGATCGTGTAGACTTGCTATGCTACTGGGGTTGCGGTAGAAGTCGAGTGATTCCCCTGTCACTCGCGAGAGATAGGTTTATTATTAATAATATCATGTTACTATTAATAATATCATGTTATCATCACATGGATTATATGATTAATATTGAGACCGGGCGGGATGGTTTGGTGGATCGGATGGACTTGGTTTGTTGGACAGAGCGAGGCTCTGGTTGTGTTGTCCCGTTTGTGTCAATTAAGGACCGATCGTTGCTAAGGGTTGAAGGTTAAGTCACAGATCTCCTTATCCCGAACACATACTTGTGTATGGGCGCTCGGAAGGCTTGCTCTCTCTTGTCTTGGGTTCCGGCTTCATCCGGACCGACTGTTTAGGGTGGTGCATTCATACATTTTCTTTTTGGTTTGGATGTCCTTGCACCACGTTACGGTTGGACCGGGAATGACGGGGGGCTTGGAATCCCGATTAGGGACGGGGACACGGAGCCCCGGGCGGGGAGAAAGCAAGTTGTTCTTGTACGTATGCGGGATGCGGACGAGGGAGTGTGTCTCGGGGTACCCGGTGGGCACATTGATTCGCGAATCGCCGTTCTTGAACGGTAACGACGAGGGCTTTATTCCGCAGCGTAGTAAGAACCGGAACTGGAAGATGGATAAAAGATTCTCGATTGCTTACCACTTGCTTGAAAGTAGATCAGGTGCTTACCTAGAATGGTTAGCTAAAAGATTAATATTGATTTGCTAAAATTTAAATATAAGGATGCACTACTAGTAATGCTTTCCCCGCAAGTATAAACCCACAAGCCAAATAGCCTTGCATATCCTTGGAGTCATTTTATTTCCCTCCTGTCGGGTAAGTCTTCTTTGAGTACAATTGAGTACTCGGGGTTTTACTTTCCCTCATTGCGGTGTAAATGGTGGATGCTAGTTGCTGACTCTTGTGAGTGGATACCTCCTGGTGGGCTCAGCGAGGAATTCCAATTACGCTACGATAGTATTTTGTTTACAATCCCTTTACCAAATGTTTTTACAAGAAAAGCTCTATCATAAATAATGTCATCATTAGGTAAAATGCTTATGCTTGCAATTGAATGAATGTTTATTTCATTTGCAATAACAACTAAATATTACCATGTAAGTTTAAAATGAATCAACCTTCATTTTGTTACACTTTAGTTATTTTTCATTGTTATAATTCATAAGTCATACTACGATCATATGTCCACTTAAGATATAAGAGATACAAGTTTGTTGTAAGCTTTATTCCCTTATTTGTGATCCTGCTGAAAACTGTGGAGTTTCGAGTTCTCCCCCTGGGTGTGCTCGACAGAATCGATTAAATTAGTGCGCTCCCTTGGGTACTTAGTGTCTAATAGAAGACAAGTACTCTTGTGAGTGTATTAATTTAGGCGGTTCTGCCACAAGTGGTATCAGAGCATAAATAAGCGAATAAAGCTACGTAGCCCTTTTCAAATTAAAATTTGACAACCAATTTTTGTTAAAGAGTTAGGGGGCGTTTTGCATGCGAAGTTATATAAGTAGCCCTATTACTATGGTTATGTATCTAGGATAGATAGCACTTTGCTGACTTAGATAGGTTAATCCTATTTTATGCAGGTACACTAACCCCGTGCATAGTTCGATAGCATCGATTAGCTGTAGAGAGTGAACGATGTGCCAAAATCTGAGAACGGTTGCTCTATATGTGGCAACAATGTGGGGACGGATTAGGACGTGCATTCATGCATATCCTGTTTGTGCATTGTGGTGTTAGCCAGTGTAGATCGATCCCTCTTGAAGTTCGTTTAGATTTGGTTGAACTTTCAGTGATCTCTACCTGAAATCCCCAAGTCTGCGTCAGGCAAGTTCAAGCAAAGCAATCAACTCAGACGCAGGATGATCTTCCCGTGGGATGAGGTGCAGATACTGTTGTCAGTTAGTTGTGGATGTCTCAGTGGAACACTTGATACCCTCCTAATTTATTTCCATCCTCAGATATTGATCCCTAGTCCTTCATCCTTCGAAGGAACTCCTTGTTATACCCTTGCTACTTCTAATAACCTTGTTTCCTTATGGGTATGATTTGTACTGGTATTTTGGTTAATGACTTATGGTGCCGCGACGAAACCGAGGGCCCCCTGTGGAACAGCTGCCATATGGGTGCGCTGCTTGGCACGCGCTGGTATCGAGGTCCTTGACTAAGGTCCATTATAGGTTCATACTTCTACTCCTCCTTGAAACAAAATACTTGAAAATAACCTTATGTTCTGATGAGAAATCCACAAATGGTTGATAGGGGTAATGCACTAAAACAATATGAGAAGCTTTTATGTTGAAAAGGAGAAGACAGGGAAAGACAAGAGAAAAGCAGATTAAGGCTTTGTGGCACCCATACCGATGTTCTGTCATCGTCGACCTACCTTCAGTTGTAGGGTCATGTTCGGCTTTGTTGCATGTTTCCTTTCTCCCTCTTTAATGCGTTTGTATCGTGTCCTTCGACACCCTTGCTTGGCCTCAGTCAATTTCTTGTCCCTCGTCTCGGGAGTTACGCCTTACCTTCCTCGAGTATAATGCCGTAACCACGCCGCCTAAGCTGTCGCTACCGGTGTACGTACGTCGTAGCCACCTATTGCTCTACCCCGATCACTTTTGTAGCCACCCATCATGTTTTCCTTTTGCATAACAGTCTCGCTGTAGATAGTCAACTCCTCGGGAACAGCCCTATCAAGTTTCTACAAAAGAGGGCCACTCTCAGTGTCTTCTCCACACCCACCTCACAACCTTTTCAAACCTTATCCCCTAATCAAAAACTCATGGCCTCGCAAGAACCACCATACCCTTGCCTTGAACCCACCAATCCTCCTAACCAGCCCACAGGGCTAGAAGGAGTTTGGGCCACCAGCATTTGTGAGGATATAGAGGGATTTCCCAAGCTTCTCTATATCACCACCAAGTGGCTAGGTATCCAAGATCTCCCCCACTATGAAGGCCGAGAGTTTGAGGAGCATGGCACCGAGCGGTGTGAGGTTACCGTCTACGTTGGGAAGAGTGAGAACTCTCCTGCGAAAGATGGATGGAGCGCCACCACCGTTGGTTTTCGCTTCTTCGACACCTATCAAGCTGTGGCTCGCAAAGCTCTGCGACTCCTGTGCCAGATCTATGGAGATTCTCTCGCCCGTACTCCCATGAGGTTCTTTCCACCTACGGATCGGGACTCTCCATTTTGGAAGGCCCGTATGGAGATCCTGCAAAGGCACCAACGGCAGGCAGTCGACCCCACCGTGGTATCCCTGGCCATGTACCTATTGGCCCTGGATGAGCACCATGACCAGCTGGCCTCTGAGTTGAGGAAGTGTATCACCCGAGCCGAGGAGGCCGAGCTCTTCATCCGGAAGCTCCATGTGAGCCTTGCCATGACACGTGCTCAAGCTGCCACCGCCGAAAGTCGTGAGACCACCATTGCTGAAGCTTTGCAGGAGGCGAGAGACCATTATGCTAGGCAGCTGAGAGATGCCTACCTCGTCACCCGAGACCAGCGGAGGACCCCTGCGTCAGATGGTCAACAACCCCGCATCCGGGAGGGGATACCTGTTTATCCCTGGGAGACGGAGAGGCATGTGCCCCCACCCGTCGCCCCACCACCCACTCCCGTGGAGGCCTCTGAGGATGAGTCTCTCCTCCCCTGCACCCAGCCCAACCCCACCGAAGAGTCTCAGGAGAGCAGCCGTGAAGCCCTCTGCCTCGATGAAGTAGATTAGTTGCCTGTGGTGTTGTTGCCCGTGTCTTTGCCTTCTCCAGATGTTGTACTCGTTCCGTTGTGCCCTTTGGTTGCGTCTCTTTCCGTTGTACTCTGAAGCAGTGTGTTTGTCATGCAGCCTAGCGATGTGGGGTGCGGTTTCCAAACGTATATCTCTTCTTCCTGCGATAATTTGTTATGTTTGATTAATAAGGTTTGTTAAACGCTATCGATCAGAATGGTTAGGTAATCACCTTAGTTCTGTGTATCGATGAACTTTTAGTATAGTTTTAGACCTATGCAAGCTGACTGTTGCCATCCTCTTTTACCTATGCAATTAATGCCCGTGTCCCCCGTTTCACGACCGTACCGGTCCCTCCCTTTTTCCTCGATCGCTCACACGCCCCCATGTCGCGCGAACCCTGTACCTCCCTCTCTGTTCCTCTTTTCCTCGGGTTCGCTGAGTTCTCTCTTTTCTCCGACATCATTGCGTGTGCATTTAATACCGACCCCACCCATTGTCCCTCCTTTCTTTTTCCCGCCCACTCCACACTCACTTCCAGATTGTGCCGCTCTTCGCGCCCTTTCTGTTTCCCTACTTCCGCTATAAAAGCCCTGGCATACCCCTCCTTCCACAACCCTCAGGGAGTGTTTGTGTAATCTAGCCGCTCTGCCTGAGCTTTAGGAAGAAGGTGACAAGCTGGAGATAGAGGCGTGGTTGAGAAGAAAAAGAAGAACTAGTTTCTTCCGGGGTCCATCCCAAGTTAGTAGATGGTCATGGGGCTTACCATATTTGACCTTGATATTCCTTGTTTCTGGCTCTGCTGGACCTATGCTATGGTCTGGATCATTGTCATCCTGTTGTACCTTCATTGTCCCCGTTTCGCTCGGCTTTTAGATTGAGGGGTTGAGTGTGCCGAGCTGCGTCTATCATGTAATCGCCCTGTATCCAGTTCAATGCAATGAAACCGTGTTTCCTCGTTCTCTTTACCGCCCCGAATCTCGGGACGAGATTCTTTTTAAGGGGGGTAGGATGTAACACCCCCGGTGTTACGCACTTAACCCCCTGTCAAATTATTCCATGAACATCAGGATTTTGTGCTAATGCATGTGTTGAAGCGTGTAGTTGATTGTTTGTTATCTGAAAATGTCAATAAAATCATTAAGGGAAAGCTAGCTTCAATTGCTCCTTTGTATCACTTGAAGGAATACATCAATTTTTTTATTGACCAAAAATAATATATAACTTGTATGTGATACCTAAATGAATTTTGTAGTATAACTTTTGTAGGAAACAACGCGACTTGTCTCGCTGGAAAATAATTCCTTTAGCTAGTTTTTCCGGCAGCTCGGAAATCCGATTTAAATTAAATTTCGCTCAAAGCACTTAGCATTTTTTTCCCCAAGTCTAGAAACAAGCTTGACATCGCTATGTTGGCAAGTAACTTCGGTAAAATCTAGCTAAGCGGTGATGACATGTTATTACCTTGGTTAATAGCCTTATGATCTATCTTTTGAGTGGTTAGATTGGTTGGTCAACTATCTAGCTAATGGGAGTCGAAAACCTTGCCCTTTTGGCCCTTAAACCTCACTGTCTTGGCGGTTCACGTTCGGCCAAGCCCGGAGACATCACCGACGAACCCAACTTGACACCCCTGTTTCCCCTTCCCCTAAGCTTTTGATGTTGGGTGATGTTTGCTTTCCTCGGAAGCCCTAGGTACCCTCCTAAACGCTGTTGAGTTAGTTTGCTTCCTACCGAGCTGGTTTCGTTTTGATCGACGCTTTAAAAAGCGTGCACGGCACCAGGATCGTCGGTTCGGATCGTGGCGCTCACCGCGTCCACGGCACGGCGTCGTCGCTCTGGGGGCACGTTGCGACCGCGGCCTGCGCCGTGTGCAGTCGGTAGTGGCCGCTTGCCTTGCGCGTGGCCGGGCCGTGGGCACTTGTTGGCTGGCCGCTCGGCTCGTGAGCCGACCGCCCGCTACCCAGCGCCGTCGCGTCGTCGTCGTGTCGCGCTGCTCGAAAACAGCTGCCGCCACACCTAGCCCTGCATCTCGCGTCGTGTCCGCGGCACCGCCGTCGTCGCTGCCCTCTGCGTCTCGCGTCGCGTCGGCGTCGCGTCGCGAGTAAGGGGTCGTCCTCGCCGTTGTGCCATTTATGGCTTTGTCGCGCGCCGTCCTCGGTGCTCTATAGCACGTGCACCATTGCCCGGCGCTAGGGCCGACCCGCATCCCGCCAGCGGGGACAAGCCCGACCATGCCGATCCCTGTTTCCTCTTGTCGCCATGGTCACGGGGCCGCCTCGGTATTTCGGCGGGGAGAGATCAAATCGAGCCGATTAATCGTATCCACGGCTTCGCCATCGAGCCGTCTATCCGTAAGACCCCACCCGCCTTGAATTGTGCCATGCCAAACTCCAATTGGAGGTCTTCACTGCCTGGCGGTCATAAAGTAGCCGGGGAAGGCCGTGCTCAAGATGTCACCCACCTTCGGTGCACGAGAATCAATTAACCGACACCAATATCTTCGCCTCAATCCCTCTGCCCGTGCGCGCCTCCTCTCGGTCTCCTTCGCTACCCAGACATGGCTGACGCGGCCGGGTCGATCGGAGTGCGCCGCCGAGCTCCCTGCTCGCACGCGGCCGGTCCTCCTCGGCCTTCCTCCACCTCAATCAACCTCACGGCCGTGTTCGCGATAAGCTTCGGATGATCACCCACCCTTTCTTTGCACTCACCGGCGTTCGCGATGGCGGGCGGCAGCGCCATTGCCCATGGAAGCTTGATCGGCCATCTTTGCGCTCCCTGCGGTCGCGATTGTCGCCTCCTATGGGGCGCGCCACCGTGTCTGGGTGACCGACCACCGGGTAGATGCCGGTGAGGCCGCCGTCGGTCGCCCGGGGCCGCCCGCGCGGTCCAGCACGCCCAGCGCCCGCGCGTACCCGCCGCGTGGACCTCCCCTGTGGTAAAGAAGAGGATTTCGGGGTGCTAGGTGAGAAGTCCCTCTCTATTGTCATAGTACAAGATATGTCTGCAAGGCGGTTAATTGGAAATCCAGGGTTCTTTTTATAAAAGAGCCAGCGGCGGGCCTCCCCCCCCGAGAGCCGCCCTTCTTGGGCCGTTTCACGCGCGGGCCCGGGGCCGAGTCGAGCAGGCCTGCTCCATTCGCTTCGCCCCGCTTGGGCGAAAAGGTGGGATACGGCCCGTTCATCCTTTGGGCGTTTTTCCTTTTTAGTTTTCTTTTCGAGAAAATGCAACAAGTTTGTAAATTCAATAGAAAATAGTATATGTGTCCAAAAATTATGAAACTAATTTTGTTAGCTTCCTAAAATCATAATCTACCCTTTGGTATAGTTAGTTTATGTAGCTCTGTTATATATTTAGAGTCCATCATAATAAATAAATGTACTCCATTAATTCTTGAATTAATTTCATGATTATTGGGTAAAGGTTGTCAACTTAATCCTTCTGCAGTAAGCTAATGATCTGGTTAGGTGCTTGCTCTGATGTTTGTAGCTCTTAAATAGTTAGTTGGGTGAGATAGCAAAAATACCTAGTTAAAATATAAATCAAAATGACTAGGAGGTGATTAGAAATCATCGCTTGACTTGAAGCGCTACTTTATGAGAGCGATATCTAGCTTACGAGGTTAGCCATTAGAGCTAGCTGTTCGTGTAGTTCGTACGTGTTGTGTTTTAAGAGCTGCTGTTGCCTTTGTATTGATGGCATCATCCCTGCATATGCATCATGCATGGCATAATAGGAACGATGATGGATCGACGCTATCGAAGGACTTGGTGTATACATTGAAGATGGTGCCATGGTGATCATGTCCTGAAGATTGGAATACTAACTGTTGGTTATATGCTTTTACCCAGGCAAGCCCCGGTTCATAACCCCTACTATTCTGCACTTTATAATATTTATTTGTGCATTAAGTTTTAAGGAATTGAATGAAACCCACCTGCATAAATATCCTTATCCTATGAGTCTTACTAGTATGACAGGATCGTGTAGACTTGCTATGCTACAGGTTGCCGGTAGAAGTCGAGTGATTCCCTGTCACTCGCGAGAGATAGGTTTATTATTAATAATATCATGTTACTATTAATAATATCATGTTATCATCACATGGATTATATGATTAATATTGAGACCGGGCGGGATGGTTTGGTGGATCGGATGGACTTGGTTTGTTGGACAGAGCGAGGCTCTGGTTGTGTTGTCCCGCCTGTGTCAATTAAGGACCGATCGTTGCTAAGGGTTGAAGGTTAAGTCACAGATCTCCTTATCCCGAACACATACTTGTGTATGGGCGCTCGGAAGGCTTGCTCTCTCTTGTCTTGGGTTCCGGCTTCATCCGGACCGACTGTTTAGGGTGGTGCATTCATACATTTTCTTTTTGGTTTGGATGTCCTTGCACCGCGTTACGGTTGGACCGGGAATGACGGGGGCTTGGAATCCCGATTAGGGACGGGGACACGGAGCCCGGGCGGGAGAAAGCAAGTTGTTCTTGTGCGTAATGCGGGATGCGGGCGAGGAGTGTGTCTCGGGGTACCCAGCTGGGCACATTGATTCGCGAATCGCCGTTCTTGAACGGTAACGACGAGGGCTTTATTCGGCAGCGTAGTAAGAACCGGAACTGGAAGATGGATAAAAGATTCTCGATTGCTTACCACCGCTTGAAAGTAGATCAGGTGCTTACCTAGAATGGTTAGCTAAGAGATTAATATTGATTGCTAAAATTTAAATATAAGGATGCACTACTAGTAATGCTTTCTGCAAGTATAAACCCACAAGCCAAATAGCCTTGCATATCCTTGGAGTCATTTTATTTCCCTCCCGTCGGGTAAGTCTTGTTTGAGTACAATTGAGTACTCGGGGTTTTACTTTCCCCATTGCGGTGTGCAAGGTGGATGCTAGTTGCCGACTCTTGTGAGTGGATACCTCTGGTGGGCTCAGCGAGGAATTCCAATTACGCTACGATAGTATTTTGTTTACAATCCCTTTACCAAATGTTTTTTACAAGAAAAGCTCTATCATAAATAATGTCATCATTAGGTAAAATGCTTATGCTTGCAATTGAATGAATGTTTATTTCCGCTGCAATAACAACTAAATATTACCATGTAAGTTTAAAATGAATCAACCTTCATTTTGTTACACTTTAGTTATTTTTCCGCTGTTATAATTCATAAGTCATACTCGATCATATGTCCACTTAAGATATAAGAGATACAAGTTTGTTGTAAGCTTTATTCCCTTATTTGTGATCTGGGGCTGAAAACTGTGGAGTTTCGAGTTCTCCCCCAGGTGTGCTCTCGGCAGAATCGATTAAATTAGTGCGCTCCCTTGGGTACTTAGTGTCTAATAGAAGACAAGTACTCTTGTGAGTGTATTAATTTAGGCGGTTCTGCCACAACCACTCAATCTCCGAACGTGCTACAACGATGCCCACAAGCCTCCAAGCCGTCTAGAAGGTGGCAGCCTCTAAGAGTAATAAGCACCACCGACTTGCAACTCTCTCACCTAGTGTCACACCTTGCAATCTCTCAATGCAATGCACTAGCGATCACTAACTCACTCTTAGATGCAATCACTACAAGCTCTAGTGAGTTAGAGGGCTCTCAAGCACACCAAGCAAGGACACAAAGTCCCCAATGTGCTCGGCTACTAGCCAAAGCCGGCCAAGGCAACTACTTATCAAGACCGACCGGACCCTACCCGGCGTCCGGTCCTCCCTCTTCGCCCGGTGCCTCACCGCGGCACATCGACCGGACGCGGCAACGGGGCGTCCGGTCCCGGGGGGCGCCCGGTCACCACCGAAAACGCCCGGACGCGCAAACTTGACCGGACACGTCCGGTCCCTCCCTGAACCCGGCGTCCGGTCGAGTGTTTCTCGGCGAGAAACACTCCAACGACTTTCGCCTCCATTTCCGCCCCTCGGCAAGCAATGGAAAATAAGCACTTCACTTCCCGCAGCGTCGAATCCCGCCCGCAAGCTTCGGCGGGAGGGAGAGAGGATCCCAAACCCCTCTCTACCCGACAAACACCATCCCCTTTGCAAATGTGCTAACACCACCTAAGTGTACATCACCATGTGCTAGTGTGTTAGCATTTTCACAATCATTTTTTAAAGGGTTTTCACTCCTTCTCACATCGCCACTCGATCCTAGCAATGCGATGCAAAGTTAGATCGCTCAAGTGGCACTAGATGACCGATATGCAAACAAGTTTGCCCCTCTTGATAGTACGGCCATCTATCCTAAATCCGGTCATCAACTTCTCTACACACCTATGACCGGTGAAATAGAAACGCCCTAGGTTATACCTTTGCCTTGCGCTTTCCACTCCATCTCCTCCTATGCCGATGCAACACATGCACCAACATCCACATGAATGATATGATCCACTTCATATCATCACATGGCCTTTGGTCCATCGATCTTGACCTCACTTGCTTTTCACCATCGCTTCGGTTCTTCGGCGTCAAGTCTTTGCTCAAGCCTCCCGACACTCGGTACCAACGGCTTCAAAGCCTCCAACTTGCCCTTCACCATCACGACCGGTCCATCAAGCCAAGTCTTGTCTTGATCTTCACCTCTAGCCACATGACTCCATGTCATGTATCATGCATTAAGCTCCTTCATCACCTGTGGACTAATTCTCTGCATATCTCACATAAACACAATTAGCCCACCTAGGTTGTCACTCAATTACCAAAACCAAACAAGGACCTTTTAGACGCCGACTAAACTCGTGGAGAGTCAGGCCGAACAGCAGGGTAGAGGTGAAACCGCCGAAAACTATGTTGTAGATGTGTTTTTGACGATTGGATGATGGAGACTCAATCGACCGTGATCTTGTTTATATAGGAGGGGGTGGTCTTATCCCAGTAGAAAACATGTCAAAAACACGCTCTCCAAGTTTCCATACGCGAAAATAGATCTAAAACCGAGTTGGAGATGAAATCTCCTCAAAACATGGTGAACCGGCTAAGCCGGCTCGGGGACCCGGCTTAGCCGGTTTTCCGAGAGTGGGCAGCTCCTCGGTTGACTGCCACTTAAGTGGCAACCCGGCTTAGCCAATTTTGGCACCCGGCTAAGCCGGTTCTAGGGTAGGGGCTGGCCTAGAACTGGCTAAGCCGACTGGGGCAAGGGCCGGCCTAGAACCGGCTAAGCCGATTGGCCCTAGCTCGCCGTCTCCCCGCGCAATCTTTTGTCGTTTCGTCATGCCGGCTAGCCACCAACATGCCTGTCATGTATACAACCTGTTAGAGATGTCCATAATCCACCTCGAGACAAATTTGACTATCAACAGGTACTATTAAACAAGGTTCCTGAGCTCATCGATCCATTGAAGAGGATGGAATGTGCAGCTGGTCAGGGATTTATTTTTGGGAGGAAGATACAACACTCATCTTGGCAATCCCCACTCAGCCTAATCATGATGATGTGATGGCCTGGCATAGAATCTAAATTGGAGAGTCCTTAGCCAGTGCGACAAATGCAAGTGCTCTACAATCTGGAAGAAACTATGGGGGCTTGAGTGTATTATGAAGATAAAGTAATTCTTTTGGCGATTGGCTCATAACAGTTTGGCCACTAAGGTGAATTGAAGAGACGTGGTACTCGTTGCCCAGTTTGTTTGTGTTTTGATGAGGATGTTGGTCATTATTTTCTAAAATGCAAGTTGGTGCGTAGTTGCTGGTTGCAGCTAAGGATACTCGTGTGTGCCTTCTACAAGCTCAATTTGCCAATGCCTTTGTACAGGAAATGCTCAATCTAACATCGAACACAAGATCGCTAGTGATGACCTTACTATGGAGATGGTGGGAAAAACAAAATCGGTCAGATGCAGGTGGCAACATTGTGCGTCCTGTCCTATGTTGTTTGATGGAGCCTAAATATATCAAGCCTGCTCCAATCTTTGGAAGCCTCCAGATGAGGGTTGGCTGAAGGCCAATATTGATGGGGTGATCCTGGCTAAAACAAAGGTGGGTGCTTGAGGTTCCATAATCTGAGATCATTATGGCCAAAGGATCCTTGCTAGTGCCAACAATGTTAGTCCGGTCCATAATGCTTTGATGGCTGAAACCATATGGCGTGTGTGAAGATGGTGGTGGCGGTGGAAATGCATGGTATTTCTTGGATTCAGATTGAGACGGATTCCAGCCAATTGCGAGAAACATTGTCGTTCAACAAAAGAGACTTGGTGAGAACTCGTCTGCACATGAGAGCCCCGCGACCTCACAATCGACAAGACTAGCCACTGGAGCACGACATAGAAGAAAAGAATAGAGAGAAACAGAGGAAAGGGGTGGCGGTCGAGCATCCTTTGTCGCGGCCGCCACAGGCCGCCGCTGAGTGAAGACTAGCAGCGACCTTTGCCAGATAGCTAGAGGTCAAAGGATGTTTTGGGTGCTAGGAGTTTTGGGTGCGACGCATGTCGCCCCTCACATCGCCCCTTATGAATGGCAATGTTTCGATTCGACTATTGGGTAGTTGACCCAACCTGCAAAAATTTGGCCAACAGACCATAGGGACCAACCGTAAATTCCAAAATGGATCAATAGGGCCAAAACCTATTGTTGACCCAATGAGCACCACAGATCAACCCACGTATTAATAATTTGTCGGTGTTTAGAAGTACATTGAGGAATTGAGGAATATCATATTTTGGAAGTCAAAATTAATAAAAATTAAAATCATGGTTCACTTGCAAATTTAATTGGATGCATTGCTAATAATCTCAATATATCATTATGATATTTTTAATCTTGTCTCTTATCTTTTCTAAAAGTGAAGATACTATTCATGGTTTGTGATTTTAGAAAAAATATTTGTGTCGACCCATACAGAATGAGCCATCAAGGTCATAACGTCTAGGAGACAGGTCTACCTGGCCACTAAAATTGGCCGTAAGACCACAGGGCCGGTTCCAAGCCCCTCCTGATATTTGTTTCTAAACATACAAGAGTAGGCTCTAGTTTGAAGACAGACTTAAACTCTTGTAGATTTCTAACTCCGCCCCAAACATCAGTGTCACACTGTCACGTATAGAAAGTGTCGGCAGCGACAGTCGTGTACATCGTCAATGCGTTGCACAAAACATGTACATCAACGACCTAGCAAGGAAATTCTATTCACATTTCCCCAAAACAATTTGAACTGTGATGATATTTTTACACAATCAAGCCTGCGATGACAGATCATATCTCCCAAAAGCGATTTGGAATGTGAATGTATTTGTATACAATGAAGCCTGCCAGGCCCAAGCAAAAATAAAAGCTAGAATGTAGTTTGCTGTACAGCTAAATGCGTGGCACTACTCGGCAAAATTTGGTTGGCTAACATCCCAGGATCACTCGTTGGCGCTCTGCATGAGCTCAAACCACTGCATAAAAAGAGGTCATTAGTAGGGCAACCATTTGTTAATTCAAAAGAGATCATTAATATGTCAAATGAGCAAAATTGCAAGGAGTAATTCGAACCTGTCTAATCAGATCAGCCAATGTGCGAGGAAGAGCTTCAATGTTCTGTAGCATAACATAATACGGGAACGGAAAGGAATCCATGTAATTTTTCAGCTCTAACTTCTCCCCTACTTTAAAGCATGCTTCCTTTAGATTAATAATAGAATCCTCTGGGCTATCCAGGAGCACATACGCGACCATCCTTTTCCGATTTAGAACATCTCTAACGTGGCGTCTCAAGTTTTCCTGCCAGAGAGCCAACTTCAGAACCCAAGAGGACAGGGGTATACGAGCTGCAGCCAAAACTGACGACAACAGTAGTTACCTTTTCATGGAACTTTCCATCAGATATTATCAGTATCAGTTGCTGGAGAGGATTTTGCCCTGATGGGGTGCGTGCCCTTGCAACGGCAGTATCGAGCATAGCATTCAGATGCGTCAAGAGATCAGACACTGGTTGATCCTCGATTTTGTTATCTTGCTCAAAGGACAAGCTAGAGATCATCTGAGATGAGAGCATGAAATATATATATCAATAGCTATACAAGTCCTTACAAAGTGTACAATGAAGATAAGAGAACCATACTATAAATTTCAACAACTTACGTTCACTCCAGCTTCACCATTGAAGATCTGATCAAAGTCATGTAGTACTCTAACGTTACCCTTCTTTCCAAAACTTGCGACTGCAAATTGTCCAACCTCAAGCTGTGACATAGCACGGCACACAGTAACTAATGCCTCAATAGCAAATTTTCCACATTTGCCCTCAGACATACTTCTTGAGTCATCAACAGCAATAACTACTTGGTAATTCCGTTTATTAGGCTTAGTTCGGCGCAACCATATCTTGTCCCTGCGGAAATGACTCGCAATATACGGAATAACCTGAAGAAACAAGAGTTGTGGTGCATCATATACATCCCTATGGAGGGGAAGGAAAACATATAATGATAAGTTCATTGGAAATAGAAGTACCTTCTTCATGTTTATTCTCTTTCCAGTTCTATAATCCCCTTGAAGCTTACTAGCAAGAGTTGGTTCCATGACCAGGCGCAATTGCTCTGCCAGTTCTTGGGACAATTTCATGGTTGCCAGCTCAAGATTTTTCCAGTCCACAATAGACCTTTTTATCTCTGCATCAGTGATGTCCAGATCCATCTGAGAAGGGAATTCCCTGTCAGCAGTTAGGTCAATAAGAGCTATTTTGTCATCTGACGGGGGTCGTTTGAAGGAAACAAGATCTTGGAAAGTGTGATCTATTCTGCTTTCAATTAAATTTTGAACGGATGTATCAGTTTGAATCTCTTTGCCATCAAATTCATTGGCATTTTCAGACTTGCTGGGAAGTGTTTGTGAATTTTGAAGATAAGGCACTTCAGGATTATCAGGTGTTCTCTCATCACTTTGTTCCAATTTCCTGACACGGTTTTCATCTTCCAAGAAAGATTGATTAATTTGATTGTCATCATTGATCTGGTCAGCTGTTGCAGCACCCAATGCCTGCGAGGTGCTCTGCTCTCCCTCAGGCACATAACGAAATTCAGCAGTGTTCTCATTACTATCATTTCCAGTTTCTGGTTGATGATCCTGAGTATCAGCTGAGACTCTGGCCCGTTCTTTCCAGTCCTCCAATGCATCTCCAATGCTCCTGAAAGGATTTGTCTGCTTGATGTGCTGCTGAGCATCATTTTGCATATCTGGTTTGGAGTTGGATAATAGTCTTGAATCATCACCAGCATTGGGCCTAGATATTTCCATATTGGGCACTTCATTTCCTGAAAAATTTACTGAAGGAGCAACAGCGCCGTGCATATCACTGCTGTTGGCCAAGTTGGCTTCAGATTCTCTGTTAAAATCTACTTGCATATTGTCAGGCTGTAGGCCTTCTGATGGAGGCATAAGTGAATCGGTCTTGTCCAATTGTTGTGTATCCATCTCACCTGCTTCTGTGTTTGCATCTTCAACATGCTCCCCTTCATTATCTAACACACCATCGCTATGCTGAGCCATATCTCCTTCCTCCATATCATCTGAAGCATCTAACCCCTCATCTGCTTGCTCCGCTTCTTCGGTACCAACATCTTCATTGCCAGTTTCTCTTTCGTCAGTTTGTTCTTGTTCCTCCATGTCAACATCAACGGAATCATTCTCTGGTTCAGGGAGCTCAGGCCCAGTTCGGTCATCATATGCATCAACTTTGTCCATGACTTCATCAGTATTCAGATCAGTTTCATCACAGGCACTAGGATCATGTTCCAAATTATTATTCTTGCCTTCCTCAGAATCCATTTCCATAGGATCCTCCTCAACAGAACCATCATCCTTAGCTCTCAGTTCCCTATCATCCTGTTCTGTCCCTTTGGCTGATGAGCCTGACTCATATTTCTCAATAGATGTCTTAGGATCATCATCTTCGTCCTTATCCCATGATTTCTTGCCAACCACTTCACTTGCATCACCAGTATCACCCATCTGATTATCCAAGTTATCCTCATCTTCGCCACCCGAGTCTTCACCTTCAAGATCCTCAGAAACATCAGATAATTCTGCGTTAAAATCATCTTGCATTTCGACAGCTTTGTCATCATTCTTAGGAGCTGGATCTGCCTTACATGTCAAGTCCTGCAACACGAAAGGAGGTCAGCTTCAATGAAGCATACAGAAACTGCTGCGGTTTAAAGTATATATCACTCGTATACATCTCCAATTTGTAGTGTAGAGGCTGGGGTATTTATTTCGTCCCGCTATCAAACAAAGTTAGAAGGATGTACTGAGCACACTAACCTTACTATCACCAAGTTGTGATTCATCATCTATCTCAGAGCTTACACTCTTTTGACCATCCCCATCACCCATGCCAGTTCCACTTCCAACAGCATCTTGCTGTAGTTCATCATCTGCATCTTCCACTGTATCTTCGGTGGAACCAAACCCCTCCGTAAATAGATGAATGAAAAGGTCCCCTAGTGCAAGAGTCATTTCAGAAGTCTGAAACCAAGAGAAAGAGGCCTTAGAAAAACAAAACTAAACATTATTTTACCAAAATATAAGAGGACAAGTCTAAAGTTCATCCAAACATGAAATGCTTACTGTTCTGTGTGCTTCTAAAAGTTCAGAAAGTATCCCTTCTGCTGATGACAGGATCACACCCAGCCAAGCATGAAGATGCATTAGGTGAACCTCTATATTAGTACGTATCTCAGGTTTATAGTCAACCAGCAACCTCTGTTGCAAACAATAACAAATGAGATGGTATATAACACAAAATTATAAAGATAAGAAAATGGTGTAAAGGGATGGAACAAACCACTAGAATACAAATCTTTTCACAAATATCATCCAACTTAAGATCCATAATGCATGTCTGCAAAGTATCTTTCCATGATGCAACATTACCAACTGGTGAATTTTCAGTATCATTACTGCATACTTCATGATCAGTGAGCTTTCTGAGAACACCAACAAATAGCATGAAAGTTCCCTTCAAAATTTCTATATACAAAGATTCAACCTTCAAGCATAGCTTATGATTTTCTTCAACTTCTCTTGGGTTCTCCATTGCCATCTTGCCCTACATCAGTCATGAATATATTTAAGCATAAAAGATCCACATAGAATACAAAGGAAAATGCCTAGTTAAATCAACATGTAGCATGCACTATTTGGACAGAAGTAAATTCTGGTTGAAACAAAAAAAAAAAAAAAAAAAGACTGGAGATGTGCCGCCCAATAAAAAGTGGGATATAGGATTGATTTTCCATTTCCCCATGTTTCTCAAAAAGAATGCCCACATAGGATTGATTTTCCATTTCCCCATGTTTCTCAAAAGAATGCCCAACTGAATGCCCCTCTCTTCTTCCTCAGGCCTCACCTAGTCACCTCTCCCTATCCCTTGTTCTCTTTCATCTCTCATCTCTGTTGGAATTTCTGATGATTTCATTATTGGGCACAACCCTAGACCATATAGTCTCATACATGGGCCTCATGGGCTTAGCCTCATGGGCCTAATACACACATACTCCAACACCTCCCCGCAGTCTGAACTACCGGCGCAGCGGAGTTGCAGACTGGATATGAAAAGAAGCACATACACACGAGCCCCCCCACAGACGCAACTAGCCACGGGTGATGTTGAGGCTGGAGCGAAACTCGGTGAAGGTCGAGGACGGGAGGCCCTTTGTGAAGATGTCGGCGAACTGGGAGGTGGTTGGTACGTGAAGGACCCGCACCTCGCCGATGGCGACCCGATCACGGACAAAGTGAAGGTCGATCTCGACATGCTTGGTCCGTTGGTGCTGAACGGGGTTGGTGGAGAGGTAGACCGCACTGACGTTGTCGCAGTAGACCAGCGTGCTTCGGTGGAGAGGGCTGTGGAGCTCGCCAAGGAGCTGGCGGAGCCAGGAGGCCTCAGCCACGCCGTTGGCGACAGCGCGGTACTCAGCCTCGGCACTGGAGCGGGAGGCCACCGGCTGGCGCTTGGACGACCAGGACACCAGGTTGCCGCCCAAGAAGACAGCGTAGCCGGAGGTGGAGCGCCGAGTGTCCGGACAGCCGCCCCAGTCGGCGTCCGTGTAGACAACCATCTCGGTGGAGGAAGACCGCCGGTGGAGGAGCAAGCCGTAGTCAACAGTACCCCTGAGGTAGCGAAGGAGACGCTTGAGAGCAGTGAGGTGGGGCTCCCGGGGATCATGCATATGGAGACATAGCTGCTGAACTGCATAGGTGATGTCCGGCCGGGTGAAGGTGAGGTACTGAAGTGCTCCAGCAAGACTCCGATATGCAGTGGGATCTCATCCTTTGGGGTGCCCTCGGTCTCGCATGCCTTGCCCTGGGTGTCAACCGGAGTGGAGCAGGGTTTGCAGTCAGTCATCCCAGCTCGCTCCAGGATATCAAGAGTGTACTGCCGCTGGTGAAGAAGTAGCCCTGCAGGGTGAGGCTCAACAGTGACCCCGAGGAAGTGGTGGAGCACACCCAGATCCTTCATGGCGAACTCCTGCTGAAGTGAGGAGATGATGCGGCGTAGTAGTGACTCACTGGAGGCTGTGAGGACAATATCATCAACATAGAGCAAGCAGTACGCGGTCTCGGCTCCATGGTGATAGATAAACAAAGGACGTGTCGGACTTGGCCTCCACGAACCCCGGTGTCGATAGGGAAAGCAAAGAAACCGGTGGTTCCACGCCAGGGGGCCCGCTTGAGGCCGTAGAGAGACCTGTTGAGCCGGCAGACCATATCAGGGCGAGAAGAATCAACAAACCCCGCCGGCTGACTGCAGTAAACTGTCTCAGTGAGAAGACCATGCAGAAAAGCATTCTTCACGTCCAGCTGATGCACGGGCCAGGAGCGAGTGAGAGCCAGTGAGAGCACCGTGCGGACGGTGGCGGGCTTGACCACGGGGCTGAAGGTCTCATCATAGTCGACCCCAGGGCGCTGAGAGAAGCCCCGGAGAACCCAGCGAGCCTTGTACCTCTCAAGAGTACCATCAGCCCGGCGCTTTTGGGGTCCAGATCCACTTGCCGGTGGCGACATTGGAGCCCGGGCGGACGGGCACCGTGATCCCACGCCCTGGTTGGCGAGGAGTGCCGCGTCCTCCCTCTTCCATCGCGCGGCGCCGGTGAGGGGTCGGACAAGGCCTCGCGGACGGAAGAGGGTACAGGGAGAGACCGCGAGTCCCCGGCATCGCCGCAAGAGCCCGGGGCTGCGGGGTACCGGCCGCGTGTCGCGTCACCATATGGTGAACATGACGTGGGGTGGCGGTGAAGAAGCGGTGGGGGTACACCGGCGCCGCGACACGGGCAGCCGGGGGCCGCGGGCGGCGGAGTCGGTGTCGCCGGCAGGGGAAGAGGCCGCCTGCGGTGTAGAGGACCCCGCAAAGAAGGGGTCACCGTGGTGACGACGGCGGGGCGGCGGCGGCGCGGGCGCTTATCCGTGCACGACGCCTGGGGCGAAGGCCGGCCGGGTGGCAAAGTGCCGGGCCGCCCCGAAGACGGAGGCGGCGGCGGGCGGGGCCGTGCACACGGCGCCGGTAGACGAGCACCGGCTGGGCGGCAGCGCCCGGTGGGGCCGGAGTCGACGGCCCACGACCCGCGTCAAGTTAGTGTGGGGGGGCCGGCCCGGAAGGTGAACCCTCGATGCCCGACGAGGGAGTAGGGCTAGAGGGGTCACCGGCAGGAGCCGAGCTGGGGCACGGTCCCGTCGACGAGCACGGTGTAGCGGTACCTGCAGGATACAACAAAGAAGGTGGCTCGACCTCACCGTGTCGCTGGGAAACAACAAGGAGAGGTCAGAATCCGGGGAGGGAGGTGGGTGTGGTGGTGGTGGAGTAGGGGAAGACGGTCTCATCAAACACCACATGGCGAGAGATGAGGACCCGACGAGAGGTAAGGTCAAAGCATCGGTACCCCTTGTGATCCGGGGAGTACCCGAGGAAGACACAGAGAGTCGATCGGGAGCCCTTTGTGCGGAGCGGTGGTCGTGGTGTTGGGGTAACACGCACACCGAAGACTCGAAGGTGGTCGTATCGAGGAGGGGCACAAAAAAAGAGCGTGGTGTGGTGTGGGGGCGGGGGCAAGCGGAAGGAAGGCGGTTAAGGAGATAGGTGGCGGTGTGTAGACTCTCGGCCCCGAAGAGCGAGCAGGAAGTGACGCCTGAAGCAGAAGGGTGCGCATGGTGTCATTGGTGGTGCGAATCATGCGCTCAGCCTTGCCATTCCGAGAGGACGATATGGGCAAGACATGCCTTAAATCGCATAACCGTGAGAGAGGAAGAAGGCACGGGAGGTGGAGTTATCGAACTCCCGGCCATTGTCACACCGGACGGCCTTGATGGTGAGGCCGAACCGAGTAGACACCCAGCGGAAGTGGAGAAGGGTGGGAAAAGCTTCGGACTTCGCACGCAAGGGGAAAGTCCAGAATAGTGAGAGAAATCATCGACCACCACAAGGTAGTATTTGTAGCCGAGATGCTAAGGGATGAGAGGTCCATAGATCGCAAAGTGGACTAGATCAAAAAAAATATGAGTAGTATGGGGGAAGAAGAAGACTGAAAAGGAAGACGAACGTGACGGCCCAGCTGACACGCATGACACAAGTGCTCATCGTGAGCCCGAGGAAAATGGATGTCGGAACTGCGACTGAGCTGCATCAGAGCATCACGGCCAGGATGGCCGAGACGACGGTGCCAAGTGGTGGAGGAAGTAGTGGCGGCAAAAGCAGCGGACAAGGTGGACGGTGACGAAGGCGAAGCGGACACCGGGAACTGAAGGGTGTAAAGGGGCCCCGCGGCCGTCACATCGGAGAAGAGGACGCCGAGAAGCCAAATCCTTCACAAAGGAGACCTTAAGAGTCGAATTCGACGCAGCAGAATTGTCACCGTAAAACGGCGAATAGAAAGAAGGTTGTGGACCATGAGGGAGCCACAAGAACATCGGGAAGGCGAAAAAGAGCCATGAGTGTGAGCGGCACCAACGGAAGTGACGGGGGAGACACGAGCCGTTGGCGACCATGATGGACGGAAGGATGAGAAGAGGAGGGAGGATGAATGGAAGAGAGTATGCCGTGGTCGGAAGTAGTGTGGTAAGTGGCTCCCGAGTCGGCGATCCAGGCTGGCCCGACAGGTGTCAGGGCCATGGCCAAGGCCGCCGGATCCCACCCGGCTGATACCATGTTGGAATTTCTGATGATTTCATTATTGGGCATAACCCTAGACCATATAGTCTCATACATGGGCCTCATGGGCTTAGCCTCATGGGCCTAATACACACATACTCCAACAATCTCCTCTGTCCTCTCCCTATCCCGAGAGAGGAGAGAGGAGACTTCTGAGAAACATGGTGTGGATGCTGTGCATGTGACTGCTCAGGCATGGTGCCATCTTTATACAATGTGAGAATATGAATATATTGTGAGTCGTGGGTCATCATTTGAGCCCAGGCCTGTTGTTAGATAACCTAATCCAATCCCAGATCCACACCCATGCGATTTGGGTTAGGTATGGATAAGCAGCTCGCTAGGTATATCCGACTATCCGTCCGTCATCCCGTTTCCTTCGGTGGACTAGCCTTGTGCCCCTTTGCCCCATTTGGGTGTGGATGAGCCAGGTGTGCCCATACCCACCCCAACAGCAGGTCTAACTGAACCTCATGGGCTGTTTACACATTATGTGGTGCGGTGGCGGCTTGGAACTCTAACAAATAGGGATGAAAACTAATCCTAACCTACCATAACAAACTATATGTGTGCTCTCTCTAGACACACATACATCGATGCAATCATACTAGTATTGGGAGAGAGAATTAAATACGTTTCTTGGTCTTTGAGACACAGGTGGTTACGCCTTATATCCTAGGATGAAGGAGTATATTATACTCTTAAAACAAAGATAAGTTTAAGCATATATACAGAACTACTCAAAATAGGACGGGTAACTAAACAGGTATTCAAATACATAGCAGCACAAACCTTCTCCAGCAATTCTTCCAAACGCGAGATAAGAATTTTCTTAACAGATCCCACTGAAAGATCCTGGTGGCATTGAACCAGCATGTCTTCTCTCAATGAATCTATAAGCTGGCAATTATCAGCAAAAAGTTGCTCCATCTCTGTTGTAGCGAGAGGCATACTCTTATATGCATCTGCTGATATATTATTGGATCCAAGCAAGTATTCATCCAACAACGAATCTACACGCTGGCAATTATCAGAAAAAGGTTGTTCCATCTCTGTTGCAGCATTAGGCAAAAACAGCAAATATATTATTCCATCCAAGCAAGTATTTATCTAACAACTCCTGCCAAAAAAAAAAAAGAAGAAGATATGAGTTACAAGACACATATCAGTATATCACTGAGTGCACTATTTCTCATATGTTCCTTAAGCTCAGAACCCCAAAGGAACGTCACACTGGCTTCAACTTATTTGGAACTTATCTTGGGGTCTAAGATTTATTGAATGAAACCAAAAATCTAAGACCCCTGTTTGATCTTGGTTCACTACAATCCATAAGCTAAAGAGGCCACACCTATAAGGCAACAGAATCGATTAAGTTTACCTTAGATTCAGAAAATTTCAAGATGAACTTTCCAAGAAGAGATGAGATCTCTGCAACTTCAATGAAGTTGTTACAAGAGTTATAATGGCAATCCTTGAAGATTCTGAGCAATAAGTTGGAGTCTGTTGTCATGGTGAGTACAGTATCAAACAATTTCTACATTTAAGAAATAGCAAAGTGATGTGTTAGCCACTGTGCTGTCAAACAATGTGCATAAAGACTAGCACAAGATACATTAAAATTGTAAAATCCTTTAAGCTTAAAAAACTTAAGTAGAAACTATACCTTTTGCTGCCACATGGAACTCAGCAGCATATTTTGGTTTGACGATAGAGATTTACTCTTTCCTATTCCTATAAACGATAGCAAGTGAGTTTGCAAACTGATTTTAAACCCCTAAAAGTAAAAGCACAAGTCGAGAAGTACCTCCAGAACCTAATAAGAAAATAGCTTGCTGGAATTGGTTCAGCTTATCAAATAGATTATAAGCAACATGTCGTTGTTCAGACAACACAGTCAACAGATGACTCATAAACGATGTGGCCTTGTTAACCTGTTTGCTCAAAGCATAAATATAAACTGATATATGATGATCTATAGCACCAGATACCAAAAATAACTAGGAACTTACCTCTTCTAAACCTAGATCTTTGTTAAATTTCAAAGAAACCTGTCGAAGTTGTTGCATCATTGCCAAACATTTGAAGTATTGCTGGTTTGCAAGTTTCCAGTTATCTGTGTTCAATAGTGTGGAATGATTGATGCTAACACCTTCCAGCATTTTCTGCGAGCTCACTTGCTGTAGTAAATGTACAGAATCATATGACTGCTCCAAGAACAATGGACTTGGTGCAGCCAGCTCATCTCCCCACTGGAAGTAAGAGAAAAAATTGTATAAAAAGCTCATTTCTTTTGGGCAATGGAGTAAAGGAACGTCAAGGGTTTCAGTCAAGGTATATTTTGTTTGGTCTCACATTACAGAATTATCATACAGCTATAAAAACAGGGAAATAGATTATCTTGTTTTAGCACTAAAGTACCTCATGACCCATTGGCCTGTGCTTTGATAATCCACATTCCTCAAGAGTTTTGAACAGATTGGATAGGGCTGTTTTCTTCTGGTTCTTTTTCCCATGCTTCACTGTACTAGCAAAATTAGCTGCCCCACAGATTCTCTCAAGTGAGACCCAAAATAACTGCAGTCTGTCATTGAGCTCGATTTCATTCTGCTGGTGCTTCACACTGTGTACAATATCTGCATATTCTGCTAAAAATAAAATTATATAAGTTCGTAACAAACACACTGGAGGGAAAAGAAAGATAGAATCGGCTTTTCTTTTCTTTTTGTGTGTTGAGGGTGAGGAGATAGGGACCTTTGGCACTAGGAACTCCAACAATACTACGATTTGATTGCTGCAATGCTTGTAATGATAAAGAAGTCTCACTTGCCCATTTGTGGTACCACAAAAACCTGCAAAAGAAAAAGGAAAATAAACATAAATTGGTGTGACAATTAAGGAATTAATAGTACAAATATGATCAGCTTTACAGGGCCACCTTTTGTTAAATTTTTCAGTGTCAACAGGAATCTCTGATTCAGGCCTCTGAGGATCAAGCCAGCACGGAACCTGCCTTGCTGTGGCTTCTTCATTCAGTAGAATGACAACAGGACTTTTCAAAATATCCTGTCCAAAATGCAAATAGCATGTCAATTGTGTTACCAAAAGAGCTAATGACATATTAGTGGCCATTTTAGGTTGTGTGCAGTCAACCATACCAAAGTTTGGTTACAAACTAAATTTATGTATCGAGTTTGGATATTTGAAAATGATACCACCAGATTTCATAGAAGTAATAATTTTTTGTCTAAAAGTGATACTTTAGTTTATGTTTCATAAATATATTAAAACAGAAGTTACTAGTCAAATTTGTTTCTGAGGCCACGGCAGATGTCCAAAATTTCACCAATATTATTTGTGACAGGAGGGAGTAGCTCAAAAACAATGATGTTATTACAACAAATAAGAGAACCGTGCAGTAGCTCAAAAACAATGATGCTATTAGAACAAATAACAAAGCCAGTGGGCTATCTTCTTCCCATGGTCAAGTTTATAATAGTTTTGGAGCCAAAGCATAGCTAATCATAAAGACATCAAGCAATCAAGCAATAAATATAATAATAATAAATACATTGAACTATTGCAGAAAATTAAAAAAAAAAAACTTTCATAATAAACATAAACACATCAAGTAATCGATACATACATTGAACCGTTGCAGAAGCTTAAAAATCTTTTGCCTGGTCCTTTTAAAATTTTCAATAGAAGCACTACTATATGGCGCTTGCTCCCAGCTGTAAAGCTTGACGTGATCTTTCAACTCCTTCTCAATGTTTTTTTTACCATCTTCAATTTTCCCACGAACACTTGAGGTTGGAAATTTTGTCAGAACCAACCATGGATAAAAAAAAAAACAGAAATACTTTCACATAGATTGAAGAGTGACTTACAGTGACAAAAACTGCATGTAGTAGCCAAACACATTGTACAGAATATTCTGGATTTTCTTCATTTTCTCCTTCTCAGTACTGTCGAAAGTGGACAAATGTTAAAAAAAAAAAACTATTTTCAGGATAAGGAAAATTAATTAATGGTGGAAACATCAAAATAATTTCAATTTCAACAGCTATACTGGACTAACTTAAGCAAAGCAAACAGTACTGATCAAGTTTTGATCTCACCTTGAATAACCACCCCATGCTAACACCAGTAGAAATCTCACCATGGAAGGCAAAGAGAATATGCAAGCGCCTCTTGTACTCTCCAAGACTCGATGTTTGAACAAATTCCTCAATGCTGAATTTGCAGACCAGTTTTTGCATTAGAAAAAATATACATTTCTAGGAAGGGAGACAAAAAATATGCATTACCTTCTAATAATAGACAAATCCTCGTCCGTTGGGATATCAGAAGTCTGAGTAAGTAACGCCGCAATGGAAACCACAGCTGCATACAATAATATTCTGTTAAACCAAAAATCAAGCAATAAAAATTAAATAAACTTGACAGTAATATAAACACACCTTTACAGCATTCATATCATACTTTGCCTGGACCTCCTCTAGCAGTATAGGCCAGGAATCTAACTCTCGAGCCTTTGCCATGAATACACAAGCAAGAATATTGATGCAAGATGATCTGCAAGGAAAAGGGTATTGATTTGCCAGAAACATATTTTTCAGATGTTGGGCATATGACACAATGTGCCACTAAAATTGAGAAAAAAAAAATTATGGTCATCTAACTGACTGTAGATGAGAAATTAAAAAAGTTTTGAAAATACAGTACATAATCCATTTTGAGGAAAACTACAGTATAAACTGAAATATAGGCATTACATCAGAAAATGTGCACAAAGGTTTGTCAGGGCTTAGCTTTACCTTTTAGAAAGAACTTCGAGTCATTTTCCTGCAATGTTTGAGCTTTCCCAGCCAGAAGTTGCAATCCAAGTAAGACCTTAAGAATAAGAAATATAACAAGAGAAACAAAGGACAAATCAGTACTCAAAGGCAAGTTAATACTACACAAACAATCATTGAATAACAGACCTTCGAAATTGGAGTGCTCAGGGGAATCACTAAAAGGGAAGCAATTAGATCCAATATTTTCAAGAGACCAGGGTGATCAGGCCATTCATCCAAATAGTTATTAACTCTCTCCTGAAGTGCAGTTAGTGACTCCACCATCTTGAACAACACAGGAGGATTTGGATCCTGCAATAAGCTAAATTACTAAATACAAGAAAAGAAACGGATGGACAACAAGGTACAATCTGAAGGATGGCATACCTTGTAAGCGTTATAACCATTGCAATCTTGAGATGTTTTTGCACAAGATTGTTGGTATTCCAGACAAACACGAAATAGGTGCTCAGGCATGAGCTTCTCATCAAACATAGAACATGTTAATTCCGGGAGATCTGAAAAATTTTACACAGAGCCAATGTTATACGTACAGCACTGTTTGAAATGGAAGCAATAAAATTTACCTTTAAGTATTCTTGTTCCCAGATCATATGATTCTATAAAAGACTGGATTTTCTGTGCATCACTAACTTGGCATTTGCGGGGCTGAAAGAAATTCAACAGGAAATTATCAATTAGCTATGAAATTGTACACAATAACAGAGATCATGTGGTAGTTTAGTAGTTTACAATTGAGCAAAACACAAGGCAGTCCCTAAACTCGTCCCGGGGTGTCAGCCAGGTCCCTGAACTCATAAAATGCATTTTTTGGCGGACATTGCCTGATTGCGTGGCCAAAAGTGACTCGGCCTAAGAAGATTGGAGGCTGGGCTTTGAGAGTGAATGGCTTTGGCTAGCTAAAACTCAGCGAGGTAAACCTTGGGCGGAGATCCATATCCAGGTTCATTCTTCTGTAAGAGATCTCTTCTCTGTGGCATTGATCAACAGTGTTGGAGACAGTGAGACACCCACTCTTTTCTGGACAGATAATTGGCTGCATGAAAAATCCATTGCTTTCCTTGCTCCTCAGCTCTTTTCCTTGGATTCTAAAAGGAGGGCTGAAAGACGTACAGTATGTGAAGCCACAGTATGGGACCTCTAGTGCCTGCAACGTCCCAAAATGGGACGTTGCAGGCACTAGAGGTCCTGCCCATCTAGAGGTCGCTAGATGATGGTGATTGTTGGGTCGGGTCATGGTTTATTAATGTGAAAGGCACATTTGTTTCTGGTACGAGTTCCCTTCCAAATTATAAGTCGCTTTAACTTTTTTGGTACATAGATTTTGCTTCGTATCTAGACATGTTATATCTAGTCTAGATACATAGTAAAATTAGCTCTCCTGTGTATTCTACAAAAAAAAGGTCATGCACCATTTAGATCCAAATAGACACGATCTACTCCAAGTCAAAATGCCACATGCCACGATTGGATCCACAATTCATTATAGACAGGGGCAAGAACTTAATGGCAAACCAATTGTTCGCTTACCTGTTCTGCCTAAGGAGCACTAGCTTTGACCTTGCCGCCACTACAATTGATGACATGTGGCCTTTGATGTGGAGGGGGTGATGAAGGCGTAAGGGTAGGGATGGTGAGTTGGCGACAGTGATGTGACGCCACACTAGATTGGAACATGAAGAAGGAAGAGCATGTACATGGAGTGCTAGAGACCATTATGGCATTATGTACATGGAGTGCTAGAGATCATTTGGACCTAGATTGAAAGCAATTGTGCCTCTAGATTAATTGATGATGATTAGGATACAAAGTACAATATATAGGCAAGGATCATTAGGGTTTATAGAAAGCACCCAATCAACGGTGATCCTTGCCTAATCTTCACCATCCATCTATCTAAGCCAGCCGCATGGGCTGGGCTCTAGGCCCAATAGGGCTGCGCCTATTCTAACACAGATGACACACCATGACAAGTTCGAGAACCTAAAAATGGAAATTTAAGAGTTCTAGACATGGATGACACCTGAAGACAAGTTCAGGCACCCGATTGAGTGATGCTACGAGTCAAGTTTAAGGACCACTCGTGCATTTTTCTCTTTATTGCTATTTATTCTTGCCCTATTTACTACATGCAAAAGGAACAGAAATGCAGGATGCATAAAACGCATCAGATCATTATCAGCATCTGAACATCCAGAAAAAAGAATGCACAACTAGTATATCAGATAAACTATTCTAGTTATTTTATTTCATTACAATTTTATTATACCTTCTCAAAAAAGATCTGGCGAACCAAACAATTGGTCATGTATGGTCACAATACATTTTAGAGCAGACTCTGGTATCAGATCCCAAGTATCTTCAACAATACCATTATCCTCGACAATTCTTTCCTGAAATAAATAAGATTGTTACATCAATATGCAACATCAAATACAGACATTCATAAAGAACTAGCATAAGGGCAATACCGTAATTTTAAAAAATTCATGCTCTAGTTTTTCTTCATTATCTACAACGCTGCCTTCTGATTCCATATCTGAAAGTAACAGCACATCTTCTTTAAAGATGTCTTCTATACAGATCGTTCTTGATTTGAACTTATAGTACTGAAAATCATCGCTTTCTTTAGCCTTCAAACGATATTTCATGTCGATCCACATGCTTGTAAAATGATCAAAGGTGTCCATCAATGACTGGAAATAAAAAACTGGTAAGAGATCACACTTGGTTTATCATGAAGCAAAATGACATGGATATGAAAATGCATTACCACATAGGATGACTTATCCATGACAAGGGAACAACTGACACAATCAGCAGTTCTTACTAAAGAAATATGATGTATTGAAGCAAGCATCTCAGACCGGGATTTCTGCAATTAGTACACAAAACATTGCTGAAAGCCAGCTCCAGAGAAATAAATCCATAAAATTAACGAATCTAATGACATTAAATAAGCAAGTAGGATTAGATGCACTAACCACTTTGTCGGCTACTTTACCAACATTCAACTGACTTGACACAGCAACAAGCTTCTTCAACATACCTAAATATCCAGAACCACTGTATGGGGTCCCTAGTTGGTTAGTAATTGTATAATTTGTAAGATCATCAGTCGCATCAGTTACAACCCTTTCGGTAAAAGATCCAGACGGAAACTGCATAAAAGTATAAATTGCTCCCTACACAAAGGAAATGGCAACAAAAGAAACATTAGCATCATAAAGTCAACGACACTAGCCAAGGGCATTGTATTGCTTCATTGCAACATCTACAAACAAATGTGGTAAAACGGATAGCATCGAATCAATACATAAATATGACAACTTATCAAATTCAACCTACTAATACCTATACCTATACCAGAGTCCACATTGAAATAAGCATATATTTAGTAGCATTGTTGATGGTAATTAATGGAAGAATCATTTATTAATTATATTTCAAATATAGCTGCAAAAGTAGACATACAAGAACTCTATTTAGAAGCATTGTTGATGGCAATTAATGGAAGAATCATTTATATTTCAAATATAGCTGCAAAACTAGACATACAAGAACTCTATTAATATCCTCTTCTTTAGTCTTCTTCAAATACTCCCTCTGAAGAGAACCAGACAAAGCAATTGCTAAGCCAAGTTTCATTTCATATACAGCAACTTGAATTGGCTGGATCAAATCAATATATTCCCTATAATCCTCTGTCAGCCTCTTGATAAAGTTCATGGATGTTATCTGCCACAAGATGATTGCAAAGCTAATCAATATAGCAGCAGTTACCAGCAGTAAATAAAAGGAGAATAAATTATCATAGGCCAATAAGCTCTCAGCAAAACGACACAGAAAATCAGGAACATAAATCACACCTGCCAATTGCAAACTCTGTCAACCTCTAGTTGCCCAAGTCCTTCGCGATTTAAGTTAGCTAACAAGTCCTTGCACTCAGACAGGCGGTCCTCAAACTCAAGGCATGCAGCAATAAGACTCTTGTGTTTAGATTGTCTAGGACGAAATACAACCTGCAAAAATGCACAGAAAGTTAAGCCCACCAGTTCTCCATTCCATTTCAAACACAAATAGACTGCATTAATCGAATATTGGCTGATGATCAATCATTTTGGCTTATTACATTCTCTGAAGATAACCTCCAATCAACCAGACATACATTTTACCAGAGAGAACGAATATAGCAAGTGTAACTATCGCCATCACCAAAGGTAAAGGTATCCCTGATCAAGCACAGAACCTAACAACTTAAACTGTCCAGAGATGCAGATAAGTAGCGACATACAAAAATAAATCCTAGGGTCTGAATGGTTGCTTGCATTGCATTTGATCCACGGAATCAATGAGCACTTTGCGTTTCTTGGTATGCACCTTTCTGTAGGCCCGCGCTGATCTGCTTCTCAAGGAACTTACCATGGCGCATTGGCTGACCACGCCTTCCTCCACCCCTTCTTGCTTCCACCGGCACTGGCGCTGGTACCAATGCGCGCTTGCCGTACAACACCAAGTCGAGCAACCTGCGGGACACGGCACAGCAGCCGTCCAGAAGTGGCTCAGGGGAGCGTCCTCTGGCAGCAACAGCTCCAAGAACTGGCTGTGGCGACAAACGTGGTAAGCACAGCGGCAAGGGCAAGCAAGCAGGCTGCAGCAGTTGTTGGCCCAGGGTCGGTCTGCCTGCCTAGAACCCGTGGACCAAGTCCATCCACGTGGCATTGTGGACTGAGAACTGTCCGCCTCTGGCACCCTTGCTTGCCGCCCCTGCTCTCCAAGTGGCCCCAACCAGCAATCGTGAACCAGCAGCAGGCACTTGTGGCCAGCGCCAAGAGCCACTGAGCGGTGCCTCCTCTAGGCTTCTACAACCCATGGTGGGCATGCATCATGGGCTCAGCAAACATTGGTGTCCTTGTGTTGAACAGATCGTCGGCTAGGCCCTTGGGAGCCTACGGTATACGGTCAAGGCCTTGAGCCCATTATGGTTTTCTATAAATTGATTGTTAGTCATATAATAGGCAAGGATATCTTGTGGTGGTCATACTTGCAAAAACCAATCCTAGATCCTGTGCGAAACGGTCTCTAGCTGAGTTGATTCTCCACGGGAGCGAATTTTCAGGCTCAGAAAAATCACCTCGCCTGTCACACGCCAAAGCATAGGTCTAAGGTCTAGCACCGGTTGTGGTCGTTCTCACATGGCACAGGGTTCGGGGGTTTCTCGACCTGCGTGAGGTCTTCTCCTTAAGGCCTTGTTTGGCTGCACACAAATACACTCCAATCCATACGGTTTTGAAGGGATTGAGGTGTATTTAGTTCAAATTACACTCCATTCCCCTCCAGACCGTTTGGATTGAAGTGTACTTAGGTGCAGCCAAACAAGGCTTTATGCAATACTTGGGGGGGGCGTCTTACCTCCCACATGTCAAGTATACTCTACAGCCCCAAGACCAATCTAAGCTTTCCGCACAATTCCATTGCTTTCACCAATACAAGAAGCTCACAAGATGCAAAGAATTAATATCTGCTACCTCCAGTCAAATAAATTCGCCATTGAGACCAGTCGTTTTTCCCCTATCTAGAACGTCATATTTAATTGACTGTAGATACAAAATATCATAGTGCAGAAATGAACAGGAAGAAATGGGAAATCAATGATGTATAATTGTAATAAGACCTTTGCTCGGGTGTCTTTTCTCATCAATTTCCAGCGATTGCAATAAATTGTTGTCATGGCTACCTTCAGGGGAGCTAGAACCAGCTAATTCCTCACAATCATGACGAATCTGTAACAACAAAGCTTCCATAAATTTCCCAGTCTTTTTCCTTTTCTTTGGAAGAGTTGGCTTCCTTTCTTAAAAAGATGGATATCAATTTGATGATGCATGCTACATAGCTCAATTGATAATCAAAAAAGCATAGCTTAATTGATGACACAAGCCACGGTGCATTATGTTCTTGTTTGCATGCTTATTCAAGAAAAATGTTCTACCTTGCATCTCATTATGTGTATGAAACTTGACAATTCAGAATACGGATTTCAAGCCTTGCGCCAAGGTAACTAGAGATGTTTTTTACCTTTTCCTCAAGCTTCACCAGTGTAATTTTTTCCAAAATATGTGAATGCTTGTATGTAGATTTAAATGTAGGATCTGGACTGTATGAGCTCAACAATAACCGGAAGCGTAACTCCCCAATACGCACCCAAGCAGCTCCAGTATGCAATAAAGAGTCTGCACGAAATGTTGAAACTATCAGAAACAACAGAAAACGTAAGCAACAAAAATAGCATAAACTAGACCCTTCTGCATGATGAGGGGAAACAAGTACAGCAGACTTGTAATATGTAGTTCTATATCCCATGGTTACATCTAAATCCAGTAATATCAAATAGTAGAGTAGCACATGACTGAATCATTCAACGTAACCATATAGTGTACCAATAAGTCAACAGTTTTTGGTACTTTAAATAACAAATCAATACTTTGTGGAATAAAAGTAAAAAAAAAAAAAAAGAATTACCACGAGCGTAGGATGATAACAAAATATAATCATAAATCATAAATTTCAGAACTTTAGGGACCTCAAATGACAAACAATCCTGTGGAGTAAGATAAAAAGGAATACCACGGGAGTAGGATGAATACAAGTCCATAAGCAAGGATTCTACGAGTTTATCTGACTCTGAGAGTGAAGCCAATACTCCATGTTTTGAAGATGATAATAGAGCACAAATGGTGTCCAGATCTTCTTTCTGCAATGGAGAAGAGTGGGTGCAGGTGAAGCATCAGCAAAGGTAGCTGAATAAAATAAATTATAACATGAAAGAGTTAGTGCTGTCTACAGAGATTTACTTTACTTGACAGCAAAAATTGCACACATACTAACAAGAAATTACAAAAAAAAAAAAAAAAAGAAATACCACATTTTTCATTGATTAACCTTTAGCCCATATATCACATTGGTACATCTAAACAGTGCATTTAGGATGGAATGTATTGATCATAGACATGGCACCATATAAAAGTAGATAACTCTTAATTGGATACCAGAACAAGGGAACCAAAGCTCCACATTTTCATTGATTAACCTTTAGCCCATATATCACATTTGCACATCTAAACAATGCATTTAGGATGGAATGTATTGATCATAGACATGGCACCATAAAAAAAGCAGATTAACTCCTAATTTGATACCAGAACAAGGGAACCGAGGCTACACAGCACATCCATGGCAGTGTGCTTTGATCCTTCAGTTGCAAATTACATCTGTTTTAGCTCCCATACACACAGCACAATGTCAAGTGTTAATTTGCATGATTAATTACTTCAGTTTTAGCTCAAATACACTCAGTTCATTTAATGGTTAACCAATATTGAGTATGCTGAACTAACACTTCTACCAGTAAGCATTCGATAACTTATTTGGTAGTAGAAAATCTTTCCTCTGAAACAGAAAAAAATAAAAATATCTGAAAACTTAACAAACTTGCAAAATCATCTATATATTGTATTGTTGATAGTGATTCTATATTTCACGGCCATACAAGTAACATTTAAGAAATATATGCACATTAACCATTTGACATGTACATCAATCCTTTTCCAATAACATCAGAGGATGATGCACTAACCTCTATAAAAACGTTTCGATTGTTGGAAGAGGACAGACTCTAACTGGTTGTAATCCTCTTTCTTGAAATACTTCTTATGGACAAATATAATCTGCAAAATTTTGAGAATAGACAACTCAAGAGGGAGCTTCAACACAAAATCTAGATAAATTAACGAATACCTGCTTAAATAGGGAATCAGCAGCAGAGTGCAGACTAGAAATGAAGTTTCCCAGACATGAAACGCCTTCCCAGAGGTTTCTAGATGCAACTTTGAGCATTACACAGTTCTTCAGATAATCCACCACACGTAAATCCTGTTGGCTGCAGAGACAGACAGAAATATAAGTTTGTGGGATTGTCTTCAACCAAAAAGGCTTAAAAAGGAACACTCCAAAAGAAATAAACATCTAGGCACTAGCCCCTAAATGAGCAGCAGATCATGCTCTATGCAATAGACATAAAAAAGGAACACTCTAAGAAATAAACATCTAGGCATACATCATAGTATTGATGGCGTCCATTTTTGTCAGGTGTGCCAGGTCACAGGAATCATCATGTGTGACTGAGAATAGACTCTGAAAATGAAGCAGCAAATCATATAAGGAAAGTATAATCCTTGTCTTAGTATATATAACTAAAAAAGTGAGGGTTTCTGAGAGAGACCTTTGGGCTTCCTGAGCAATAAGTCCACAAGGAAGAGTGGTAGTTGTACCACATTTCAAGAATACAGCTAGCAACCTTTAAATGAGCTGCAAAAATTCACATGTCTCGTATCAAGTTGTAAGATACAACAGAAAATGGGACAAGCTTTGTCGGAAAATACAGAAGGTTGCCTTTTTACCATTATCAACTTTGGCCCAGTCATGACAAATCCACCAAATTATCTGATGTTGAATATAGTCGAGAGGAGATCTTGAAGATGAACCCAGTGAGTAATCCATAGCATACTTCAGGAGGTACTCAGAATTCACAAGAATCTGTCCGGTAACAGAAAATTTAATCATTCTGAAATATAGGACCTATAGTTCTTCAGTGATCATGATTCAGAATAAGAATGCATGCATGTAGATGAATGAGATTTCTCTTTTGATCTCAAACATTCCCCATTTTGATATTGATGAGCATCTGCATTATATATTCTCTCGTATTCAGTATATTCCCTATACTTACCACGATGAATATCCTAATTACTTAACTCTAGCTAGTTCACACAACCTTGTTTACTCCAGTGCTAGACAAAATAATCATTTTCAAAAAGAGTACATGAAAATACACATGCCCCTTCTTTGTTATAGTTTAGCACTAAAAATTATCAGATCTTGCACCAAACCATGGAAACAATTAAAAAATGAGATTCAGAAACAAAGAAATTATTAACAGACCGACCTCATGAGCCTCAGAAGAAGAATTTTTGTGTGCACTTGCATAGCTGTTGAAGTAAAAGGGTATCCAAGTTTAAGCTCTTCAAGTTGAGCAAAGGAAGACTTGCTAGCCAGCCATTGAAACCATAAATGTTACATAGAATCTCAGAGGACACTGAGCAACAGAATTTAAATTCAGGCACTGATGTCTTGGACAATGATCCAAGATTACCCCTCACAAAGTTAACCTTTTCTACAAGCCTCTACATGAACAAAATACAATGAAATCATAAGGAGGTTAGACGAAGTGATGTCAGAAACATTACATGGATACAAGAATAACCTTGTGCACTTCATCCAATCGGGGGCCCACAGTTAAAACATCTTCCTCAGTTTTCATTGTAGCAATAGAAGCCATAGAGACACTTTGATACACAGAGAAAACTAATCAGAAAGGAAAATTGCCACCAACAAAGGGATGATGAGGTAAGCACACCTAACATGGCACAATTAAATGAAGTTGTGCTAGAGGCACGGAAGACAGAACTGTTAATTGTGTTTCAAAAAAAAAAAAACTACAGGTAAAAGAAAGAAAAGGCAGAACAAAAAAGGAAAATTGCATGTGGTACCTTCCATTGCAAGGAGTCTAAGATCCTGATTGGCTGACAGCATAGCATCAGTCAGCTGTTTTCTATCTGCAAGCAATAGATAGCAATTATATTCTAAATGGTGTGTCAGGCATGGTTATTAATTGAGCAATCAAAACACATGCCAAAGAAAATACCATCAAGCTCTACATTCAAAAGATTCTTCCTTGGCCACACATTTGCTGTGAAGGACAAAAGTTCCTGTATTTTGTCAAATATCTCGCTAGATGATGGTAGATGAGGATGACCACCATAAACCCACAAAGTTGGTTTTCCATATTGAAAATTGAGATCATGTAGATTGTTGAGATTCACACTTTCCATCTGAACAAGATGTCATTTTGCTGTTACTATTAGTATCACAGAGAGAAGAAAAGAAATGGTCAGATGTTAACTTACCAAAAAGACGCCAACTTCAAACTGGAAATCTTGCTGCAACTTGAGTATTTCTTTCCTCAAAAGATTCCAAACAATCGGTAGCCCCTCTAACTGAGATGCAATTATCATTCTCCATATTGATCTGTGGTAATCAAGAAGGCGAGAGTATATGTGCAGCAGCTCCTGAGATTTCTCAATCATTATATGAGATTTCACAATGGTTTTAAGTACCTTGCCCTCTAAGCATCTGAGGGACTTCAATGCTGGCAACAAAGTACATTTCAGAACAGCAAGATCAGGACATTTGTTCTCAATTTGCCATTGCTGCAGCGTAAGCCGCAACAAGCCCAAAGCTTTAAAAGCACTACCCAGTCTGTTCTTCCATTCTATCAGGCTATCACAATCAGCCATATCCAGCAACTTCTTGAAAGTAATGGAATATGCTGAGTAACAATATCAATTTTGTGATGGGCAACTATTTTACTGTAACATTCAAGGATGCTATGCCAAATAGGATGTTCACGTTCTTGCTTCAGAATACTTTCATAGCTCTCAAAAAAAAATTGCAATAAGGCTGGACCAGACGGTTATACCAATTAAACCATATCGTATACAGTTCAAGATCCATTTTTAGTACATTGCTCCATTACCCAGTTTGCAGCAAAGAAAAGCATCTGATCAGCTAAGTATGAATTGAATGCCCCAGTTACACAATTTTTGAAACTTTGACCAGTAACCGTAGGAAACTGCAATTTTGCGTAAGCTTGTAGCAGGAAGAATAGATTGGTGGACAGTACTAATATCACCCAACAACAATGAATTATCTTTCAAACTGCTTATCTGATAAGCAGCATATTGGGCACCCAATGACTGTAGAAACATGCAATTCCTCATAACGCAAGTTTCTTTTGAATACCAAATGAAATCCCTTAGTTTTTGCTCAATTGGCCAGCCACCCGGCAAGGACAAAGATAATCCAGAATGCAAACCAGTTGAATAACCATCAAAAACAGTCAAAAACCTAAAGTTTCTTGCCAGAATTTCAGATCCATCAAAATTAGTCAAATATTTAATTTTTCCTTCCTCCACAATTCTAGATCCATTAATTTCACCCAAAGATGGTAGATATGTGTGCTCCCAGCTCAAATGCAGGCTCCAAAGGAACTGGTTTCCTTTAATAATCAGTTGTTGGAACAACTGAACCCAGCGTGTGATTTCAAGAAGCGTAATGTTTATACCAACACGTGAACCTTCAGCTTTTTGCATGCATGTGTGCTTCACACATTGATGAGACCAGTTCCATTCTTGGTATTCGCACGAGATTAAAAATTTTATCACATCCTTCCGTTCACCGTCCCCAGGCACATTGCTGCATCCTTCCAGATTCCAACTTTGGTCCATCAAAAGATCTCCACTCCTCTGTTTCGCATGGCTCTTGAAACTTCACCATAGTTTGAATTTACTGTCAAAAACATTCGAACTTATTGTGGGCTTTGATAACTACAGGACTGCCATCAACAAGACCACACTCATTGACTACAATAGATCTTTCTTGCTCAACCAAGGAGTTTATCCTATCAAGTACCTAAATGAATTCACAAAAAGAAAAGGTAAAATTAGCAAAAGCAAGCAGCAGGACAGAAAGGCAAAGTATGTGAGAAGCAGAGGGCATACAGTAGGGTTACAGAAATTTGCATTATCCAAAACAATCCATTCACCACGTTCAATGGCCCTGATCAAATCTCCTGCAACCCATTCGAATTTAACTGGTTGGTGTGCAGCTCCATTCTGCTGCAAGTTGTTGATGGACTTAAGTGTTTTACTAAGATCATCTTTTTTTTTTCAAACGTAATAAGATCATCTTTTGGGAAGTCAAACATTTCCAGATCACACTTTATCAGCTCAACTATTTCAGCAAGCAAGCTTAACGAAGGCAAAGATGCATTCCCACTCATTTCAATGAATTTTGAAGTCCCGACTGACGAGTGCCCTTTTTCAGCCACAAATTCAAACCATTTTGTAAACAAACCCCTTCTTTCTGCAACAAAATTCTTCCGATTTGTGTCAATACTCAGGCTGAAATACACATCAACGTAATGCTCAACTTCTGATAAAACTGCTTTGTAGTGCCTAAAGAAGTTATACTGCTCAAAGCATCCCAACAATTCTGACACATCAGTTGCAGGCGACAGATTCAACTCATTCAACGTATTTCCTGAAAGCTGAGCCAGCAGTTTAATTAATGATGTTTTACCAGCTGAATTCTGTCCAATAAGAATGCACAACCATCCTTGTTGGATGCAGTGCATGGCTGCTTCAAGACTATTAAGGACACCTGGAAATATGTTGAGTTGATTGTTTTGCACTTTATATGATTGGGTGAGATTTCTTCCAATAGAGGCACTTCCAACGACCAAGCAATGTGGATTAACATAGAGCATTTTTTGTTGATGAATGCTCGCCTTTTTCTTAAAGACCTCCTCATAAAGCTTAACAACTTCATGGCGATCAACCAAAGTACGCATTCTTTGAAGATAGACAGTATTTAAAAAAGAGTCATCCTTCATAGGACCTGGGGAACCTACTATCATCTCACAAGACCTGATAATATCACGTAGATTAAATTCCCAGGAGAACCTTGTTGGCCATACTTCCTATATACCATGGTATCCATAGACAGCCTGTTATTAAAGCGAATAAGATTTTGGATTAAACTTTCAGAAATCAATGGAAATCGTGATTTACAAATAGACAGATAATCTTCCTCTGATAGCTCATCAACATAAACTTTGGTGAAGCGGTTCAGAAAGGACTTGGGAAGGCCTTTCCGCCCACCACCTTGCGATGAAGGATTCTGGCATGCAAAGACACGAAAGGATGATGAGCATTTGTAAGTTTGACCAAGCTCAGGTATGAAGACCTCAGCACGGTGGTCCAGAATGGCATTCAGACCCTCTAAGACAGATTGTGGAGCAAGATTGAGCTCATCCAAAAGAACCCAGCTCCCATTCTTTAAAGCCTGAAGAAGAATACCATCAGACCAGGAAAATTCCATTCCATTTCCCCTTGAGCTGGCAGGTCTGAACCTAGAAGATCCATCATGTCTGTCTGTTCAGATAGATTTATCCGTACAACATCATGACCAGAAAATCCAGCTAACGCTGCAATTAAACTTGTTTTTCCAACTCCAGGACTACCTTCCAGAAGAAGAGGTTTAGGTAGTTGCATACCGCATAAAACTTCGCAAGACATTCTTACTGGTAGGTGGGTGCCATTATTTCAAAGCCCTGTTGCTTACCATGATCTATATCTCTTTTTTTCATATTGTGGCCTCTAGGAATATAGAATGGTGCAATGCCAAAATGATCTTTCAAACGACCATGATCTATACCTTCTTTTTTCATATTGTCACCCCAGCCATAATTGCTTAGATCATTCAAGCATGAATCTACCGCCTTACCCTCAACTTTCTGCAGTTCTTCTAGAAGGAAGGACAAGCAAGCACTCCTCATCTCAGTAGCCTCAGTTTTAGAAACATTTAGACCCAATGAGAGCCCATCAAGTAAAATAAGAAACAGGCCATGTATCAAAGCTTGCTCTGGCCCAAGAGTTTGCTCAGTCACATTTATAAATGAAATCCATGAAAGCAGGTCCCGTATTGTGAGTGTTCTTCCAATGTGCAATTGGTTGAACCACTTCCAGAAGTTAACGATGCAATCTCCAAAGCAAGAGAAGTCAGTTTTGGTGAACCTCCCAAAAGTTATGCTCTTAAGTTCATCAACATCAGTAACAGCAGGAACCCAAATTTCAGTAAATCGATTTCTTAATGCAGGAGAAAGCTCTTTTTTTCCATAGTCACCACCAGGGTTCATCGTTGCAAGGATGAAGAAGTTTGGATGTGCTACAATCTTCTCTAAGACAGAACCACCTTTCTCAGCCAGTGACTACAACAGTAGAAAAAAAAATATAAACATACATAGAACTTAAGTCCAACAATTAAATATACAAATACTCAATAAAAATGAACTGTGTAGAATAAGTTTAAGCATATATATAGAATGTCCTCTGATTCTGAATATACTTTTCTTTGCACAGTGGGCCATTATTATTACGATTATTCCCTCTGATTCGAAATGTAGGTTGTTTTGGACTTATGTACAAGGATTAAGTAGTCAAGTAGATCAAAACCATAGTGCCCTTCATTTATTATGCATTGAGAAAGATTACACGATCATTTATGAATGTGGTAGCATTTATTAAGCATGGGCAAGGAAGGAAGAAAAGGGTAAAAGATGCATAGAAGTTCTAAAACCTCCTACACTTAGCCCCGTTTGGATCCTTGGAATTGAATTAATAATCATAATTTAGACACATATTAATTAAGCTGATATGATTGTATATGGATTATATTTACATATTATTGTTGGCTATATGAGAGAGATACTTATGTGTTGCATTTCTACCGTAGGGGGAGCGAGTTGAAGTGCGTGTTATAAGTTGCAAAGTAGAAACACAGCATGGTGATCTAGAGAATCAATTTCCATCTCCCATCCTATGAATTTGATAGGCTCATATGTGAACTTTGGAAGTGGTGGAATGTCAAATTCTAAGCCAAATAGCCTAGTTTATTAAGTAGATTTCAATTCCTCCAAATGAAAGGATTCAAATGGCCCCTTAGAGAAAAGTTGAGAAGGCTTAAAACAGCCTAAATTTGGATCGGAGGGAATACAGTGCATAGAGAGGGGCTCACTACTTAGTCAGAAACCTTCAAAGCAGTGGAACATGGAAATGATACTAGTAGGTTTATCATTTCCAATAAGGTCTAGATAGAAAAAGTAAAGCTAAATATTGGAGAACATGATAGTGTCCTGGTCCTAGTGACATATAGTACAAATGAACTCTGTAATTTCGTTGCTGCGGTAATGAAATTCGGCCTTGGCCTTTGTGGAAAAAAAATATATAGTACAAATGAAGAGACCAACTAATTAGAAGCATCATTTTTTGAGCAAGTAACAGAAATATTTTGCCATTATTAGGAAGGCTTTCCTACTAGTAGATTGTGTGGCAGAGCAAAGAAACGCCAAATTTTCCCAAAAACACCTTACAACAACAAACAACAACAACAACAACAACAACAAAACCTTTTGTCCCAAGCAAGTTGGGGTAGGCTAGAAGTGAAACCCAAAAGAGACATGAAAAGGAGAAACACATAAAGGACACAAGACAGATGGAGTTAGGGTCACGGTTCAGGCACGTTGATTGCTAGTCTCCAAGCGCTCCTATCCATAGCTAAATCCTTGGGGATATTCCACTCCTTAAGGTCTCTCTTAACCGACTCGTCCCAGGTTAGTTTAGGTCGACCTCTACCGCTCTTTACATTATCAACCCGCTTTAGAACCCCACTACGCACCGGCGCCTCAGAAGGTCTCCGTTGAACATGTCCAAACCATCTCAACCGATGTTGAATCAGTTTCTCCTCAATTGGTGCCACCCCAACCCTATCCCGAATATCGTCGTTTGGGACTCTATCCCTCCTTGTGTGCCCACAAAACCAACGCAACATACGCATCTCTACGCTACACTCAATTGCTGGACATGTCGCCTTTTTGTAGGCCAACATTCAGCACCGTATAACATCGCCGGGCGGATCGCCGCCCTATAAAACTTACCTTTTAGCTTCGAGGCACCCTTTTATCACAAAGGACGCCCGGAAGCTTGACGCCATTTCAACCAACCGGCTGAAATTCTATGTCTAACATCTTCATCAATGTCTCCATCCTTTTGTAGCATCGATCCTAAATACCGAAAGTTGCCCTTCTTGGCCACCACCTGCCCATCTATACTAACGTCTCCCTCCTCATGCCTAGTCACCTTATGTCGAAGAAATTACATGTTTAAGTTTGCACGTCCCTGAAACTAGTCAAGTTCACAACTTCATCATCTGACTCGTAATTATTAGGATCCAAAATTGCAATTCTGTCCCCTTTTGTGTGACCTCGATATTCTGTTTTTAGTGCAAATGGGTCATTTCCTGAATGAAAGTCTAGTCCCTATCAACTAATCTGCAGGAGCAAACACGCAAATGGTGGTTAAGGATCTAGGTCCCAAAACTTCCAATAGAGGAGCCCTACAACAGTTCCACATAAGTAAATTATTAATCCATCCCATACCCATACAACATGCGTGGCATTAAGATGGAATCATGAAAAAAGGATAAGCATTAGAATTAAGATAAATATCAAACAAAGTTTACATGCTTAATATGAAAACATGCAGTGAAGAAACAAAATCAACTAAGATAGCTGCTGTAAAACGCGCCATTTGAGGATATTTAATCTAGATGAGCTCCAAGTTTACAGCAGGAAAGCATAAAAACAATCAATGAACAGCACTCGGCAAAAGGATCCAAATATAGTAACCAAACAGAATAGGTTCCATTAAGCCTAGTCTGTTTGCATATGATAACCCCAGAGCTACGTTTCCCTTCATCCTTCATAAGAGAAACAATGAATTGGATAATTATAAGAAAAAGGCATACCAATTTTCTTTCAGGTTCTAGAACACTGTTCAAGCGTTCAAGCACACTGTCATCAGCTAAAGAAATTTCATCAATGAGGAAAAGATCACCATTCTTCATTGCTTGAACAAGCGGTCCATCCTGCCAAAGGAAGATTGCCTGCCACCTCTTGTGTAGGTGCATTAACTCCAACTTGATTTGCTCCATGGAAGCAACATCTTGAGCTGACACATCAGGAAACAGATATTTTTCCTTTTCTGTATCTGTCAAGTATTTCATTCAGATGGCTGATGACACTATCAGCTCCAGATACATCAGTTTCAAGTGGCTGCAAATCATGGACAAATCAGTTAATCCACTTTGATAGGTCAATGCATAAGCTATGATGAAATAACACCAGAGAACTTACCACATTCCTGCAACATAAACAAACATTTTCATCTGTTTGATTTTTTGCAACAAGATCTTTGAACTCAATTGCTATTCTTGACCTATCACGTATAGGGCAGAATCCCTGCAGGTAACAGCCAGATCATAGATAATGAGACACATTTAACAACAGACGATGTCTAGAGATACAGGATTCGTAAACAAGACAGCAACGCACCCCAATGAAGTCTGATGTCTCTGTATACTGATGGCAGTTCAAAATGTGTAATTTTGATCCAAGGACAGCACTTAGAACCTGGCAAACAGTTGTTTTCCCACCACCAGTTTTCGCCAACAAGAAGGACTGGTTCGCGTGATCTGTAGCAACGCTCAATAAGGAAGTATAGCCTCCACATACTTTTTGTCCAAGTGATACTGCAAAAGAAAATTAAAATATATCAGAACCAGAACTGTACGAGCACACAGTATTAAAAAAATGCAAACAAACTCACTTTCCAAAGCAATCTCGTACGCTTAGTTTGATAGCATCCAGGGATAAGTTATCTTCACGGGTGACTTCCTGCAGGAATAAAGAACCACTCAAAGATTACATAACCTTTCCCTTTCTGAGCAAAACTTCACAAACTTCCAATAATGGATGTAAAAAATATGATTGAGGTATTAAAATTCTAATTATGCAGTGGCACATAAGAAACTACCCTTCATCGATGAAATGACAAGGTCAGGTCACTGCACGAGCAAACGGTACCCAAAACTTAGTGCCGCTTGGTCAAACAGGATGTGAACAAATAGCAACCATACGATTAAATTAAGTTGCATATTAGCACCTCCAGTAAAAAAAATATCATACATGTAAACCAACTGCATACACTATACATTTATACATCCACAGCCATCTACATTTATAACCGACTAAAAATTAAATGTTCAGATTGCCCTCATCCTATTTTTTCACCGCCACTACATCCATGCAATAAAATTGTGATCATGAATGTATATGTTTTGCTCATGAACTTTCATCCTTTTATGCGCACAAGATAAAATAGCAAAATTAAAATGGTGCCATAGAACGATGGAATCATTACCGAGTTATACAGATCAGCTATGTTGAGTTTTACACGTAGGTGGCGCTCCAAAGCTTCTTGAACAACAACTTTCTCATTGTCATCCCTTAATCTCTCTGCCAGAAGTAAATAGCCATCTTTTTCGCCAGATCTTCATATGACTTCCCTTCAAATGTCCTGTAACGATTGGCCCAACGAAATAGATCCCTAGGTGTTATGAAACCATGTTTGCCAGCAAACACTCTACTATTTTGTCTATGTGTTTGCAGTTCTTTCATAACCTCAACCATTCTTTTCGCATAACTGGGAGCAATTCTACATCGTTGCTCCAAAATCGTGACTAGCTCATCTTCTGGTATTTCATCAACATGCACTTCAATAAAGCGTTTTGCGGAATGCCGGGACAGCATTTTACGCCCCCCATAAAGCATAGGTGGGTTTTGTGTAGCGAAAAGCATAAAATTAGGGTGTGCAGGTATAGTCTCTTGCAGCTCTGGCACAAAGAGCTCCCTGTTGTCATCTAACAGCCTATTTAAAGCTTCCAGGACATCAGATGGTGCAAGATTTAGCTCATCCAAAACAATCCAGTGCCCCTCCCGCACAGCCTTCACCAAAGCACCCTCCTGAAACTGAAGCTTCCCTTCACTGTCAGTCACATAAGTACCCAGATATTCTTGAAGATCAGTATGCTCATGGTTGTTGATTCGGACAAACTCATGGCCAGTTTTTGCAGCAAGATACCTCACAAGGCTAGTTTTGCCACTTGATGTTGGCCCTTGTAAAAGAACAGGGTATCTTCTAATATAAACAGCACGGGCAAGGTTGATTATGTGCTCAGTAACACTCGGAGTTAAAACATAGCTCCGCAAAAATTCATCTGATTCACAGCCACCTAACTGCATAGGCTTTTCAATGAAGTAGTCATCAAAAGAAATGTTAGGTGGCACTCTTCCATCTAACAAAAGCGAAACTATTAAGTTCTTGATGATTTTTCCACTAGGGGCATCCAACATTGTAAGAAAGAACATACAGAAACCATCAAAAATGGCTTTTCTGAAGCCAAACTTTTTCTCTGCGCTTTTTACATATCCTAAAGCACGAGATAGAGATCTCAAACTAAATTGAGGCTTCTGATTAGCTCCATCCTGCAGTCTCTCCTCACATTCCTTCTTTGCAACTTTATAAAATCGAACAATACTATCTGTGACTCCATTTGTAACATTCAGACCATCCAGATATTTCCTGACAAAAAGGCGTAGATCATCGTCATCCATAAGATCATCAACAAAGTATTCAGTAAAGCGGTTCCTAAAAGTGTACGGCAGTTCTCTTTTCCCAGCATCAGTTGCTGGATTCATGCAGGCAAATATCCGGAAGCAAGGATGACGTTCAACATAATCCACATCTCCCCTTTCTGCCAGACACAGTGTGCCCCTCTCTCCATCCAGTACAGCACCAATTCTTTGAAGTGTCTCTGGCGGTGCAAGGTTTACTTCATCAAGCAAAATCCAATGGCCTTTCCTTAAAGCTGAAATAAAAGCACCCTCCACAAACTGAAATGATATGCCAGTTGCTGAACCAATTTGACTACAAGCTATATTTAGTTTGGAAGAGAAGGTGTCCCAATCAGAAACAACATGGGCTGGCAAAGGCCTTTTTCTCTTTGAACCACTTGAAGACTTAGAAATCCCTTCAATTAGCTTTTGAGCCCTCTCAACACATCTTGCCAAAGTTTGTAGCAGTTTTATCCAATTCTTTTTCATTACACACTCAGCACAATGCCGTAGAATACGTTCATTGTCCTGAATAAGTGAACAATTGTGTAAGTAAACATCAAGACAGAATTGGAGCAAGGATGGTATGTCTTAGTGTAGGATCACAATATGAGAACCAAGCAGTAGACACACCTTTGCAGAAAAACTCCGACAAAAAAGATCCTTGAACTCCATATAAAGAGGAAAACATATTGACCGAGCATCTGTAGGCTTAAATCCCCCGAGCAGATCAGAAATATCACTTTGCTGGCTTAAGTTCTGAAATATAAATAAAAATATATAGATTACAAATGATAAAATTTGTGAGACAAAAAAAAATGTGATTTGAATATTTGACACAGCATGTTCTGGACTTCTATGTTTGATGCTATGAAAGAGGTCCAACATTGCATGAAACAACTGGTAAACACACAAATACAATTATGATGGCATACAAACAAGAACTATCAACATATGACGCTTCCAAATATTTAGAAGACAGGCATTTTCCAGTTGAGATATTGTATATAAAGCATGCTGTTATGTCCGAATTTCAGCCGTGGTGGTGAAGGCACAGATGGTCCAGGCTGCACTAACATGGTAGAAGGGTAGAAAATTATGGCATTTATATTTATATACATATGCAACTCAGTGACAACAGTAAATTTACAGATGCAAAAATGCAGTTGTTCCAGCTTAGGATTGTTTATGTTACTGATCTAACATACCACCACAGTCAACGGTTGTTTAAGCCAGGCAGCAAGATTCTGCACAGTAGTAGTCTTCCCAGTACCAGTTTCACCAACAAGAAGAATGGGCTCATTGAATTTTATAGAACATGCAACTCTTTCAAGAATTTCTATTGCACGCCGAATATCAGCAAAAGGCCCTTTCTGGATTAATGCCTACATATTTGAAGCCAGGAGTTAGCAAACAAAAGCAAGCTTGACAAAGAGATGTATCAAGTAAACCAATGATTATTTACGGGTTTGTCGGAGCACGGCAATGTAACTCTACCAACTTGCAATTCTGTATGTCGGGCCTGTAAATTATGAATGGTTGAACAGATGAAAAATCAATAAACATGAGATATTTTCAGATAAGAAATGAATATACACATGCCTGGATGATGGGCTTTTCAGTAGGTTGAACTGTTTCTCCTCGGTAAGGAACACCTAATATTCTAGCAATTTCTCCTGCTACATATAACCTTTTCTCCGGAGATGACAACGAGGCAGTGAAAATATCAACAGCCTAGAATTTTACAAAATAAAGAGACAAAGGTGCTTGAGATGCCTGGAAGACTAGGAGTTTTATATTCCACAATGATAATAATAAGATAGCACATGTAAATTCTCCCATGTTCTCAGAACAGTATAAGTTTATATAGGTCGTTTAACATTTACAGGTTATAAACAGTGAAACTAAAGTTACTTAAACTATGAATATTCAAATGCAAAATTATTATAAGCAATAAATCAACATGTTTTCATATTAAGCAATAAATCAACATGCAGAGTCCAAAACATGCTCCATTAGAAGATAAAGCTGCAAACCTCATGATAAATTAATTTGCATCCACTAGATGAAAATCTGAGGTCCTCAAAGTTGAGATCAATCCCTAATATTCTCTTGCACCATTTGAGCAGGTCCCTACATAGGAAGATAACTATAAGTATCCATTATCACAGATCGATAGCAGGCAATATGCTGCAAGAATTATGAATTGCACACCTTAACGAAAATCTGTGTAGAACACCATCATATAAACCTCCTGCTAAGTTGAGACCACCAAACTGATAAGATCCAAGAGAGTTGACCTTTTCAAAGGTATCTACATTGCATACAACAGGTTAGTTATTCCCTCTGGACTCTGGTCAAATAAACATGATGTTTCAGGCAGCAAATTTGACTTGCATGTATTTTAGTTTTGATGTCTGAAACATTATCTAGAACTAGAAGTGACTGAAGGTAGATAGAGATACAAATATGTTTCATCACCTATTAGTTTGGAGGAGATGGGCTCCAAGCTTGGGTAGCACCCTTTAATAATATTAACCATGTCACTCTGATTAGGTTCTCCCACCATCACTTTTCTCCACAATGCACTAAATGTGAATCTCCCTGTCAAAGGAGCAAACAGAGGATATGAATCGGCACATGCAAATATTTTGCTCCTTAAAACAAACTGCAAGATTGTGGAAATATATAGCTGTTTCTGTGTGGTGAAAACAGTTGACCATTAATGTTGCTCATCAATTTTTTTAGTACACCGCTACAGGTATAAACTAAGAAAAATTCTGTAGCGTGCGCTACAGCAATATTACAACATCACATATAATTAAAACCAACTGAACAAACCTGGAAGATCATGGGAAACATCATTCTTTGATGTCGTGATAGTAGCAAACAATCGGAAACTCTCAGCAACTTCCACAGCCTACATGAGACAATTGTGACTTATAGAACCTCTATTACAGTGGCACTCATGAATATCATCAGAAATCAGAAGTGAGGTGTCTTACCTCTGCATGGCCAACTGAAAAGGTATTTGAACCTTCCAATAAAGGTAGTAAGATTGACTGCACGTCGCTAGGTGCCTTGTCTATGTCTTCAAACACAATCCAAAACCCTTTGACAATGGCCTACTCGGAATAGGATGAAAAGATATTAATATGCATGGAAGAAAACAAAACTCCCCCAGGATTATATGAACAGTACTATACAGACCTGTGTAAGCGAACCAGGAGCCCACTTGAATTCACCAGGTTTCTCTGTGCAAACATAACTTCCTAACAAGGTCCTACCATCCATTTGCTCATCCATGTGGATAAAAAGTACTGCAAATAAAATCAGTAATCAGCACTTTGCTTAAACATATAGAAGATTAACAATGTTACCAAAGATAGCTATAAATATTGATAGAAGATCAACAGTGTCATGCCACCATCAGGGATGAGATACATGTTTCAAAAAAAAAACAAAAAAAACAGCTAGTTTGTATTGGATAAAGATGAAACATAACCATGGAGTCAAGATTTTTCTAGAATTTTGTATAAGGAGCCAACCATTGGGCTTCTTTTTGACTAAATAACTTATCAAGAACACAGATGATGGAAGGGGACTATGCAAAACAGATATGATCACGAGAATAACTAGGTAGACCTATCCTACTTGTGACTTAGAAGACAGTTTGATATGAAACCACAATAAAATAAGACAGTTTGATATGAAACCACAATAAAATAACAATCCTACCGAACTTTTCTTCTGCTCTACGACTTACTGAAAGTTATTTCATCATCCAATCATCTAAGGAACCTATCTATCTTTTTTTCTATTGACTAGTTCAACATATGAACAAATAAACAGAAACTGTGATGTAATGCACGTACTGAAATCTCCCTTTGCATGTCTCTGAATATGAGGAAGCAAAATTCAGTTCTGGAGACAACAGCCAGTGTATACCACCGAACAAATAAACAGAATAGTACCATGCAACAGATCTTATTGTTCTTATGCATACTCCTTTCACAAATTTAAGTATATGGCTCAGTAAACATACCCTCCATCCCAAAAAGAAAATGACATCTCGCTTTTAGAGAAGTCAAAAAAAAAAAAAAAATTTAAGTTCGACCAAATATATCCAGAAAAAAAAAAAAAAAACTCCCTTCCGTTCCAAATTACAAGGCATTGTGGCTTTTCTAGATACATAGATTTTGCTATGCAGATAGTGAGATAGATATAGGCTGTGTCTAGATACATTGCTATGCTATTTTCTATAAATCTAGTCAAACTTAAAAAAAAGTTTAACTCCTCTTAAAATAAGATGTGCATAGCCTTCATACAGGGATTAAACCTAATCTATCAGTTGGACAGCCTTCGGACACTTTTTTAACTTGAATAAAATCTTCACAACATATATCAAAATACCTCGATTTCCAACTATTTGTGCCAGCTTGTTAATAAGTGCAGTTTTTCCAGCGCCAACAGGCCCATAGAGAAGTACAGGCCACTTCTGCCCAACTGCCATCAAAGCTACCTCATAACTCTTTCTTAAAGTAGCAGTAAGCACAAACAGGCTACAGAAAAAACAATCGCAAATAAGTATAACCAACACAAATGCAGTGAGAAATAAGGAACAGTGGAAAATAAAGGTAAAGTTCTCATACCTTCCAATGCTATGATTTCCTCCTGATGCAACATCTGGCCAATCCAACAAACATTCAGGCAAAGTAAGGAGACCATCTATACTACTTTTTGAATTCCTATTGTCATTCTGAAGATATAAAGAGGCTTTCTCTAAGGAAGTGTCCATGCAAAACTCCTTCCACCTAAAGGAATCACAGAACGTTATCAAAATACCATGGTGCTCTCCAGTCTCCAACCAAAAGAAACAATAGAAAGAACAAGGGAAAGTAAGAAGGAACCTGAGAAAACATTTAAATGCTTCATCTGCTCCCAGGCCAAAACTTTCAATAGCCATATCACTTGCTTTTAAAACCACCATAAGAATATGTATTGTGCACCATCTCAAGTCCAATCCAACAGTATCAAGTGAGCAGTCAACTAAACTATAGTCAGTGGTATCATGTACAAGGTCTAAAAAAGCAAGACCAATCCCATTGTTCACAAAATACTCTAGGCTCCAATTCTAGAAACCGGTAAGATACTTGTGCAGCATCAAGAAACAAATGCAGTTCCTGAAAGCAAACAGTATCAATCACAATGTAAACCATTTAAGTTTAAGTACAGTCTGAGTACAACTCAAATCCAACAGTTAAAATCACTTGCAGAGTTGGAAGTTGTAGTGAGAAGCTGTAAAAAGCAGTTATGCAGGTCATATAGTGGAGATGAGAGGTGACGCAGCCATGCATTTGACATATATCAATAAGTACCTTGGAAGTAGCTTGTGATGGGAAACTTGCACATAGAAGCCTTTGGAATGGTGGTGGAGAAAACTTGAAGTAGTTCAATACAGGTCTGCCAGAAATAATAGTGGTAAGCTAGTTACATGACATAAATCTAATCTTTGTTGACATGCCATGATTGTGCCCAAAAAAAAAAAAAAGTTAAGAGTTGGCTACAATTTGTCATAAGATAGATACAATGGACCATAATAATAATAATAATAAACTATATAAAGCTCCAAACCAGTGTGTGCCATGGTTTATTAACAAAGTGGGTACATTTAAATTTCCTGATAACTGAAACCAGTGCATGTAACTTTGGCATATGTAATTACTAATCCTGAGAATGGTCCCAGGTCTTCTAATCAACTGAGATACTGCAATTTAGAGCGTGCAAGCTCAAATCAGAAAAAATATTTTAGCTCCACCTGAAATATACTTGTATCTGTGAAAACTGCAGTGTTTGCATTTGAATCAAAAACTTATGGTAGGTTTGGACTCTTTGTCCACCCAAATCATTACCCAACATGGATTCAACAAAAGGCCAGATTCACAAACTTTGAAGAGCAAAATTAGCGCTCCCTGGCAAGCAGGATTCAAAATACAGGCTTGATGGACAAGGACAATACAAATAATACCAGCTAGAAAGGTTATTCTTTTCCCCGATATGTGCAATTGGTAAACTAAAACATGCCTATACTTCAAATTAGGCTGCATGCATGTCACAGGAAACTAATTCAAATTGAACACAGTGGTTTGGAGGTGGCAACATTTTCATGGCTCAGTCCATTAAACTAGATTAAACATTAGCGAGGCTCAATGTTTACTGTCTGATGATACCAAAAAAATTATCAGTGCTCAGTGCCTAGAAGAAATCTAGTTACTGGGGTCAATTAGGAGCCTACCCAAATGGCAGGTACAAGCTAAGAAACATGTTGATTGCACTGCTCCAAAATTTAGTGGTGACGAATTGGGAGTGCAAACAAGTACAAAAGTGGCTAGGAGCGACCACTAATCACTTCACCTGAGCAAGTAGGGTGCGAGGTCGAGGGCACGCGCTAGCGCCAAGCACGCGACCTCGTGCAGCCGCAGGCACCTACGCCTGGAGAGGTAGAACTCAACGACGCGGACGTCCCCCTCCCCTGCCTCATCCTCCAGGTGGGCGGCGTCATCATTCCACGCGTGCAGTCCGGCGCGGGCGTCATCATCGCACGCGTGCAGTCTGGAGCGAAGCAACTCCACGGCCTGATTGATAAGGGCCGGTGCAAACGGGAGGAAGCAACCGAGCACGGGGATGGTGTAGCGCGGGTGGAGCAGTGGCTCGGCGAGCGCGGCGGCGACGTCGTCGCTGGCGGGGGGGCGCGGCGGCCGGCGACGAGGCGAGCTCGTGGAGGCGCGGAACGGAGTGGAGAGCCGGGCAGCGGGCTAGCAGCCGCGCGAGGGCCTCGGCCGTGGAGAAGGCGCCGTCGAGCGACATGGGCGCGGTGCGGCAGCGGCGGGGTAGGGCGAAAGAGAATGACGGTTTGTGGAGGTGCGTGTATATATTGGGTGGCGGTTTTGGTTAGGGTTTTAGTGTGGGTTTGCGGCGGTGCCAGCTTGCGTGCCGGTTTTGGGCCTTTGGGAACGCTTGACGTTCGAGGGCTGTGATTTGTGGTGTGTGTGCTTGTGAGCTTTGAGTAGACTTGGCCTGTTTGTATTCAGGCTCTTAAAAGTTGATATTACGTTTGATGCAGATTCTCTACAACTAAAAAAGACTCAAGTGCTATTGTATTCCGCTAATTAACCCGCTTCCCCGCTAATTAACCCGCCCGGCGCCTTAACCCGCCTCCCCGCTCCCACTGCGAAGCCCTGCGGAACCGCCCGTCCCGCCCGCACACGATCGCGCTTCGCCGGGGCTGAACCCAACCTCCCGCACACGATCCGGGCGGGCCGCCGCCCGGCGCCCAGGCGCCCCCAGCCGAGCCGAGGAAGCGCCGCCCGCGAACGCGCCCGCCCGCGCTTCGATCGCGCCGCCCGGCGAAAGCCCGCGCTTCGATCTCCGGCCGCCGCCCGCCGGCGGGCGCCAGCGCAACCGCCCTCAGCGGGCGAGGCACGACCCCGCGGGCGCGCGCTCTCGAGGCGCGCCACGACCCCAAGCGCCCGTCGCCGCCGACGCCGCACGCGGAGAAAACCGCCCAATCGACGCCCAAGCGAGGACAAAGAACGGGTATGCCAATCTATTCTCTTCCCTCCCCTGCTCCGACGCCTTTCATAGATGGCACTCATCTCAATTTGAGCCATCAGCCATACACATTCCCTAACAAAGTGGAAGCCTGGGAGACGGATTATTAGCTTTCATGTCGGACCGCTTGATTGCTCACAGGCGAAGGATTTCAGAGTTGCCTCGGCAAAACAGCGCCCTCTATGCCGCCATTTGCTACTACCGCCTCTTCATTTAGAAGTGCTTCGATGCCGAGTTGCCTCAAAGTTTCTCGACATACATGACCAAGTAAAAGTGAACAAACATTGTGATGTTCTACAATCTACTATACTGTTAAGGAATTTCTCACACTACATGCATTGCTGTGGCAGAACCTTCCAAATTATATGGCCCACAAGCACCGACATTGTCCTTAAGACCTCTGTCAGTCATACTTGTGTACTACATAACTCAGAATGTACTGTCGGGTGAAACCCCGATGACACCACGATCCTTCAGGATCCACTTCTTACAAAGAACTTGCAGTATTATAACCATTCGTACAAACATAACAGAGTAGCGGAAGATTTACAAAAGAAGATTACAACACTTGATCAGAGTTTGATTAATCAAAACTTAACTGGATTTACGGAAGCGAGAAAAGAACTTTGTAGACGGAAGATATTCGATCATGCCAAGCCCACTGATATGACTGAAGTTAGTTTCACTAATCAACACCGCAATGAGGGGTCAAAGAACCCCGAGTACAAAAAGTACTCCGCAAGACTTACCCGACAGAAAAGAGTGGAAAAGACTCAGGAATGCTGGTCGATAGGAATCAAGGTAAGGCTTTAGCAAGAATCAAAGACACCTTTACAGAAAAGCGACTAATGTTGATCCTTACTATTCATTCTTATCCGATATTTTCATTAAGCATTAAGCTATCCATCTAGGTTATCCTAGTCTAGAGCAAACACTTGTCAAGCAAGATCTCGATTTCCAAAACTTTCCATCCTCAGCAACTTTCCTCATTACTACGATGCCGGGACTCGGATCAAGCCTCCCATATCGTGGAGCAACGACGATTCGAATCGCTTTATATACCCATTTGGGGCTTCTAGCCATACGATGTATGTAGGACCGAACATCTCGCATACATCAACTCACGCTTGCATTTCTTGAGACGAACGGGTCCTAGCCACGAGAGCACAAGACACCATCTCCCTACGCCCGTCGGTCACAACCGTCGATGGTGCGCCGTAGTGTGGGTACACGCTACTTCCCGTCCGTGTCCGTTCTCGTATGGATCGTACAAGGGAGCTTACCGTCATTAGCATGCGACTAGTACTATCCAATAACCTCATGATCCGGGGCCAAACAATGGGCGGTCCTTAACCGACACAAGTGGGCGACACTACACCGGGGCCCTAGCCCTTCCCCGATGCAAGTCACTCCACCGGCGTCTCAATTTACTCATCATCATGTTCTTATTGAGTATCCTTGACCCGATCGAAGTAAAGGATAAACAATAAGCAACATCGATTTTAAATAATTGCCCTCAACGAGGATATGGTTATCACACTTTGAAAACATTTTATTTATAAAGCCTATGCTACTGCGCAGGCAAAGCGTATACTAAGCATTTTCAAATCAAAACAGGTTTTCGGGATAATATATCAAGGTACGGTAAATGCATCGAGATAGGATATCACACAATTCCTACACTTAATGCATCATAACATCAACATAAAATTATAAAGAACTTTCAAAATTCAAGGAAGGGTTTAATGCATCCGGGGCTTGCCTGTGTTGCAGAGAAAATTAGTTGTTAATCTTGGTATTGACTCCTTTGGTGGAATCACCTTATCGGGGTTGGATCACCTGGACCTTCTCCGAAACTTGATCAACACGAACCTTCGCTCTCACGTGAACTATACGCAATGAAATGATGCATGTTTAATGACATGACACGATGTGAGATGATGCAATATGGATGAGACAACTCAACTTATTATTATCTTGAGTACAACTTTCCTTCATGGTATAATGATATTAAGAGATCATCATTAACACCGACGACGATGGACTAACGATACGCAAGCAACATAAAATGCCGAAGGTCATTTAGGGTTAATGACCTAGGGTCATCACTCAATCCCAAACTCAATCAACCCTATGGTGATTAAGGTAAATTACTAATTTATTAACCATTTTTACAGTCGTTGAAAGCCACTAATTAACTTGCTAATTGGAAATTAATTAAACCCTAATCAATTAAAGAACTCACTAATTAAACATTGATTAATTAAGGTATTAATTAAGTGTAATACAAAAATTAATCAAAACAGGATCAAACTTCATAATTAAGATCATCATTACCTAATTAGCACACAAAACAAATTTCATAATTTTTGGAGTTATATTTTATTTATTAAAAATCATGGAAATGACATTTATTAATTTAAAGGAGCAATTTTCATTGTAAACAAAAGTTACTGAAAACCAGGGTTAGCATTTTTCCTAAACAGAGCATTACTCAAGGAGCACACACATATTTTTATTTTATTTTTAACTACCCAAATGAATTTATAGCAAAAAAAAGATGAAATTCAGCTTGAGGAAAAACAAAAAGGAAAAAAGAAAAACAAAACCCTTCTCTTCTTTGGGCCTTTGTGCGGCCCGAGTGGCTAACTCAGCCCGGCCTGGCCAAGGCGGGCGTGGCCTGCTACGCCTCCTTCTCTCTCTCTCTCTCATCGATAGGTGGTCCCCCTGCGTCGCCTCCCTTCCCTCCCTCTGTTTTTTCTCGGCCGAAGAGCCGGCGTGTGGGCGCCGTCCGTCCATCTCATCGGGGCGGCGAGGCCGAGACGGCGCTGAGGACCCCCAACACCTTGCCCTCACCTCGGCGAACACTACGAGCTATGAAACTAAGTGAAACGATGACCCAGGAGAAGGGATGGTGGCGACCATGGCGGCTCGGCCGCGCTTGGCGGCGGCACGGCGGGGCGTTCCCGCCGTTGCAGGCCATGATGAGTCGTTCTAGGGGTCTGGGAAGATGGAGGTAGCTCACCAGGACTTGGTAGACAAGGTGTTTGAAGCGGAGGAGCTGCGGTGGTAGTTGGCCTGGGTGATGCGGATCGGCGGCGGCGCTCCGTGGCGGCAAGGCGACGTCTCCGCACGTCCCATGCGGTAGAGACCGAACAGACGGGTCGATGACGACCAGGACAACGAGGCAAAGTCGAATCGCTAGCTGGTTGGGCTTGAAGATGCTCCAAGGGAGCTGGACGTGGGTAAGCGAGCTCGGCGCCGCCGGCCGGCTCCGGAGAAGACGATGGCACGCGAGCGACTCAGGCGATTATAGCTGGCACTTCTCGGCTGAGATGGTAGACGAGATGGTGGCGGGCGTATGTGCAAGCAATCGGGGATGGCAGTGGAGCGTGGAGCTTGAATTTAGGAGGCGGGTGGCGATCGCCGGCGGTGACCGAGAAAGAAGAAAAAGTGACGGCGACGGCCAGTGAGCAGCTTTTATAGCGCGGGAAGGTAGTCGACAGGTGGGTGATGACCTCGCGAGTTCGTCCAGGTGTTCGGTTGCGCGGGAAAACCGGGAATACGCCGGAATGGACACGGCGGCGGTCGGCCGGCATGGGCGAAGGAGAAAGGGAACTTCTCCCCCCCCCCTCGGTTTACTGTAGCACAGGACAGCTCACCTTGCTTCTTTTTCAAAATTACTCCAAAATTTTGAATAAAAGATAAAAAATTCCCAAAATACAGATTGTGCAAAATTTAATTCTCTACAACTCTTATTTAAGAAGTTTTGTCAGATTTCAAATAGATTTTGAATTTGCATTTCAAATTTAAAAAGAGGGCAAAACCTTGATTTTAAGGATTTCAAAATTACTTTTAATTTTTGAATAAAAGATGAAAATATCCAAAAATAAAAGTTGTTCTATTTCTCAAGATCTACAACTTTCATTTAGAAAGTTTTTCATGAAACCAAATAATTTTTGAATTGCAGTTTAAAACTCAAAAGGGGACACTTTCTAATTCAAATAACTTTTGAAATTACTCCAAATTTTATTCAAAAACTTGAAAAACTTTATATACCAAAGTTGTAGATCTCAAAGAGATACACAAATTGTATTTTTGGAGTTTTCCCAAATTTTGAACATTTTGAGATGAAATTGCAAAAGGGGCAAAAACACTTGAAATTTTGAGCCTTTTGAAAAGGAATTTCAAATTGGACTTTTGGGCAATTAATTAATGATGTTGTGGCACTTTTCAAACCCAACCAATGGCACATTTCCAAAGTACAAACTTCATACTTTGAAATGGCACCAAAGTTTGGTAAAGTTTATTTAGAAAAATTAATTATGGTTAGCTCCTCAAAATTGAAAATGATATTCAAATCCCAATACTTAGCCATTTCTAGCTAGGGGTAGAATTTGAATTCTCATTTCAATTTTGATTCTTTCTTTTGCATCATTGACTTGTAAAACATATTTGAGATGTGAGTTAGGGTTAGCCAAGCACTTGCAAGCAAATGGGGTTGATTTTAATTCATTACTTTTATAAACAAAAGTAAAGTTGTGAGTGAAGTTTAGTGATATACACATACACATGCGATATAAAAGAGCGCCAACAGCCCTAGAACCGAATAAACTCATTTTAGTTATTCACATTAGGGTCCTCTAATTGTGAATGCTTATGCAATGCTTATGATGACATGGCAGGTTTAGGTTAACGTAACACCGGGGGTGTTACAATTGCTGGAAAGGCAGCAGCCTTCAACACACAAAAAAAGGCAGCAGCCTTCAACACACACAAAAAGAAGGGCTTAGAAGCCTACAAGGAACATGATTGTGTTTGCCTTATGACTCAATATCATCCTTCCTTCTAGAAGATTAAAACTCCTGCTTCATTTCTTTTTCTTCGAATACAGCAAGAGAAATACTCCAACAATTCAAGGAAGCAAAACTGAAATTACCAATAATTGTCCCCACAGATCAAAATTAGTCCTGCTGATTTGATATAAAATGTTGTCTTCAAGTAGGAAACCAGTAACACACATGAACTGAAATTTGTACAAACGGAGATAAAATCATACCACATAAACCTGTTGCTGCCTTGAAGCTACCCACTCTCGGCTCTCGGCAGTGTGTTCTTTGCCAGGGCTAGGTCTGTCTCAACATTCGCCCGAACTTTTGGCCTAATGCACCGGCTATATGAACCGCCACGACCAATCCGCCGCCAGTCTATCACACCGCTCGTCCATAATGTTGCTTGCTACACATAGTGGATCGGACCCAGTAGAGTGGCTATGGTAGGTGGCCCGCTTGAAAAATGGTCTGACCTTACCTACGAGGTCATCGCTGCATGTTCTGGTCAACACCTTGATGCCAGAACCCACCATCCTTGCACTCCACGAGAAGTGCTCTAGAAATTTACGGTAAGTTAACCCTGAATGCATTGACTAATAGAAATATTATATGCCAAGATAAGAAAGAAGTTTTTTGAATTCTGTCTACTTGAATGTTGGCATTTGTTCTCATATCTTTTGCGAGTGTTTGTCTGTGCGATCATCTATATTGCAAAACATCGTACAAAAAAATGATAGTAACTTTTTTTTTGTTTACAATGAAGGTAGAGAAAAAGGTAACGAACAAAAATTAAAACATAGTAATCTTTATCTTTTACATCTTTTATAAGATTCTTTTTATTAACCGTAGCAACGTACGGGCATATTTCGTAGTGTGACTACAAAAGGTGACCCCCCCCTGGCTGTACGCAAGCTGCGACTCCGTGCGACGCTTCTACATCCGCACCGCTCCTCTCTTCTCCCGAAGCTTCCCGCCCAACATCGGTGCATTCAGCTCCATCATCTAATCTCGGCACCACCTTGCTTCCGGCCGCGCATCTTGAGCCTCCCTAGTCCTTCATCTATGTCACCGGCAGCCCAGCCTTGCACCGCACTCACCTCATGAGAAAAACAATGTGCTATAATTGCAACTAGTATTCTAGTTGTAGAAAAGCAACAGAAAATCAAATTTAGAAGTTCAAAATTTTCATTTTTATATAAATTCTCTGGATATTTTGGGTTGTCCTCGAACATCAGGCCGCCCACATTTTTTTGGTCGATGATATTTGGAACAACTTGACCGGGCCAACATTTTTTTCTTTCATCAAGATCCACGCGATCCGTTATGCATATATTTCCTTTCGATTATGTCTGGGCCCATAAACGGCCCAATACCCTTCCACGACCCGACCCGAGCTGCTGCCTATAAATTATTGCTCCCTCACCCCGCGAAACCCTAGTGGGGCTTCAGAACTCGACCTCTTGCGCCGCCGCCATGGTGAGTCCCAATCCTCAAGCTCGATCTTCCACCCTTTGCATGGACATCTCGAATCTAATCCACTCCTCTCCCTGTTCTCTCTCCGCAGACCTTCAAGCGCCGCAACGGCGGCCGCAACAAGCATGGCCGCGGTCACGTCAAGTACATCCGCTGCTCTAACTGCGCCAAGTGCTGCCCAAAGGTGAGTAGAGGCCTCCACAGTTGCCTTGCCTTTTCTCTTCATGTACACGTGTGATGAAATTTTCTGATTCGTTTGTGGTTTCGATGCTCGTCACAGGACAAGGCGATCAAGAGGTTTCAGGTGAGGAACATCGTGGAGCAGGCGGCCATCAGGGACGTCCAGGAAGCGTGCGTCCACGATGGTAAATCTCTTTATTCCTCCAGATCTGTTTCTTTCTTCACTAAGTCTTCTATGCAACTTCTTGTTTGACGAGGGTAAGCATGTTTTGTGGTTCAGGGTACGTCCTCCCCAAGCTCTACGCCAAGGTGCACCACTGTGTCTCGTGCGCGATCCACGCTCACATCGTCCGCGTCCGGTCCCGTGAGAAGCGCAGGGACCGCAAGCCACCAGAGCGCTTCAGGCGCAGGGTATGATTAAATTATTCTATCGTTGGTTGATTTAGCATTTATATTGCGTATCCTTCAGAATTAGTTGTTAAGGAACAGATCTGTCAATGCATGTTTGTTACTTTGTTCTGATTAGTGCCTCTGAATCTTTTTTGCTTATTAGTTTTTGTTCCTCTACGATCTACGATGGGCATTTTAATTGTTTTCAGTTCCTTGATGGACATAATCCTGATCGTGTCCTGATAGAATATACTGTTCCGATTAGTACTTGTAAGATGCACTGATTTCGTGATGTCATGATAGCCCTGTCTTGAATGGGCAACTGTCTTCTGTGATGTTTCATTATTTACCTTCCAGCTGATTACCATGTTTTCTTGTCTGATCATTTTTGAGAGGATGTGACTAGAACCTGCTATCCTTAGTTGACTTGATCAGTTTTTTTGCTGAGCTACTAGGCAAATTCTGCAATAATTTTGGTAGGGTTGCCATCGACATTTTTGGATTAGTGAACTGGGAGATTCATGTATAAGGTAGAACAAATGTTTGGGACTTAAATGTCTGCCCCGACGGCAAGTCCATTCTGCCTGCGGGATGAACAAGTCCCTGACATGTACAACCATTTATTCACTTTGTCAGTTGATATTTTGTTTTCAACTGATCATTAATGATGGGAAATTTCCATACATGCCTGTGTTCCATGTTTCCATCTCAGCTTGTTAGTCACGTGCCACAGCTTTTTTGTTGTACTTAAGATGGAACACAATTTCTGATTAACCTCCTTTGCGTCCTGACTGACCTTGACATGTTTTGGGACTTCTACGTTGCCCCTATGGCTTTTATGCTGTGCCTGTGGGATGAACAGGTCCCAAAATTTACTCCATTTTTTCACTTTGCCAGCTGATGTCTATATATGTTTAGCTGATCATTAATAATGGGAAATGTTGATAAGTACAATTTTCTTGCTACGTTTTATATGTTTTACTTGCCTACTTGAACACAGCTTGTTTGAAATATCATTGTGTTTGGGACTAATATGTTGCCCCTATGGCTATAACAGTGCCTGTGGGATGAACAGGTCCCAATATTTACTACCATTTATCTCACTTTGTCAGCTATTACCCACATTATTAGCTGATCATTTAAAAATACTACCTTGCCAATTGCTGTTCTTTTGTGCAAACTTTGCTGAATGCATAGGCTTCTTTTCAAGGAATGTCTGCTGTGTGTTCTCTGTATCCTTCTATTTACCAGTTCTGCCCAATGTGATTTGGTCGTGGCTAATATGTTTATGTTGCATTGTGTTTTGTTCAGGAGGATAGGCCTGCTGGTGGACAAGGAGGCCCCCGCCCAGGTGCTGGTCCTGCTGGTGCTGCTCCAGCTCCAGCACCAGTTGCTGCTCGCCCATAGGTTTAGCCTTACCGTGTGAAGTCATCTGGCCTATTCAGTTTCGGAGTTTTCACTCATGGGTGTGAAGTTGCTATTAGTGGTACTTTTGTCGAAAGTCTGAACCTTTTCTAAGAATGATCGTCATTTGAATATTTGTGTTGAGTTATAAATCTCACTTGAACGTCAGTGGGTTCCATGATAATGTTATGGCTTAGTCTCTTGAGATTTCTTATTTGTTTGTTTCTGATAGTTCTATCTTCTTTGGTGGCAACCTGCGTCCCTACTGTTGGTATATGATATGTCCGAAACTATAATTCAACTGTTCCCCCCTTTTTTCTGGCTCATCATCAACTTTGAGCTAATTGGATTGGCTCCGGTGGTCCAGTCTGGGCTAGGTTAACCTCATGCCTGGATGTGAGAGAAGTAAACCACTTTCCCAATTAGTGGTGGGTCTTGCACATTTGTAGTAGGGACATAGATTATTGAGTTGAAAAAATTTTAGGGCTTTAAAAATTAGGGAGGCTCAAGTAGAGGTCCTGGTTTAGGAGCCTCTTAGCCAACAGATGCCAATAGTTACTGACTACTATCAGCTTTTAAAAAATAAAACAATTCTTCTAGCAAAACAGAGAAATTACGTGTTGGAGTTCAAATTTTCTGATGCACGACGCTCTCTTGTTGAAACAGATCTAAGAGAGTATTAGATCCTAGTCGTAACATGAAATGGCATATACAGTTTTTTTTAGCAAACTTGCAAGAGCAACTACTGATTTTGGAAAAATAAATGCACAAACGCAAGAAAAGAAGTTTTAGTACTACAAAATCAAGAACCGTACATTGTTAGCCAGATATGTGTGTTCACGATTTGCTAAATGGCATATACAGTTTTTTTTTAGCAAACTTGCAAGAGCAACTACTGATTTTGGAAAAATAAATGCACAAACGCAAGAAAAGAAGTTTTAGTACTACAAAATCAAGAACCGTACATTGTTAGCCAGATATGTGTGTTCACGATTTGCTAATGGTAGTATATAGCAATGAAAAGCACAAGCAATAGACTTGCGGTTTCGTTGTCCAGAGAAATTGTCTCAGCTTTCAGCCTAGTCTGAAACATTCATTTTTGTTTTTACACTGGAATGTAAAAACTTGTGGCGACTCGCCCAATTTGAGTGTGGCCCAAAATGTAAGGTCCAGGTCCAAAACAGGCCTTCTGCAGCCCGTTCCAAAGATTAGTGTGACATTCGTATGGCTATGCTTATGTCAAGGATTAAAGCATGGCAGTGGAAGGCTTTTTGGGAAACGGGGTTCGTGGATAGAGTAAGGTTAATCCTTTTGAGATACTTTTCTTTAGCTGGTTATTAGTATCTCTCTTATTCTTTTATATTCTAAAATGCAATTTATTTTAGCTCTTCTAGGTATAATATTTAGACATAACGTATATCTAAGTATTTACAAACTGTGTGGAAGGAATTAAAATCTAATACAAGAAAGAAAATTGAAGGGCCCTTTGGTATGGCTTTGGCTTCTTGCAGTTTTTATTGTGATGCTGTACCAAATGATCATTTAAATAATAGTTCGTAACAAGGAGGTAGTAGACTCCTTGCAAGGAGCCAAGAGTAACCGATTTTTGGAGCTGTTTTCTTATTTAGTCGAAGCTGCAAAAGTGGTTCCTCCTCGCAAACTTGATATACAAAATTGCCAATGAAGCTACTTTTACATAATATTTTGTAAAACGAATTTAGCTCCACCAGAAAAGTGGAGCTAAAAAAGTGCTGCCAAATCAGCCCTGAGTTGTTCTCGCTTTTAGCCGGCATTGTGTTGTTTCTCAGCTTGCAAGCTTGGGACCCGTCTCTGCAGAATGCGCCGGCATTGTACAATGCCCGTGCATGCATGTTCAACTTATTAACAAGCGCTCAGCTAAGCTCATTAATTTGTCTCGTCCAGTTGATATGTAAACTCAATGTGTCGAGCGAGCTCTAAAAGCTTCTTTAAAGCAAGCCAACTAATAATGTATCCATTTCATGTGTTAGGCCGGCGCCCCACCACACGACAGATGAAGAAAGGCAGGTGATCAGCCTTGCTGTGACCATGTAGTAGTAGTACACGGGTAACAGATTAACTCTGATCAAAATCGGCCTCAAATCTGTATATCGTTTGGTACCTAGCTAGCCGCTCAATTTAACAATTTGCATGCAAGCTCCGCAACCGCGGCACGCCGCAGCTGTGCCGGACCGTCAACAGCTAAGGGCCCGTTTGGTTCTCTTCTGAGGCCAGCCAGGGTCGCACGAGCCGGCCAGGCTGCTGGCAACCATGCTGAGCGCATGCGAGAAGGTTATGTTTGGTTGTTTGTTTGTGTTGGTCCAGTCTCATCGGAATCTCTGTTTGGTTGCCCGAATCGAGAAGCTCACAAGGCAGTTTCTTTCTCGCACAGAGCACGCGCTGCACCGGCGGAACCTGGCCCGTGGGAAACGAAGATTTTTTACGTATCTGGTGAGCCAGGCTCGCCCGTCACTTTTGCACGTCCGTGGCCAGGCCCGAACGCTTGTCCAGTCAACCAATCACACGGAACTTGTATCTGCAGGGCCTGGGCGAACTGCATACAGCGAACCAAACGCGCCCTAAGTTGCTGTTGCGGGGCACGCACGCACGCACGCACGCATCAACAGCAGCCGCTGCGTCGGCGTCGATGTCGGCGTCGGTGTAGCGCGCTTGTATCATTGCGCTGGCTTCCACTGTCGCTGCACCGTACCCGCCGGGGTGATCCCTCGCTCTCGCGGCCTAGGGCAGCAGTAGGTCTTACCAACCACTCGCGGCCGATGCGGTGCAGAGCAGCGCGCGTCGTAAGAAGATGGCGTTGCCGCTAGCGCTAGGAGACGAACAGAGCAACGAGCCAACGAGGCAAGATGGATGGGAGAAAGAGCAAAAAAGGCCGTGGCCCGTGGGGGCGGGCGTGTGTATGGGTGGGGTGTGGGGGGAAGGGTGGGGCGCTCGACGGCTCGTCGCGCAGCGAAGCTAGCAAACGCGGCGCGAGCCCCCCCCCCCTCCGTCCAAGGCCCGACCCGGCCCGAGCGCCGAGGCCATCGGTTGGGACCGGCGGGCGGGTGGACCGCGGACGCGGACCGGGCCAAAGAAAAGAAGGCCGGCCGGCGGAATGGCGTCGCCACGCGGCCGCTCGCTGCCTGCCATGCATCTCGGGTCGGGTCCCCCCCCCCAACTCCCAATCGTGTGCTGTTCTGCAATCATTAGCCCCATCCATCCATCTCTCGGGTCCCTCTCGCTTCATCTGGTCTTTGTTTGTTTGTTTTCTTTCCCGCTGTCCAAGCAAGGAATTGGACTTGAGGTTGGTAGGAGCCCTTTTGCACTGTGCACTCACTGCTGAAATTGCCTGCTCCTCTCCAGTCTCTCTCTAGCCCTCCCTCTGGCATTGTCTCATCGTTTATCATCGGCTCGTCGGTTTCTCGTCGACGCCTTCTTCAACGTCTTTTACCATCTGCTGTTTGACTTGAGGTTTCTCTTAAAAAATCAGCAGCAGGTTCCCTGCAGCCGTTTCCTGAATGTACGCTGGATTGCCATACATACACATTACACCTGCACATGGCCGGGCCTCGCACTTGACTGCATACGCTACAACAACAGATATAGTAGACGCGATGAAAGCAACCCGTATCCGCGATACACCCCGGGGTTCCTTTCGCGAGGATCGGCCGCCCGTGCGCCGGCGTCCGTATCCACGCACGCAAACAGGAGGTTCAGAGGCTGCACGGGCGCCAGCCACCACGCACGAGTCACGAGTGACATGTCACCTACCGGCTGCCTGCACTGCAAGTGGCCACGCCATGTCACCGACCGAGTCCTTGTCCCTGGTAGCCAGCTTGGCCGGCCATGGACCCGCGCGCATGCAGTGGCTGCAGTTTCGTCAGAGAGACGCTCACGACGAAGGCCCTGGGTCCTTCCTTCCCGTTGCCGAATTCTTCTTGACCGCTTGGGCCTAAAGCCGGCGGCAGGTCTGTCACTGCCGAGTGACCGCTGGCTCCACGGAAGCTTCGGCGGCCTCTGGCCTGCATGCGCACACAGTGGCTGATGCAGCACTGCGCTAGCCTAGCTCTGACTCTGAGACTCACAGATGCACAGAGGGCCTGGCTTTTCTCGCTCGGTGCTGCCGCCGTTTGCATGTACGGAGTATACAGTATTACACGTGTGTTGACCCGGGCTACCCCCGGCCAAACGCACGGGACAAGGTTTGGCAGGAGCCAGGAGTGGTGAATGTCCGTACAAGCTGTTCATTCTCCGAATAAATAATAATAATAAATAATCTCCCGTGGGAACCACTGTGAATTTGTTTATCTGTTTCGTGCTGCCTTTATTTTCCTGTGGAGAGTTTACCAGCGCGTGTTCGGTAGTTCAGGCCGCTAGGCTAGGGATGAGAACGAGGCAGCGTTTACTCACTCACTCTCTCACTGTTTACCCCCAATCATATACAGAAAAAAACAATTCATAGCATGCACTACTTGTGGGGCTGCTTACAGAATTAGCTCTCCCTCGTGCAATTCGAGTGACAGCATCCAAATCCATCCCATGTCTTTGATGACAAAGAGAAATAGAAGAAACTATTTATGTTCTCCTATCCCATGCCTTTGACGGTATAGAAGAAGAAACTATTCATGTTCTCCTGCGCCATAGGTCACCAGTAGTCGGTGGACCGCTATCCCAGTGTCCTGGCCTTGTTGGCTCACCCCATAGGCAACTTTACCTCAAGTTAATAAATGAATAGTGAGAGTAAACCATTAAGTCTGGACCTGATCGTTTTCTTAGGAGACCATAAGTCAAAAAAAAAAAAACACCACCCATTCCCCGCACATCCCCGTGATTATCATTTGGCATGGCAGGAGTTAGTGCTGGAATCTTTAACCCTACGACTTTGTTTGGCTGCAGCTAAATACACTCTAATCCAAATGGTTTGAGAGAGATTAATGTGAAATTTGCTCTAAAATACACTCTAATCCTTCCCAAGCCACATAAATTGAAGTGTATTTGTGTGCAGCTAAACAAGACCTACACTGCGCGTGCGGTCCTGTATGAGATGAAATGCGTATATATACTCCTATGTCAAAGTACGATCTCTCGCGTCATCCTCGCGGGCCTGTTTGGCTATGCCGCTCTGTGCTACACATCAGTAACCAAAGATCATGATCCCAAAGAGCCATAAAACGTGTCTTTATCAGACTCCTAGTGTGTTTTGCAAAGAGAAAAAAAGGACTCGTATATTAGGCATAGTTGATAGAGCAACATGTATGAGCCATAGCCACCGGTTGGAGCTGGAACAAACATGAGCCGGAGCTACTGTCGCTCCTCTACCGGTGTATGCATCTGTAGCCACAGTCTGTGGCCTACCTGTAAGGACCAACAACATCCCAGTGATCCCCCACAGGACCTCAAGTTTCAACCGTCATAACCAGCACTTTGCTTGCTGGCCGGGCAGTAGTAGTGTTGTACTGTATCTGCTGGTATTTACGATAGGAGCTACTAGCTGGATACACTATATACGGCGCAGACAAAACAGAGACCACATGGATGGATACAACGTACAGGTCAACACCAAATAGTAAAACTCGAAGACGTACATACATACTCACCGGCCAGTCGTCATCACTCACAAGCTTGATCGATCCACACTATTACATTGGGCTGGAGTGCAGGCTGGACTGTGTATTTTGGCGAGCGTATGCTACTGCTATTGCTATTGCTCCCGGACAGTGTGCGCGTCCTGCATACGGCGCATTATTTGTCTCCGGGTACAGCCCCCCACAGGTACGAATACCAAGCGCGACACATTGATGCCTACAGTATACCAGGTAGGATTAGGAATGCAACAAACATTCAGGATTCACCCACAGATCCACACTGTACAAGAGAACTGCACCGGCAGCTTCTATTCTATCCCAGTACGGTATCTCCTAGTGCTAGATATCGTAGGCTAGGCTACTACAATCTCCACTAGCTACACGATTCGGTCGATTCACCTGGATTTAATCTGAGATCGCAGAGACCGTCCAGATTTGTGCTAACTGTAAACCTGTAATTAATAAGTGGCGATGATGTCCAGTGCACACTACCACACAACAGCCCTTCTACTACAGTATCTACTGTTCACGCTAGCTAGTAGTAACGCTCAAGAAAGCCGCGACGACGACAGCGAGCACCGAGCAGCACGCACGCGATCCCACCCAGCTAGCCCAGGGAGAGAGAACGAGAAGAATCACACGATCACCGAGCAAGTAAAGAACCAAAAACTTTCGCAGATCGAACCAACCAAAGATGTCTTTCTTTGTCCAAATTTTGTTATCGCAACCATCGATAACAAGCCAAGGAACTAATAAAGGCTTAAGCTAGTTAATTAATCCGGTGCAGGAACTCAGGAAGGAAATGAATGTACTGATCGAGCATGCAGATGCAGGCATGGCATGGCATGCAGCGGGAGAAGGGAGAGGACGACGAAACGATGATGACCTCGGTAGCTAATCCCAATCCTGGCCATCGTCGTCGCTCCTGATCATGGCCGGGCTAGCGACGGGGAGGTTGGCCCAGACCTCCTCGAACACCTCCACGATCAGGTCTTGGTGCTCGTCGGCGTTGAGGGCGAGGTACCACGCCAGGAGGTCCTCCAGGTCGGCGGTCGCGCGGATGCCCTGCTCCGCGATCATCTCCTCCATGGACTCGCGGAAGTCGCGCCTCGGGTCGGACGAAGACTTCACCACGGCGAAGCTCTCCGTGAGAGGCGGCGGCGGTGGCGGTGGCGGTGGCGGTGGTGGTGGTGTCGGCGGCGGTGGCGGTGGCGGTGGCGGTGGCGATGCTGGTGTCGGCGTCGGGTTCCGTGGCGACGACGCTCCCGGGGTTGTCGGCTTGCTGCTGCTGCTGCTCCTCCTGGACCTGGCGCTGGCGGACGCCAGCCGCGGGCTGCTGACGCGGACGCGGCGCCCCACGGACACGGACGGCCGCCTCGGCTGGCCCCTGCTCCCCTGCTCCGCGGCAGAGATGGCGCCTGTCGGCGCCGTGTCAGCGACGTCGACGACGTGCCTGTCCCTCCGCTCGGATCGCCGGCCCACCTCCCTCATCGCCGGCCTGGTCACGATCGGGCGGAGCACCCGCTCGGCGGTGAGGTCGATGATGATGTCCGTTTCTGACGCGATCACCCTACCGCTCATGCTCCTGTAGTTCGATGGCGCAGTCACCGCCGGCCTCCGGGCCTCGTCGACGTCGTCCTCCTCGTCGTCGCTGCCGTCGCGCCCGACGTACATGTCCCGCCGGCTGCGGTGAGCGTGGTGCGCCGCCCTGGCCGGAGCCTCCAGCCCGCGCCCAGCCCTGGCGGCGCCCACCCTCTGCCGCCTCCTGGAGCGCCTCGGCGGCGACTCTTGCTGGGGGAGGAGCTGCCGGTCCATCTCCGTGGCGCCCCTCGGCTCCGGCGCCGGGAGCTCCCTGCTCCCGGGTGGGGTAATAGTACGACGTCCTGTGCGAGAGCGCCACGGACCCGCGCCTCGGGGACGCAGGCCTCGTGACGGGCCTTGCTCCACCCCCTCTGCGGCGGCGGCGACGGCGGCGGCAGCACTGCGCTCGCGGCCCCGGCCCCGCCGCCGCCGCCAACGGCAGCAGGGTGACCCCGCGGGCGGCGCATGTCGCGGAGCTTGTAGAACCAGGAGTTGGGCATCATGTCGGCGAGCCGGAACCTGCGGCGGCCCATGGCCCAGCCGCCCTGGCGAAGAAGGATCTACGCGCCGTACGAGTACGAGGAGGAGGACGGCGGCTGGAGAGAGGTGGTCTGGTGGCCGACTGGCCGGGGACCAGATCAGTGACAGTGAGGAGAGGCCGGGATAAGTAGCGCGGGGCAGCGCGCGAGCGGGGTGACAAGCGTGAGACGTGAGGTTCTTTTTTGAGAAAAAAAAATTTGCATACCAAGGGCGCCTACAGACTCAGACTTAATGGCTACGAAAATTGCTGATATAAGCTATGGAGGAAAATAAATAAGTATGTAGCTACAAGTAACTGCACTATAGCAATAAGCAACTGAAGTGACAGTTTTGTGTCTCTATGACGAAATTGCATATTTTCACTACATTAAATGTTCCCTAGAGCTGCCTAAACACAGCTCTCTAATTTTTCAGTTCAAACAATCTGGTCTGATTTTTTAAAAATAAATGCAGATGCGATTATGCCTATTTTAAATAATAGAGAAAAGTTTGTCACACAAAGTTGTTTGAAAAATATAAAGGAAAAAATATGAGGCTGATGTGGTTTTAGAAAACTATGGTATCAAAAAGTTGCAAAGATGGGGTGACAGAAAAGAAGAACTCTCAAGAAGAGTTTCTAAGAGTTTTTAGTTGCTAGTCACAAGTTGCCACCATTTGCCACACCTAAAGTTACGTAGCTCAACCAACTTTAGTTGTTGTAAGGTGAGGTGACAGAAAAGAAGAACACTCAAGTGGAGTTTCTAAGGGTTTTCGTTTGCTAGTTACAACTTGCCACCATTTGCCACACCTAAAGTTGGTCAATTTGACCAACCTTAATTGTTGTAAGGTGGGGTGACAGAAAAGAAGAACCCTCAAGTGGAGTTTTTAAGAGATTTTTGGTTGCTAGTTACGCTTGCCACAATCAGCCACACTTAAAATTAGACAATTCGACCAACTTTAGTTGTTGTTTGTATTAAATTAGGTCTCACATGTCAATGACTCAAAAAGCTATGGGCGCCCTCAACATTATGAGCTAGTTACTAGCTCTAAGACAACTTCTCTAATGGTATTAACTTTTATCACATAGCTCATAGTATGAATAGCCTCACATGAAAACCTCACATGATCTTTGAACGTGGGGAAAGGATTAGTTCTTGATTAAGAGATAGTTTTTTTCCTGTTTTCTATTAAGATATTAAATAACATGCTTAGAGCTAGCTCATAACCATTAGAGTCAGCTTAGGCCTATCAAGGTGTGTCAACTATTTTAGAAGCATGTCGATTTTTATAGCAAATGGTGACAATTTATGGCTGGAAACTAATAAGCATAAAAAAACACAAAAAAATTACAACTTTGATGATTTTGTGGTTTTAAAATAAAATGTTTATTGTATCAAACACATGATAGAAAAAACTATAATATTTTTTAATTACTTAAAAATATCAACAACATGGCCTCCATCAATAAAGGTAATTCAAAAGAAACTGTAGATGCTAGCATGGCTAACACATCACCAGCAAGTCTAGAAAGTATAGATATTATCTCTAATGTTTCCACCATGCCAAAATATCAAATGGATGCTAACTAGCCTTCAAAAAGCTTTAATACTAGTTTTGCTAGGGTGCTAGGCATTTACTATTTATTTTGATTCTTCCACATCAAGGCCACTTGATTCCCTAATCTAGTGCGCAACAAATGCAGCCATAGATGCTTTACTTTTTGAAAATAGAGAAGCAAATAATTGATACAATATATTCTTAATCATGATATTAAACTTGTCAAATTCAACTTCATAGGAATTTCTATACAACATTCACAAGTAAAATTCAATAATTATTATCTTGTGCCTAGAGTCAAGAACATTTGCAACAAGTCCAATGTTGGACTTTATTCTAGTACTTATTAGACTTCGATCATAACATTGGCCATTTGATTAAAAGTGGGATCATTACTATGATGCCAATCATTGAGCATAAATCTATTCTTTGAACTGGAGCATAAGTTCAATTTTGCAAGAACCACTAAAAACTAGATTTGTTATTAGATAGGAAGTAGTACCAAATACTAGCTTAGTAAGATCACAGAATTGTCAAAAGAATGGGAGTAAAGTTTGTACTTTCTCCTAATCCTTAGGTGAAAATAAATATACTAATACCTATTATGTTCATATGATTTGAGCCTATCGGAAAACTTATAATACATGACATCACTTAAGATAGAAAATGTCTAATTCCACCTAGCGGGAACATCCAGAGAGACGCTAGAGTTGGTGCCCCAGGCTACACTTTTATAAACTCCTCCCATCTGTACTATACGGGCCTTCACAACTACTATGAAAGCTCTAATAGTTTAGGTGCAGACCAGTCACATACTATCTAACAATAAGATGAAGAATGTGATTGACATATCTCAGTTGAAAAAGTTGCCCAACACAAATGAAGGACTGTGCTTCATCTTCAATTCTACAATCCCATCCATTACAACAACCTTACGTTGTCCAAAGTAAGAGAAAGCATTTCCTTCTCAACATACCATTTTAAGTGACATGCAGTGAAGATATCAATAGCTTCCACTAGTATGTTGTCCTTCAAAATGGATAAAATTGACTATATGCTTCTAAATTTTCCACTCATCATCGATCTAGTGGAGAGTGACACGCATATAGCCTTTGGTCTAAGTAAACATCCACATGTCCATTGTAGCACTGAAACATCAATTAATGGTTTGAAAATTTCATACATGTGACCCTTCTTTTTCGCATATGGATATTCATTGTTTCTTTTCTCATTGTTACTTAGGACTTTAGTGAAGAATAATGTGTCTACAAGGATTTGACCTAGTCTTGAAATAACTCATGCTCAAATATATTGAATGCATACTTTTACATGATCATTGCCATATAGAACTTGATGTTCTCTTCTGATTATTATATTTGTAAGGATTGACATCAATACAACATAGACACCAAACCGGTCATTATTTTCAATTTTTAGTTATTGCTGTCCTTTCACAATATTATGATATTTCCTTAAGTGACCCTTGAAGAAGCATGTTTTTTCTGTATCTACTCTCGCATCTACCTTTGCTAGTTCTATTTTTACACCCAAATTATTTGTGTTATGCCTGGCGATATCAGTCCTTCTTGCCATTTACCTCCACTTCATCTAATACTTATCAAAGTAAAAACTTCTTATGTGCACTTCTTTTCCTGTTCATATCAAGATGCGGATCTTCATCGCTATTGCTCAAACACTAAAAATTAATGGCTTCATCAACATATGTATCTTGTGTCACTCTTACTAGTACCATCACTAGGAACTACCCTCTTTTAGTGGAGTATTCTAATGTTGTAGGTGTCGCAGACACACAAGTCTAACTATGGGTTGAAAATGTGGAAAAATAATCTACTTAATTCTTATTTTGTTTTGTACTTTCCATATATGATTAAGGTAGAACAAGATGATAATGAAGTAAATAATTCTTGAAAAATTGCAAGACCAAAGGAGGGGTTTAGGCATTCAACTTACCTGAACTTGCGCTGGTGGCGAGTCCACCAATCGGCGTTGGAATGGGATGAAGTGGTGGTGGCTCCATTAAACAATGTTAGGATTGGACACATAGATCTCCAACCAATGCCATGAATATTGTTGATGGGCAAATGCTGTGTTGGCCTCTAGGGTGCGTGAATTGAGGAAAAAGGAGGGTTGTTGTGTTGCCCCGAGTAGTGGGCAAGCTACCGCGGAGGAGCACGGCCGCCACCTAGGGCCCATAAAGGCGCAACCGCAACCCATAGATGTGCAACACGATAGGATGATCTAGTGCATGGTGTAGGCAACTAAGGAGCAGAGCAGGCGGTGGAGGGTAGAAGAGGAGCGGAATAGGCGGCGGAGGAGGAGGAGGCCCAGAGTAGGCGGAAGAGGAGGAGCGGAGCGGGTGGCGGCGGGGCGGCGCATAACTTGAGGCTAGTGGGTTAATGTGTCGGAGCCTTGCGCGGCGCATCAGTGATATATATATTAGACGCTCTAGGGTTTAGCAGGTGCAGTGAGGTGGGTTCTTTGGTGGGCTTGGGCCGCCAAAGCTAGAGATGGCCTCTTCTTTTTTGGGAAGGGGTATATTTGTAGTATTTATCGCAAAAAATAGGAATACACCTAACAGTGAGAGAAGGTAAATACGTTGACCCATATGATTTTCATATTTTTCATTGTCACCATTATCCTACATATGGCTACCATTACCATTTATGTTTTTGTCAAATACACAAAAAATCCTTGAAAACATGTACCAGTAATATCTACCATTTTTGCTTCCATCCTTACATGAACGTGACATTGCACTCGCTTTTGGACTTTTTGCCCATTGCTTGATCTTCTTGACTTGATGAGTGAGGTTTGACCTATCCTGTGTCTTTAGAGGGTTCATTGTCTTGAATGAACTAAAATTATACTAGTGTCATTAGTGAAGTGGTATTTTTTGGATGAATAGACATTGAGACCCAATCAATTTCTATACCAACATCCCACACATTCTTACTACCATGTGACGTACGTCGTAGACATTCTCTACCAAATTTTGTTATAAGTATGTTTACGATTTTGTTTACTACACTCCTTATGGCACCCATAGTTCGACTGAGGTTATTTATGCTAATATTAGGATCATGTTTGGCATGACTTCTCCAATAACTTTAGGCATTTTTTCTATCCTAAACATCAACCAAAGAGACCACAGGACCAACACTAGCTAGACAGGCTGACCAAAAATGATACCATCTTATTCTCATAATTAGGTAAATTCTCTTAACTAGGCAAGTCTGGCTATTTATTAGCAAGACTTTCAGGTTATGCTAAAGAGGAGCGTCACTCAAGGCCTCGAGGTATTTCATCGCCACAAATGCTCTTTTGTTTTTTTTTTTATTTGGTGTGACCTAACCGGCACCCTGTCTCTGTGTCCATGGGATCCAACGTTTGCGAAGAGTAAGAGCGAGGCATGCACATACTGACGTGTTGTTAACATTTAAGAACAGAGACACAAGAGACAAGAACACGCGTGCAGGTCAACCGCAGCCAGTTGGTGAGCTAGAGACACACAGACACGGCGTACAAGGAGCCCAGATTTTGTCCGGCGCCCCTGGTCAAGCGTGTCAACATCAGCAGCCGCATCAGCATCATTCATCAGTCACCTCACACTCACACGGCCGCCCTCTCAAGCCGCCACGTACGTACGCGATCCTTTCCTTCTGGCCTGGGGCTCCCATTCCTGCTAGCTTTTCGCCCGCCTGCTGCGCTGCCTCCGTTTCCGTGCACCGGACTCGACGGCTCCGCGGCTCACGAGCCAGCAGTCGCGCTGAGGCGAATGGGACCGTACGTATCGATCGATGATGGCCTGTCGACTGTCGCCGTCCATCGGCCTATGGGCCGCTTGCCATGCATGACAAAATTCGGTGGCCGTCGCGGGCGATGGCGTGGCGGCGTGGCGCACCGCGCACGGGCACGGCTTGGCTTGGGACGGCAAGCAGTGGCGCATGGCTGAGGGGCAGTGCGCGCGGTCGGGTTACGTCGGAAAGGACGGCGCGCGAGGGGATCGTCGCGAGACGCGACCGCCGTGCCGCGACGCCCACGCACGCACGCCACCAGACCGCGCGTGGTTTTCCGTGTGCCATCGCTCCAGGTCGGCCGGCCGGCCGATGATCACGTGAACTCGTGAAATCATCTCGCGCGGACGCTGACGACTCTCTCTAGTTTTGGCCGCGGATCGCGTCGTCGCGAGCGCCGAGTTCGCCACCGTTTGGTGTGGCCGCCGCCGCCGCCGTCGCTTCATCCCGCGCGTACCTGTGTGCGTGCGTGTCCGTGTCCGTGTTCGTGCCTGGGGGCTTTTGACGCGGCTCCTTCCACTTTTCCCGTTGGTCGCTTGTGGTGTGCCGTGGATCGCCATCTGTCGTCGCCAAACTTCTCATGACGCGGCGTCGTCTGTCGTCTCTCGTTGCGCCGCGCTAACGTGCCGTGCCGCCGCTGCCGTGTCATTCGCGTGACGAGGTCGGTGTTTACACACGTACTAGCAGCAACGGAGAGCCGTGCCGTGCCGTGCCGTGCGTGCGTGAGTGAGGACGAAGGCTGGACCTGGCTGGACGTCAGGCGTCAGTTTCGGTCAAAGAGGCATGGCAGCATCTGTTTTGTTTTGTTTTCTTTCTAATGATGACCTTTTTCTTTTACTAATGATGATAAAAAGCTCAGCATTTGTTTTGTTTCTAATGACCGTTTCTTTTTCTTTTTTTTTTTTGAGGGAGACCGTTTCTTTTTCTAATGATGATAACAAGCTCAGCACAAAGATACATAGACCGATATACGTCAGGCGTCAGTTTTGGTTATGGCATGGCAGCATTTGTTTTGTTTCTAATGACCTTTTTCCTAATCTAATGATAAAAAGGTTCTACACAAAGATACACAGACCGGTTGGATGGATGGAAAGTGATACACGATGGGATGTCATACTGAACCTGTATTTGTATGTAGTGTACCACACAGGCCGCTGGATGAGGATGAAAATGACGAGGCTGTGACTGTGACAAAGACGGACGACTTTACTCGACGCTGGCCAGCTTTGCGTAAGGACTTAGTACTAGGAAGTTGTATGCTGTAGTTTTATTATGCAGTTATGCACTACTACTACACTACACATCCCTTGGCGGAAACCCCACACGAGCTGATGCCAAATATGCCATCCTCAGCCATTGTTGGATAGCGCAGAACAGGACGACTTCTCTGACCACTTCGTACTTACTCGATCCTGAGTCAGGAAAACGATACTCCTTGATGCGTGTAGTTTTCTTAATGACAAGAGTTGTTTTGCGTACATTATATAGTTCCATTATCAGCTTTATAAGTTGTTGTGAGCTGTTTTTTTCTAATTTTTTTCAAAACACCTCATAGGATAAAGATTCCTTTTTAAGCTCTCACAAAGGACTAGAGAGAAGTGAAACTGAAAACAGTAAATTTTCATGGCTCTCTCACTCCTTATTCATACGTGAAGTTGTTGGTTGAAGCTATTTTACCAAATATTTTTTCAAAATAGCTTAGATTTACAAAGAAAACTACTCATAAAATTGTTTTCTAGAAAAAAACATTTTCACTAGTGAAACTGATCGAGCTATACCAAAGGGGACTACAATATATATGACCCTGTTTGATGATTCTACCTATTATTGTTCCTACTCTCCAACAACTCTTTAAAAGCACCCACTGGCTCTTATATTTATACCTTTTCTACATACTAATATATCTATTGGATTTTATTAGGCTTTGCCTAATTTTATTCAATTGAAATCAAATAAATTCTAAGGTCCAGATTAAATGCTAGGTAGAATGGATACTTAATAGTAGGTCGATTGTAGTTGATGGTTGGAATTATAACGGTCATGATGATGGCTACGGTTACTAGTAACCCCTATTATTATGATTACAGTTAGTGGTGAACGCCTTCATGGCGTCCAAGTTCATCCTTTACCTCTCTGTCTTCCACCACTCGTGCCTACAAGAAAGGTGCTCGTCTTTAGTCTCGTGCGCACTATTGGAGGCTCAAATTTTCCTATCGGTGGAAAACCAATAGGGAATAACGAATACCGAAGGAGAAATTGAAGAATTATTTTTTGGTCGGTATACTGATAAAAAAAAAAATCTGATAGGAATAGAGTTACAGAAAAAATATGACACCTTCTACGTGCATAGGAGCTGGGAGAGCAAGCCTAAAGCCTCTGAAACCACTCCTCCATCTGTGATACCTGCTCAGGTGTGTCAGACGATCAGGTTTTTTGGAGCGTCTAACACGACTGCTTGTTGCCAATCCGATCACTATGTCTTCTTTCTGTTGGATGTACAAGGGACTGCACTGTGAATAACGTATTGCATCGGCTATGGTCTGTGACATCGAACAACACACTATGTGATGAACTAGCGCGCATCGAGCCACTGGTGGCTTGAGCATGGGTCCCTCCTGTTGCATATATATTTATAATCTTATTGTTTATATATTCAATAAGGTTTTTGTCAACTAAACATGATCAATATGTACTCAATATACGCATCATAGTTGCCACTGGTAATTCACACATGCACATGTTTGTTGTCACAAATTTACTATTATATTTATGGATTAAATTAAACACTAAAAAATACCTAATTCCCTAAAAAAGAATACGACACTACATGATGAATCGGTCAATCTGAATTGGTGCCATTCTCCAACGACGACTCATTAAGAGGTGCCACCACTTATATTTATATCTTTTATACATTTATACTATATTATATTCAGAATAAAACAGTCAAAAAATCTTATACTTTCCAAAGTATCCCATATGTCCTCTTTTAAGTGTTGTTGAGGGTTTTCATACCATAAGTTTGACTAAATTTGTATAATATACGTGTAATATTTATATCTTCAAATATTTTTTTTAAAAAAAAACTAGATCCAAAGATCTTACCGATGATACTAATTATGATACTAATCAATGACATTTAGTATTTACTAAAATTACCGGTATTTGTTTCTTAAGAAGCGCAAGCGACAGTTAAAAACCCTCACGTTCTTCGTGTCCCATCATATGGGATTGATTTGGTGTAAGACTACGAGGAATTGGGTTCTGTTGCAAGTTCTAGCACGTCAGGCATCACCGCCTCAGCAGCTTGAACGGTTCTCGTTCTCTGCCGAGATTATTGACATTGGCATCACGTTTTCCTAGTTGCTCCTCTACCGATCACGATAAGGGTTTTCTGATCGGGTACCAGCTGCTGCAGTGCCGCCTCGTCCGATCCATTCATCAACTAACCAAGCCTGAGTCCCTGGCGTGTTATGCATGTATATCCTCAGCCACTGGAGTACTACTCTACTCTATCTGAAACCCACAACTTGTTTGCTACATGATGAGGACGTAGTCGTAGGCACGGCACTTCTTGTGCAATTTCATATTATCATGGACATGTCTATCGAGTATCGACTTAACTTCGACTTGCATGCATCGCAATCACTCAACTAATCACCTGGCCGGCCGGAATTGAATTACATGTTACACGAACATGGAAGATCCTATCCATATCACAACGACAAGCAACATACTATTCCAATTTCCAACACACAGTACTACATATCTATCTACAGTACTACTGCAAGTGATGAAGAAGCTAGGATAAATTAAATAGGCATTGAAGTAGAGAGCACTTATTAGTTTACGTGTGCAAAGATTTACTTATATCATAGTAGTGGTAGCGAAATTTTAGTTAACATCATTGCCGTTACATTTTTGAAAAGGTACATTATTTGCAATGCTAAATACAATCTATACATACTACTAAAGCTCTGCATCTTCAATTTTCGTGCCCCCCTCACAGATCACTGTTCCAGCAACAGTACACAGCGTGACACTGTTCCTAGAACAGTAACGGTACCCGTGGACAGTAAACAGCTGTTATGAAGTACCACCCGTTATGAACAGTAAGTACCCGTTATCGAACAATTTAGGTCCGCTTACAAACAGTGTATACCCGTTACCAAACAGTACATACCCATCAGTAACAATAACGGGTCTAATAAAAACTAATATAGATCCATTAAAAAAACACCCGTGCTTCAGCACGGTCCCTGCTAGTAATAAATATATCTTCACGCTTGAGTAGTAGTAATAAGGTCATGGCTTGTTCACGGACGACTATTTTCCACACCGCATGGTCGTACCCTCCAACTCATGTGCATGCTTGCAACGTCTTCTGCCGCTCTCTCTATGTGTCTTCCCAGTGCCCGATGAGATCCTCTCTAATCGATGTCGACCATGGCGGATCCACCGAGGTAGGCCTCCTCCTCCTCCTAGATCTCTAAAATAGGGTTCCAATGAAATTCTCTCTTCAACTCTAGCAATCGTAGAGGGAAATGTTTGTGAGAGGAAGGCCGACTAGGTAGTGGAGATGCCAGCCAGTAATTTAGGGGCTTTGATGGCAGGGAAGGCAGCTAGGTCTCTGGTCAAGACAGGGGAGAGAGGAAAGAAGGTGGTGTTGTGGAGCTCCAGCAAAACCCTTACGTGTCATGCCGTGGAGGCTAGGCTCAAGAGGAAGAAGATGAGCTATCAGGGCACTGGCTAAAAATCCCAACGCACGTAGTAGCGTCCTAGTAATAATAATGGCATGCAAGGATTCAAAAAATAATAATAACATGTTACAGTTGAATAAACCAGACACACAGGACGCTACTATGTATGGGAATTATTATCCAACTATCCAAAGCTTACACCAGCACACTTGCAAGGCCTAACCGCAATAGATGAAAAGGACATCTCATATAATAACAGGGACTTCTCTCTGCTTACGGCAATCGGCACCGATCTCTTTCGACGAGAGGCCGGTCCGTTTCCGGGTTTTGGTCACAGCACAAATGTAGCTCTGGCTAGCGCGTAGGGTTAGGCAACAACTACTACAAGATTCTTGACCTGCCTGTTCTTCTACTACATCAGCACGATGGTTGGTGTAGCTGATGTGTATTGGTGCGTGCTTTCTTCGGTATTCGGTGCACGCATGCTATAACACGCCCAGCTGTGGTATACTATAGCGCTAGAGAAATGGACCAAACGTGCACGTGGAGTCCTCCGTGCCGGTTCGATTCCATTAATGAGAGCATCAGCAGTTTGTAATTAATTACAGCGTGCAGACGTCATAATGGAAATGGAATATAGAGTAATGAAATCAGGCTGTACAGTGGTCGCTATACCGATATATCGATTCCAAACAGAGCATTAGCAGTTTGTATTAAAATCAAGTTTGCTTTTTGGCAACGAGAGGGCCCAACCCAGACAGACAATACGACAGGACGGAAGAATTGGGCCACAAGTTCACCCGCTTAATCGTGCGCTCACAGTTGCAGCATGGGCTCTGTCCCCGTCCGCACGGTTCTCCAACCACAGTTCATCTAAAATGGGCCGAAAGTTCACCCCGCTTTGCACTTCTCTTCTTTTAATCAACCTATAATAATATTGTATATTCCTTGATTAGACACAAGCTGTTCCCACAAATTCATTGTTTTCTTAGTTTCTTGTGCATAGAAATTTTTCCATGAGGTCTAGGCAGATTGTTCTTTTCCTATGGAATTAGAGGAAAAGGAAAGTTTCTTTTAAAATTTATATAAACAATTCATACAAACCCATGGCTACGATAGGAATCCAATCCATAGGAATTGAATCCTTTGTTTTTATTTGTTTCCTCCATTCGAAGGATACCCAAGAAGGAAATACATATATAGTGAAACAGGAATGCTTACTTACAAATGCGCAGGATTCAGGTGGCGCAGGATTGATGATGCGGTGGGCACACTGGTCGCGTCCGTCGGTTCGATTCGTGCACTCTTCTTCTCTCTAGTGCAACGCTTGCACTCGTGCCCGACTCACGGACGGCCACACACCTGCGCCCTTTTCTTCCCCAAGCCCAGCGGCAACTAGGGTTCCAACAAGCCATGCCACCTCCTTCTTACCCCAACTCAGCGCCCTTAGAAGGAAGGGATTCGGGGGAGGAAGGCCGGCGAGGTAGTGGTGACGGTGCTCGGGCGACTTCGAGGCCCTCATGGCGACGGAGGTAGCCGGTCCAGGTCAGGACGGGGGTGCCACGTCCAAAGTTCGCCGGAGCTCACGACGACATGTGAAGGAAGAAGATGGACAACACGGGCACGCTAGGGTTTTTTTTATTTCTCCACGGTTGTGCCCGCCGCCTGAGAGCTTCGCCGAAGCCATAGCATACCACGGTAGGGCTGGTGGCAGCGGGGGCGGTGGGAGGTATTGGAGGTGGGGCAAAGGGGGCACTCGTGCCGGATCTAGAGTGGGTTGAGGGCGGCGCCACTGGTGCCGAGTGGGGCGACAAAGGCGGGGCGGGCGGGGGGCGTGGAGGGAGAGGTGCGCAAGGAGGAGGAGGAAGGCGGGCAGGGGGAGAGGTAGCGGGCGGAAGAAAAGAGTTGTGCCCACGTGAGTGGTACTTTCATACCGAAATATATCGTGCCTCATTTACAAAAATGGCCAAAGTACTTTCTTTTAATAAAGGAAAAGAATGATTGGAAGCTGGTCAACGGCCTCTTTCATCGACTTTAGGTTCGAATTTCTTTGTATGCGTAGTTCTTGCCATCCGCCCACGTGGACGTGGAATGGGGAATTGAGGATGGCGGGCAATATTTGTTGACAGATAAATCTAAGATAAAAAATATATATAGTTTTTAGAAGAGCCGGCAAAAGCTTTACCGGGATTTCTATTAGACGAATAAAAGAAAAAGGCAAGTGCCAGCCCAGTTTTTTGACTGGAAACCGGGCCAGAAAAACCATACATTTTGGAGGGTACCCTACTCCACTGTCCAAAATAGGTACCAAGCCACCGCTAAACAATCTGCTAACAACTTGGTCGAAACGACCAAACTATAACAACTTGGTTGAAAACGACCCAACTAAACTACTCAACAACCATAACTTTGGCCAAAGAGTCCCCTCGGCTCCAAGCGGACGCAAACTTGGTCACCGATCTCCCGGCCACGACCAAACCTTGGTAGAAACAAAGGAGCGTCCGAAGCCGCACCAAACACACCAAACAAACGAAACTCCACCCCGGATCTCGGATCTCCAAGACAACCCGACAATCGCACGCCACTCACGCGTCGAATTGGGACATCGACCAGAAGACCACTCGAGACTACTACCACTCCTTGGATCACCGAGGTCCTGAGCTTCCTCCGCAACCGGAAGTGACATGGTACAGTCGATCGACTCCACAGTCTCCCCTTCGTCTTGCCATCGCCGCAATCACAGCTGCCAAAAGTGAAACACGTATGAAGCTTCAGGGATAAGATCAACGCGCTGGCCATCTCCTCGCCCGGTCGGATTGGGTCATCGACCCGGGCCTCTCCAACCGTAGTCGCCACCACGGCACTGCCGACGCCTCGCTGAAGCACCACCATGGCCGGACAGCAGGAACGGAGCAGCTGAGCGAAGCTGGAATGCCTCGCGATGCCTTCAAGAAGGAAACGACGCCAACGGCGCCGACATCGCAAGCCCGCAAGGGAAGGTTTTCACCCGCAGAACCCAACTTGGCAAGAGAACAGATGCGAGATGGACGCCTCCAAGGAAGAAAAACGACATTCGCGAACGCCGCCGTCCAGACTTTCGCCTCCTCACATCCATCCACAGCCGCCTGCCAATGGCCACCGCAAAAGGAGACAGTCACGAAGGAAGACGCCAGTGTCGATCGCGGGCGTCCCCGCCAACACCAACGCCACCACGCATACCGTGAGCGTCCTCGCAGCAGCGTAGCCGCATGACAATGCCCCCAACCCATCATGAAGACAGGGCACGGAGAACCAAAGGAGTTGCCCGCTGACCAGAGCTGCTGCGGGGAGCTGCAAGAAGGACTAAGCCCACAGCCGGAACCAGCCGAAGCCGGCCAACAGCAAGCCAAACTGGCTAGCGACAAGGCAGAGGAAGATGACGGGGAGAAGAGGGGGCAGGAAGGGAGGTAAAGCCCGGCCGCCCGGCGACAAAGAACCGCCTCCTCGGCCACTCCTAGCCCCCCCCCACGGCCCGCACGGATCCGCCACCAACAACCTGAGCAGCACCATTTGCCAGCCCGCCACCGATCCGCAGCCGCTATCCACCACCACGCCGCGGAACCGCACGCCGGCAGCCCGGATCCGGCGGGGGCGCGGATTGCGCCTGGGCGGAATCCTGCCGCCGGCCGGCGCAAGCCGCCGACGTTGCCGCCGCTGGCGCCGCGCCGCCCGGCAAAGGAACGAGGCGAGCAAGCAGCCACCAATCTTGCTCCACCGCGCCGCGGAGCAAACCACCTCCGCGGCGCAGCAAACGCCGCCGCATCCCACCTGCCGCGCTGCGCAGCTTCCACGCCGCCCCTCCATGGCCGCCGAGCGCCGCCCGCACGGAGAAGCTTCGCAAGCTTCGGCTGAGGGCCTCGCCGCCACCATCCTAGGGGGGCTGCGCGGGCCTCCCGGCGGCCTCCTCCCGGCAGGCGGGGGGAGGAAGGGAAGGACGGGCTGGGGCGGCGGAACTAGGGTTTCCGCCGCCCGTGTCGCCTGTGTGGGGCGACGGGGGCTGGTCTGGTCTGACATGGAAAGTCTCTCTCTACTCTCTCTAGATGGAATGGAATTACCCCATTAATACATATCCAGACCTCCTATTGAGCATCTTCCAATGTCCAAACCAACTGAAAACAGAAAAAAAAAAAACATGGCGAGCAGGCGATGTCGAGGCTGAAGACTGAAGAGTGCTGGCGGAGTAGTGGTAAGAAAAGGCTAAATGACACGTTTTATTTACACGTATATGTAAAAGTCTGCAGTACGGTCAATGAAACTGATGCGCATCCGTTTCTGTTGCGACAACCATTCATTCGTCATTTCTGCGGCGATCTACTACCACCCACCTACCGTGCAAAAATGTTCTGCCCTCCTTCCTCATTTGGATTCACCTGTCGCAGTCTTTCTCCAGAAAATTGCTCGACTTAATTAACATGAGTACATGACCTTTACCGAACATCCTAAAAGATGAGAGATTACGTGCGAGTGTGCGGCAATCCCAGTTGTCCTTGTCGCCGTCAGGTCAGTACGTACCTTCTACACACGCGTGCTAAACATGGTAATAATCCTTGCGGCCCAGATCCCTCGAGTACTTCATCAGAACAGAAAACCACTGTGCTGTACATGTAGGGCAGTTCGGTTGCCAAACTGCCTCTCCAAACAGTTTATCACGAGCGAATGCCATGTCCACGCAAATATTCGTGCTGAGAAAGATCAACACCGGCTTGTGGTACTAAACTAGCCTTCGAACTGATTGACTTTCTCTCGGCTCTCTCCTCAAAATTAAAATATATAGCCAACTTCGTTGAAGAAGCAAAACTTGGCACGGACAATATACTAGTACTGGTAGAAGAGGTTTGACAAGTCCAGGAACACCATGTGAATGAACATCAGGTCAGAGCTTTGCGTGCAGATGCAAGCCAACCTCGCCAGTTCAACGCGTACGCACCACCGGTTACGTAGTAATCCATGGAAGCATGTTCTCTGAACGCGTAAGCGCACGGCCACCGCTTCCGTCGAAGGGAACTCAAACGAAGAGGCGGCATGCGGCGGCGGCCACCGCAACACCAACACACGCAGACACAGCATCGATCGCCTCCCCGATCAATCACCCATGGACAGCGGAGGAACGAACGCTCTGAGGCCGGCCACACACGTCGTCCGTCGGTCGACCACAATTCAGCACACCCACGGACAGCGGCCACACCATAGAATACGATACTGTACAATACACGAGTATCTTTTTTTCATTCAGAAAAAAGAGGGGGTATCTTTGCTTTCTCAAAGCGAACGGCAAGGATGGCGTACTTGAAGCAACGCGGCGCGCCAAAGAAAACATCATTGGCATCAACATGATGCACACTGGCTGGCAGTGAGGCAAAGCGGCGGCCTTTTCTGCTCAAAAGCCGGCGAATGCAAGCTGGCTGGGTCTGCGCCCGTAGCCTCCCTCGCCAAGCATTTCCAGCTGAGCCGCACATTCGTCGTGCGAGCACTCGCGGTCTCTTTTTGATCGACCGACCGGAAGGCTGGAAGTTCTGTCCCCGGCACCGGCAGCAACGAGCCCACGAGGACATGCCAGCCTAGCTGCAATGATCGGCTAGTACACACAATCATTGGAGAAGTTGTCTTGGGTTTACAAAGTTCAAGAACAGAAATTGTGATTGTTAGGAATGCGAACATCAGAACAATGGAGCTGGAGTCACTGAATGGAGCGATTTTGTTGCTTTCCTTTATATTTTGTTGAGACACAGGACAATTCGTAACAATGTTTGGTGCGTGAAGAAGAAAAAATATACGTACTACTACAGTTTCCTGTATTCACAGCTTCTCAATTACTCACAGCCCGAAAGCACGGACTAAAGAATCGTGAAGGCCTTACGGCCAAGAACAAATTTTGTACAAGAATCGTGGTAAAAAAAAAAATGGTTTCGCTTCTACTACGGATCGTGCCGTAGTGGATCTCACGACGACGTCGTGAGCGCCGACGCGTCGCCGGAGGTGGGGCATTCTGTGCCCTGCTCCGCGTTGGCGGCCGCCGCCCACCGCCGGCACGCCCTGCCGAGCGACGCGGCCTTGCGGCGCGCGCGTTCCGTGCCGGTGCCCAGCAGCTCCCAGATGGCCCATTCCACGCCGGGGACCGCCATCACCTGCGACGCGGCGGCGGCGCCCGCGCGCCGGCACAGCAGCACCAGCGCGGCCGCCGCGCACTCCCGCGACCACTCCGTGCCGCGCCGCATCTCGGCCACCAGCCGCGCCACGGCGCCGTCCAGAGCAACGATCGCCTCCGCGCCGCCGCGCTTCGCCAGCGACGCCAGCACCGCGGCGGCGGCCTCCGCCTCGCCGATCGCGGACAGCGCCGCCTCCGCGGCGCCGGCCTCCACGATCCTCGCCACGTTCTCCCGCTCGGCGGACAGGCACAGGAGCGCCGCCAGCGCGTCCTTCTTGGTGCTGGAGGGCCCCGTGCGCGCCAGCCGCACGACGCTCTCGACGACGCGCGGGTTCCGGCCGAGCCGGCGGCGGTACGAGTGGACGGCCGCCAGGCTCAGCACGGTGGCCGCGGCGTTCTCCTTGGCGCGCCACGTGGCGCCCGACCCCATCACGTGGCAGAGCGCGTCCACGGCGCCCTCCGCGTGCATGATGCGCTTCTTGTTCGCCTCCAGGATGGAGAGGTTGAGCAGCGCCGTGACGGCGTTGAGCTGGAGAGCCGAGTCCTCGGACCGGAGCAGCGGCACCAGGAGCGCCGCGGCGCCGGCCTCCCCGATGAACGCGCGGTTGTCGGACCCGGACTTGGCCAGCTGCCGGATCTCCTGCACCACGCGCTTGGTCGCCTCGGGGGAGAAGGAGGCCGACAGCTTCTTCACGAGGAACGACGCGGTCATGCGCGCCGCCTTGAGCGCGGCCTTGTTGGCGCCTACCACCGGCGCCGGCTCGGCTTTCCCAGACTCGGCGCTCTCCATGGGGATGCCGTTCTCCCGGCACCACCGCGCTATCAAGTTCTTGAGCGCCTTGTTGGGCACGAGCTCCAGGTTCGGCAGCACCTGCCCGGTCTTGGGGCACGTGGATTTGCCGGAGCCGAACCACCGCGTGATGGAGTCGCGGTCGTACGTCTGACCGCTCGAAGCCACGACGGGGTCGCCCATCAGCTCGAGGGAGATGGGGCACCGGAAGTCCAGCGGCGGCGACGGCGGCTCCGCGTCGTCGTCGCCGCCGTCGCCGTCGTCGAGATCCACCTTTGAGTCCACGGGCCGCGGCGTGGCGGCACTGAAGAGGACGCACTTGGCGTAGCGGAGCAGGCCGACGAGCGCGATCATCGACGACGTCCACCTCTCGGCGACGCGGTCGCCGATCTCCCGCTCCAGGGTCTCGATCTCGTCGCTGCAGCTAGCCGGATCGTTGATGCCCACGTCCTCCAGGACGCCCTCCAGCCTCTCCCGCTCGGGCACGATCTCCCGCTCCACCTCCTGGATGAGCGCGAGCACGCCGGCCTTGAGCTCCAGCTCCGGGCGCCGCGCGCGGCGGCACTGCCGCGACGCGAGCGCCAGGAGGTCCGACACGTCGTCGGCGAGCCCCAGGTCGGCGACGGGGAGCAGGTCGAGGAGCGTGGCGAGGTCGTGCTGGAGCTCCCGCGCGCGCGCCGCCACCTCGTCCGACTGGAGCAGCAGGCGCGTGCGGCTGCGCGCCGCGCAGTCCGCCACCAGCGCCTTGAACCGCTGCAGCACCAGGAGGAGCTCCCGGAGGCACAGCGACGCGGAGCGCGGCAGCCGCAGCGGCACCGGGCCCGCCGCGCCGCTCAGCAGCAGGTCGTCGAACACGGCCGCAAGCAGGCGGGCACGCCTGGCCACCGCCGCGAACACCGCCCGCAGGAACGGCGCCGGCGCCTCGGCCGCCGACAGGTCCCGCGCCAGGCGGTGCAGTGAGCGCAGGACCTCCCCGTCGGGCGCCGACGACGAGTAAGGGGACGACGGCCACGCGTCGCTCGTCGTCGCGCAGCTAGCCATTGCTGCTGCTGCTGTAGTAGTATGTGTACCTTGAGTCTGTAACGACGCAATCCGATTCTTGCAATCCGAATCCGAAGAGAAGGCGGTGAAGCAACACGAGCACAGATGAGTTCGAGATGGGATGAGCTGAGATGAGGAGAAGAAGACACGGAGCGGAAGGCGGGGAGGGGTGGTGGCATATATACGGGTGGCCGGCGTGGGGGCGCGGTAGGCGCGTTGAGTTGTGCGCGAGCTGGGGTTGAAGGGGCTGGAAATCGGGCGGAATCCTCCTGACTTTTGTGGCCCCTGACGTGATGGATACCCATGGCATGGCATGAGCATTTCCCATGTTTTTTTTAATATTGCTGCCGTGCCGTCCTCTTCACAGGACTACTAGTATTATCCTTTTTTTTTTTTTTTTTTTGGACAGCATACTAGTATTATCTTTGAGGCGAGATGGTTTGAAGCTGAGATGCTGTCAACTGCTGACGAACTGGGCCATACGAAAAGGAAAAAACGCTGACCGCTTGATCTTGGTGCACGGACGGCCGGATCGGCCGGAGTCCTAGCCTCCTGGGTGGGGTGACTCGGCTTGGGTCTGGCCGTTGAGGGAGAGCGGTTGGTAAGCAGCAAACCGGTTTGAGTTTGAGCGGATCTCGTCCATGGTCTTGTTCTTGTTGCAGGCCGGGATAAGAAATGGAAAGATTCAATTTTTTTATCAAAAAGGGAAATAAGAACAAGAAGTGGAACTCTTCTTCCAGGAGATGCAGGCCGCGCGGTGAAGGAAGAATTCCAATTACATGTCATTACCCTTTTAGGGTGAGAGGACAGTTTGCTGCAGGTTCTTTGGACAGTTTCCTGCAGGCTCTTTGTCAGCAACCACACCCAGACACCCATTCCTTGCGCAGTTGCGCATTCTCCCATGTGGAAATCGAAAATGCCACTGGATCGGATCACATGGCAGGGAGGTCAGGAGGACCCGACCGGCTCTACGCTCCTGGAAGGAGAGGAGGGGAGGCTGATGGATTGCTACTTGATGCACGTGTCGCGAGCAAGCGGATCGGATCCTGTGTGATATAAAAAGCCACTAGTACAACATTTCATTTTGCATCCACGAGTAGTTAATTTGCGCATGGCGCCCACGTTTGCATCGAATGGCCAAATACGGTTCGTGCCACTAGGCCTCCAATTGGACCGCGGTGAGCAGTGCCGGAGCATGAAGAACGGCCAACAACAACTGTGGCAGGCAGCACAGGAACAAGAACAGATGCCTAATCAAGTAGTAGTACGTACGTAAACACGCGCTTGTAGCAGTGCTATACTGCTATTCCCTTCGTCCCAAAAAAAAGAATGACGTTTTGGGTGTTAAATGCCACCAAGTTTCCATTTCGATTTGTAGAAAATATATACAATATTTATATCTCCGAATAAATTTGTTAAAAAACTAGATCTAAAGATCTTTCCGATAATATTAATTATAATACTAATCGATGATATTTATTATTTTTAAAAATTGCCGGCAACCGTTTCTCGGGAAGTGAGAACGACATTCTTTTTGATACGGAGGGAGTATGCCAAGAGAGGCAAGACATGTGGCTGCCACCAGGTCCACGTACTAGTACGGGGTTTTGCATTCACGTCGTCAGAGACGGGTGGTGGCCAGAATTGACAAATTGCCCCCCGTGCCGACTCCACCACGTACCGCCGCCGCATTCACGACTCCACCAAGCAAGTACTACGTCCGTCCGTGCGCCGGACGCTACCCCTGCGCCTCCGACGAGAAATAATCTAAAAGCAACCTGCCGGCGGCGGCCGCGGCGCCCGATCCCGAGCAGATCGAGCAGCGGTCAAACCTTCCGCGGTTAAAGAACCATTTGAGACAACCGAAAGTTACCGAGCAGTGGAAGTATGGCCAGGGCCGGGTCGGTCTGTCCTGCTACACACACGCACGCGATAGAAAACTGAGTAGCTTTCCCCTTCTTGATTAAGAAAAAGAAGAAAAAAGAAAGGCGCAATTAGCCAGGTGTTCGTTTGGAGAGCCACACGTCCCCGATTAACAAATCCACGCTGCGGTTGACTGGATCCACCCGTCCGATCTTCTCCGATCCAGTTAAGACTCGGGCTGTGAGGCGTGGCGGGATGCCGCGTGGCAGCAGCGGGGAAAATCTTTGACGACGATCCGTTGGCCGCCGGCCGGTATGTTGAACATCGAGTCAGTGACTGGCTGAGTGGTGGTGGCCGGCAAATCTCCAGCTAAGCAGCACGGGGTCGCGTGGGCGGCCGGCGAAAGACAGCAGCAAATAAAGCAGCCGTCCGCACGACAGTTGCGGGCAGGCCGGCCGAGGTGGAGCCAACGCCGTCCAGAGCCTTCTTCCTTCGCCACCGCGCGCCGCCGCCCCTGGGATGCGGTAAATAAAAAGCGATCAAGCGACGGCCGCGTCTCCCTCCCCCCCGCGTGCGGTGCGGGCGACGTTGCCTGCCGCGGCAAAGCATGGGCCGTGTGCGTAGTGCGTGACCGAGGCCGTGACGGCGCGGCGCCGCAACCGCGACAGTGTCAGCCGACGAAGGAAAAAACCAAAATCCCGTGGCGCTGGCTCGCGCGCGCGCGTGCGTTGCGTGACGCACAGGCTAGTTCTCCCGCTGGTCCGTTTTCTTCTAGAGAAAGACGATAGTTTAGCGTTGGCCGATGGATCGCGAGTATAGTCACTGCACACTGCAGGACGAGAGCGACCCCGGTGACGTCGCGGGCGCGCGGGGCCGGCGGCGAACGAAGCCGTTTGCCGTTGCGGCCGTGCGGGCGGAGCGAAGCGTTGACAAACGCGGCTGTCGGGAGAGGAGATAGGAGCTTCGCGTCCACGCGCCCTGCGCGCTGGTGCGGGCGATGATGATGATAACACGGACACGGAGGGCGTGACGGTGATACGGGGATCGGTGATGCTAGCAAGCGCAGAGTTGCGGACCCCGTGTTGTTTTTTTTTGGTTTTAAGTTCCTTTTTATTTACTTTTATCAAATAGCCGTGTGGGGTTGGGGTTTATGCGTGTGACTTGCGAGCGTGACATCCACGGGCTGGACCGTTCGAGCTTAGCGAAAACAGGAGTAGTAATAGTAACACTTCAGTCACTCACGGTCCTCCCAGATCTGCCCCACCATACAAGTGTGCTGATGTGAGTGCGACACTGACATCCAATGCGCGGCCCATTTTGAGTTCGCGGTGTTGTTTTGTGGTCCAACAACAATTAGTGGATTGGCGATGCATGTGTAGCTGTGGCGCTTGCATGCATATACTGCAAAGGAAGGAAGTTAGAACATGTTTTATGTTTCTGCATGTGGTCTAGATAGAACGCCAAGTGAGAATCTGGCAAAGGAAGGAGAATGACACGACTAGAGAGATCGATTATATTATACGCTGAATCTTGTGTTCTTCATCTATCATAGTACAGTATCTCAAACCTATCCCAACACAAGAAGCGAACAAAGTCATGTGTCACTCTCGCCTAATCCGTCACTAACCAGTCTCTCCTCATCACTCCAGCGGTTGGTATGGTCAGGTTCATCACACGCCGCACCATGCCAACAACACGGGCTGGTGCACAGGCTTCGATTATTGACGACGCTCCGACATCATTATCGAGATTATCATGACCAGACGAAAATACAAAAATATCACGATTCAGGATTATCAAGGGGGGTAGTTGCACTGACTAAACTAATGCTGCCTCGTCAATTCCAGATCGAAGGAGCTTTACATTAGTTGGTTCCTAAGGCCTGGCGGGCTGCGGCGTGTGTTTCGCGGCAAACGCAAACGGCAAGCAGATGCGAGCGTCCACCGCGGCACTGAATCGAAGCCACGGCTGCTTTCGAAGCAAACAAAAATCACCAGATGCTCGCTGTACGGTGGCAATCCTAATAAGCGATAAGATTATTATTAAGAGCGAGCCGTCTTTGGAGCAAGTTTGAGTAGAGGACACACACAGCTGCGCGAGCACCGCACCGCCACCGGACTCCGCACCGCAGCCCTCAACTTGCAGAGTTCCAAGATGTTGAGCGGGTGAGGCTCGGTGGTTTGCGGCTGGCCTCGCGCTGGACTCGACTTCGGCACGGTCGGTGTGCCGCTAGCTCCTTCGGAACGCAGTTGGCATACGCACGACGACGCACCTGTTGACGTTGCCCTCGGCTGAGCGCAGGAGCAGCACAGCCATTTGCCGGAGAAATCGTGTGGTCCGTCCTACTACTTCCTAAAGCTGTCAAGTCCACGATAACTGTCTGTCGACCTCATCTTTGCTTTCCTTCTCGGGAAAGGCAGAGTGCGTGTGCGTGTGTGGACTGCATGCTTTCTCGGAGCGGCGCATTTACTCCTGTGTCATGCACACAACACACGCACGCAAGCACTGCCGACGTTGTGATTTGTGAACCACCCCCCCCCCCACCCACCCCACAATCACCGCAGTTGTAATGAAGCTAAAAGAACTTGTGTGTGTTAGAAATCGAGTTGTTCGACAGCGCTCCTCTGCAAGAATTCTTGATCACAAGCACAAGAGACATAGAGAATTGGGAGAAAAAGGGGGCTGTTATTTCATTTCTTGATATCATCATCATACAAATGAGCAAGAGGCATATTTATATAGGCAACAAGGTCGGTTGCTACAGTAACCGACCTTGCTACAGTACTGACCTTGCAAGATATAGCTCATATTACATGATTTGCTAGCTAAGATTATCCTTGACATAGCCCATATGCATCTGTGCAACACATGCCACATTATCTTGATTGATAATGATGAGGGTGTCGATGATGTTCATACCACATGACTTCTGGATGTGGTTAATCATTCATCATAGCCAAACACGTTCTTGTGTGGCTTGGGCAGCTATCTCTTGGTGGTTGGTTGACACATCAATCAAGGTTTGCTTCATAGATCACCATAAAATGACTGCACCACCATAGAGAAACACGAAACCAGTCTTGTGATCTGGCATTATGTGGGTCAGACATATAGCTAGCGTTCACATACCCTACCACGGTTGAGACTTGGTTCTTCGGGAACCATAGACCAAGGTCTTGTACCTTGTAGGTACTTGAGGACAGTCTTAGCGCCAACCCAATATCACCTGGTTGGGGGCAGCACTATACCTAATAAACAAAATTTTCTGCGAATGCAATATCAAGGCTTGTGCAATTCGCTAGGTATATTAGTGCTCAAAAGGCACTTAACTAGGGAACTTTAGGTTCCAAAACTTCCTCATATCACCCTTGGGTCTAACCAGGTCCTTATCCACTTCTAGAGATTGGACCACCATGGGGGCACTCAGAGGGTGGTGTTTGCCCATATTAAATTTTTCAAGTACCCTCTTTGCAGACCGGTGCATGAACACTCCTTCAGGGAGATTCTCAAGCTGTTGGCCTGAGTAGAACTTGGTTTTAGCCAAGTCCATCATCTCGGATTCTTTCATGAGTGAAGCCATTGCTTCCTCAATGTCCTCTGCAGTGCTAATGATATTCGGATCATCAGCATAGATCGAGATGATACAGAAAATCTTTCAGGGTTTTCTTGTTAAATATGCAGAGATAATCATCATTGTTTGTGTAATTTCTCTTTAGGAGGAAATTACTCAACGGTTGAACCACATCCTTTCGGATTGTATCAACTCATACAACGACTGCTGCAGGCAGATGCTATACATGTTGCGATTTAGATTCGGTCTAGGGATCTTAAGTCCTTCAGGGATTCTCATGTGGACCTCCGAATCCAGTGACCCATATAAGCATGCGGCCACAACATTTACCAACTGTATTTCATATTTAACTTAGCTGCCATAAATACTATGTATCGGAACATTTGTGCCACTTATAACTGGAGAGTAAGTTTCATCGTCAATCGATGACGGGTCTCTGCGGGAACCCTTATGCCACCAGCCTCGCTTCGTGCCATGTTTATTCCACTTCAGGAGGAAGAATTATTTGCATCCTTTAAGGATGACTTCTGGAGGTGTTGGGGCTGCAGGCCCAAAAACCTCTCTTTCATAAAGCGAGCGTAACTCTGCCTCAATTGCTGTCTTTTATTTGACCCATTCTGAGTGCTTCAGGCACTCTACCATCTACTTTAGTTCTGGATCCGGATCCATTGAGCCAGTAGTCTTTGAGGCGAGATATATGTCGACAATAGTGGTCTTTCCATTATATGACTCTCTTGACTTCACACAATTAGTGGCGATCTCATCATGATCGTCCTCCCGCTCATCATGATTTCCCATAACGATTGAGCTAGGGCATTCTGATCTTCCAATGCGATAGTGCGCGCGCGACGCATTAGGATTTCCATCTTCAGGATGGGGTCCTTCAGGGACCTCCCCAACTTCAGGTTGGGTTGCCACTTCAGGGGCATTCTCAACTTCTAGTTGAGCTTCTTCAACTGAATCCTTAAGTGATGCAAGTGGCTCAGGCCTTATCTCACGGACGTCTCCGTGGAACCTTGTCCCGAACACCCGGAGGTCTCCCCCTCAATCTAGGATCGGATGGAGACAACAGAGTTGGTAACCTTCTGGGTTACTTGTACTCTCTCCGGCGCATTTACTACTTGGTAAACGCGACTTTGTCATTCTTATGATCGGTGAAGGCATTTGGCGACTCATTTGCAGGACTTTGCAAATGTATCATCCTCTGAACTTCAGGTTTACTAGTGCGTGGATCTAAAGAATACATTCTAACAATTTATTTCAAGCAATTTCCCAGCATTCTTCTAGATGCCTCTCTCCCCTAATCTTTGGAAAACACAATCGGCGTATCAAGCACTATGAAGATCCCCAAATATAGGCTCATACCCCAACTTCAGGTGGGGTTCTATTGTTGTACTATTTGAGGTGGCGGTATTGGCACGTATACCTGAGAACTAATACACGCAGATGGGAAATACTTAATTCCCACGCTGGTGGTTGTAAAAGGGGTGTGCGGTTGGCTTTGAGTTGGTTCAATATTGCAAGGTGTGATCTTGTATGGCCCTAACTTACGGTTGGCGACTTACAATTCTGCAGTGATGGCCATGCAATCGACTTGATCTTCTTGGTCAAGGATTTAGCTAGACTTGTGGCTCATCCTTAATCTTCAGGAGGGGTGGCCTAGTGACTATATTCCCTTTTGCACATGCGGTGCAAATAAAATCTTGAGAATTAGAGAAGTCTCTATGACCAACAGAATTATTGATAATTCTTTTTATCATATCCAACTCAGGATGACCCAATTGGTCATGCCATATTTTCCAAATATGGCTTTCATCACAACATATTCTTTAGTGGGTTGTATAAGACCCTGATGGTGATGAAGGGAGCTTTTCCACCACATACTTGGATTATCAGAGGAATCCAAATTGAACTTGGTTGAAAAGTTTGAATCAAACTTATATGGCAAGTTCGAATTGAACTAGTATGCCAAGTTCAATGAACTTGATCGAGAAGTTCGAATTGAACTTGTATGGCAAGTTCGAATTGAACTAGTATGCCAAGTTCGAATTGAACTTTCCACCCTTGATCAGAGGGTTCTGGAACCCACTAGGGGTATGTTTTATCATCAAGGGAAGACATGACACTTCTGGTGCCTAAAATATGAGCATTGCTTCTGGCAATGGTCACAATATTTCTATCTATTCAATATTTAGAAATATTTGGTTTCCCTTAATATTATATTGGTGGTGCCACTGTCTATAGGACAGTTCTCCCCCTCAGCCATTTGGGCTCCCACGAGGTATGAGAATTCAGGGTTTTACCATATGCTAGTAAGCAAAGACCGACATTCATAACTTGAGAGCAATACCAAAAATGCTCTATAGGAGCATGTATGGCCACGCAACATGTTGCAAATGCTCTTCGGGGAGCATGAATGGCGAACTCTACTTTGGTACATATGGACATTGCGTTGCGACACACGATATCTTAGGGATTACTACAGGTCCCTGAGTATATCAAAAGGTCATCATTGAGAACGTCGTCATCTATTTTGGATATCTTCACCTATTTCCTTTCGCGTCGACAACATGTCATCGCTTTCCTGAGCTTCAGGCTCAGTGGTGAAGTAGGACTTTTGTTGACTCTCTTTGTCCTTGCTTCGGGAAGGACTTTGGTATAGCTCAACTAGGTGTTTTGAGGCACGACAATTGCAGGACCAATGCCCTGTGCCTCCACATCTATAGTAGTGATTCCGCTGTTTAGATGCTTCACCTACGACCTTCTTGGGTTCACTTTTACCTCTGGGCTTTCTTTTTCTTTTGCCTTTAAGCATGGCATCTCTTTTTCCCTTCCATTTTCCCTTTCCACGGCCTCTTCGCAGTTGCGAGAATTATCAGCAACATCAGCATGTGCTTCGAGCACTAGCCCAGGTTCAGTAGGCCAATAGTACTATTATCAGCTCAAAGTGCTTGGAGTACTTTGAGCATTTTCTTGTAGTACTATGTTGTCGGAATGGAGGGTAGAGAGAGTTTTCTCGATCATATCAGTGTTAGTGATCTTCCAGCCACATAGACGTAGTCTCAACACAATTCTATGTAAAGCAGAGTTGTACGCTACCATAGACTTCTAGTCTTGGAGGCGTAAGGCGATCCAGTCCTGATGTGCTCTAGAGAGCATCATCGACCGTTGTTGCTAGCTGAAGCGGTCCTTCAGGGACCTGCCATAAACCAGTAGAATAGCTCGCCGTTAGGGACATACTCAGACTTCAGGTCTAGATATAAATGGTGTTGCAGAAAGTGCAACGCCTTTGCTCTATCAGGTTTTGTGCGACTTATCCTTGCCAGCTTCAGGCTGGGCGACGGTATGATCGAGTCACATGCCGTCGAGTTTGACCTCGACGTCGATGGCCCAAGTGAGGTAGGCACTGCCGTCCACGGCAAGCCTAGCGAACCTCTTTTTCGCAATGTCCGACATGCTTGTATAATCATTGTGCAAGGTTAGTGAATGTCGGTTACGTGTAATCTTCAGGATTACGGTCACGTATAATCTTCAGGATTATACATAATTTCCCTAAATATCTCATACATATAATCTCCAGGATTATATGCCATTCTTACTAAAATATAAACTTGCAAATAAAAAAAAATCTACAAGATTTAAATAAATGCAAGAAAGTAAATTGCATTAAATATAACTTGCTGTAATTTAAAGTTGCAATAATGTAAATAGCCATGCCATGGTCCCTTTGATTTCTAGGGCTTCAGGCCGCGTAGTGGCATCACGTAGTGAACTTCAGGTTCACCCTTTTTGCGGGCTTTAGGCCGTGCGCATTTCGATCACTTGTATACGGAACGAGCAGCTTATGCCATGAGGCTTCCGGTCTCATATAAATGGCTTCAGGCCATTTGGCATGTGGCTCAGTGCTCATGGAACAAAGCACAAATGCCTTTTTCAATTTGTAACCTTCAGGGTTACTTTGAAATAATGTAAATCGCAATATACGGAATTCAAGTAAATGCAATGAATACATTACAGAAAAATAAAGTGCAATAATATGAAAGATATAGTGGACTTCGGGCCACTAATATTCCACAAGTTCGGGCCGTGTAGTTGGATATTATAGTGGGCTTCATGTCACTATTTTGCGCGAACGAAAAAAGAATGCGCGCAGTCCAACCGCTAAGCGGGCCAAGACAAGCTCCATCCATGCCTCATGGCCGGCCTGGTCGGCCCAATCCACCGTGGCCGTCCATCAGGATAGGCGGCTGAGATTTGGCCCCCATCCATATATAAGGGAAGGGAAAACCCTAACCCTATCCTCTCTCTTCCTTATCCTTTCTCCCTCTTTTTTCTCGCATATTGCAGGCGGGAGAGAGAGGGTATCGCTGGGTGGGGTGGTGGTCCACGCTGGCAGTGCTGGCGGCGGGCGGCGGCCACGCCGGGGGCAGGTTCGCCCGGCGCTTATGATCAAGGCGCTGTGCGGGCCAGCACGCCCACGCCGAGTCAAGGCGGCCGGGCGCCAGGGCGTTTCGTTAACGGCGGCTAAACAAATGGCCAAGGTTTTTGGCTGGCAAAGGCAGGCGGCGTCGCGGCGCGCCGCAGACGCTGTCGATAAGAGGTTTAAGGCCGCGGCTACGGCAGCGCCGGCGCTGCTGGCGGCCGGCGGGTCGCGGGGGTCGCCGCGTCTGATTCGCGGCGGCGCGGCGCTGGCCGGCGCGGGCGCTTTCTTCGCGCGCCTGACGGTGGCGGCGCTCGCGGGCGCGTTCTGGGCGCCAAGCAGCTAGTGGTCTCGTCATGCGGCGCCGGCGGCGGCGAGGCGCGGAAGCCGGCGCCTACCAGCGCCCGAGCGATGGCGGCTTTGCCGCTACCGGCGGCAGCGCCCGGGTGGCGGGGACAACGGCGGCGGCGGCTCACGCCCGTCCGGGGCTGCGGCAGTCGGATCGCGCCCGGTCCGTCTTTGGGCGGCGGGCCAGCCCTCGGCCAGGACCCGCCAGACCCCGCCGGGCCGGCCGAGGGCTCGCGGAGGCTTCGCGGGCCGCCCAAGCCGGAGCGGTGAGCGGTGGGCTGCGCCCACGGCTGTAGCAGGGCCGGGCCGCATCCCCGAGGTGGTTGGCCAGTGCGCGTCTTCCGGACGGCAACGACTTGATCTGCGCGCATATCTTCAGGACGGCGGCGATCGTTTGGCGCTTCAGGGCCGTTTCTTGGCAAGCAGAGGCGGAGCCATCCTCACAGTAGGTAAATCGTGCTTGTTCAAGAAACAATAGCAATCAACAGAAAGTATGTCGAAGAACTGATTTCGTACCTAGGGCCTTTCGCTCGGTTAGAACCTCGTGCTGATAACGTGTTAGAAATCGAGTTGTTCGACAGCGCTCCTCTGCAAGAATTCTTGATCACGAGCACAAGAGACATAGAGAATTGGGAGGAAAAGGGGGCTGTTATTTCATTTCTTGATATCATCATCATACAAATGAGCAAGAGGCATATTTATATAGGCAACAAGGTCGGTTGCTACAGTAACCGCCCTTGCTACAGTACTGACCTTGCAAGATATAGCTCATATTACATGATTTGCTAGCTAAGATTCTCAAGCACTCAATTTGAACTATTCCTCCTCTTGTAACTCATAAATTTGATCTTCCCTTCTTCCTTATTTAATTGGCCACCATTTTCTTTGATTCACAACAGTGTGCACACAGGAAGTCGGGAAACTCCGGGACTGGGCCTCAAGCAGTCTTTGGATCTTGGGCAGGCCGGCCTTCTATGAAAGAACTCTCTGGGCCATAAAAATAGTCACGTGTTGGCATTAGTCGGTCTGGGGGGAACAGGCCTTGTAAAACATTAAACGGCCTGTGGCCCAAACCAAGTAGACATCTGTAACGTTCTTAGGCTATCCTCTATATTCAACCTTTAAAAAGAATATTTTGTCCTGGTCCTCCTCTATACTCAATTCTCCTGCACCCATCCATCATCTATATCATCCTCTATCCACTATGGGGCTCATTTGTCATTTTATCTGAATATATCTATGTGACATCTTATTTTGAAGAATTTATTGTAACGAATTTAATGGTATAATTAGAATTTAATTTGGCTATTTAGTTTGCGAGTTATAACACTTCTTTTATAGTTGAATCAGTGGGATCCGCCGTTTCGTACTCTCTCTCCTCTCCCTCCCGCATACTGCTCTGCCTCTCTGCACGCGTGGCAGCGCTGCCCATGCGGAAGCGCAGTCCTGCAAGCCAGTGTATTTGGCGGGTGTCTCAGCCATCACGCATCGTTTACAGAACGCGATGCAGCTGACTTATCCGTCATATGCTACTCTAGTATGATTTACAGTACGTGTGCAGATAGCCTTACATCGGCAGCCATCAGAGAAAAAAAATTCAGAACGACACGGGTGCTGGAGTGTTTTGGGTTGGCGTCCACAAGCACAGTTCCAAAGACAGCTTCCGATCATAGCACCTGTAACAGGAGTAATGAGCATGGGCCACGGGCCCCCGAAGGAATCCTGGCGTTAACAAGCTATTTTCTGCAGCAGTTTGGGCCATACAAATTGTTGCATCCGGATGAGCGTATAGGAGTACTCTCTCTGTCCTATAAAGTTTGTCACTTAAAAATCATTCTTTGTGAGGAGGACATAGTTCTCCAACGACAAACTTAGTGGAACAGAGAGAGTAATGTATGAGGTTTTTTGGACTTCATTTTTCTTCAATTACGAAAACCTTTGATTGCATATTTGCGTAGTATCACTACATAGCACTGTGGCAATGATATGATGATTTGCAAATATCACTACTGTAGTCTAGTAGTACGACCTACTACTGACCTGACCTATCGTCCGCACTCCCCAAGACCGCACCGGCTATACGACTAATCACAGTGACGCTGCTGCTTGTACAGACTACAGTAGGAGATATCAGATGGCTCCGTCAGAACCACCGTATTTTGATCAACATCATGTTGTTCTTGCAGTATGATTAGTCCATGATGTTCAGAGTTTTATTACACTATTTGCACAGATATTTACAAGTGTCATCTTTTTTCTTTCAAGAGCAGGAGCAGCTATACTTTAGTCAGAGTCTCTATAGATATTACTGCGATGACAAACCGACTCTAGAAATTAATTCTCAAAGGTTATTTGCTTAATAAAACTACAACTTTAATATAACTATTTTGAGGGGTGCTTGACATAAAAAAAATCGTCTAAAAATGGGTGACTTCTAAGAGTAGCTCACTAAATCATCCACCCTTAAAAAATAAATATTTAAAATTCTTTGATTTTAAAATTTCAAATTTTTTATGTTTTTCGAACGACATTAGATGGAGACACGCCCTATATCATAATCATAGTGCTCAATGATTGAAAACTTTTCATCTAAGACTGGTTAGAAACTGAAATATTGAATACAAGATTTGTAGACGTTAGAATAAAAGAATAGCATCCTATGTTTGGTTACAAGTGACTCTGAGAGGCGTGCAAGTATAAGGCAACTCCATGAGATTATATAAAATAAGAGTCTAGAATCCATTATTTAGCCCTTCTCTACAATAGAACATCCTCCAAAAGAGTAGAGTAATGCATGATATATAGCTAGTAAATATAGATATTTTCAACCATGTTTGAAACGTAAGAATTTTATAATAACTATGTAAAAAATTCATAGAAGTCAATTTAATTTTGTAGGAAAAACAAATGAATTGATAAAAAAATCCTATATTGCAAAGTGCAAACAAGAGTAAAATAAATTATATCTGGAATATATAAAAATAAAATATCAAAAGCCTAAAAATATAACTAAAAGTAATTTTTTCCTGCAGCTGCAAACAAAGAATCTACTGTAGCTATTATATCAAACAGCTACAGCCGCAGTCAAATACTAGTAGGCTGAGATTGTTTCATGAAAAATAGTTTTAGAAGTGGGCGGATTTTTTTTATTTTTATTCCTTTTTTAAAGTAATTGCACCAATATTCACAATGGAAAAGTATTTGCACGGGGTGCTCCCTTTGGTCGCGCCCGGCCCGCTGGCGTGACCAAAGCACGTGTCACGCCGAGTGCATGTGGCGTGATTGGGGCGCCACGTTGGCGGAGGCGACAGCGCATGCGGGCGTGGAACGCTCCGTCGCGCCGCATGCACGCGTGGACAGGCGCCACGCCCGGTCGGGCTGGCGCGACGGCCGCTAGGTTTTCGTGGCGGCCGGAGGCCCATGCGCCACGGCCCGTCACGCCCGGCCCACTGGCGCGACGAGCGGGCCTCCGGCTGAAAAGCCACTTTTTCCACACTCTCTCCCCTTTCTTCATTTGGTGTAGCGGGCCTCCGGCTTCACTCGTGAGCAGGCAGCAGTTCTTGCTGCCTTGTCTCCTCCTTTTCTCCCTTTTTGTCCATTTAGAGGCCAAAATTGATTAAGCACTTTTGGTTGGTAACATTTGGTCTTTGAGGTAAGCCTATTGAATCATATTTTGGTTTTGTTTTGGTTTACACTTTGCTTTGGTTTACACTATTTGTTGTGTGGACTCTTTGTGGTTTTGACTCTTTGTGGTTTTGATAGCTGTGTTTTTACACATGTACCGACATTAGTTTATCATTATTTGCTTTGATGGCTCTGTCTTTTTCAAAATTGTTAGGGTTAGGGTTGTAGTGGATATGTAGAATGTTTTCTAGGGTTTGAATGTATGTGTGATTTGTAGTGGTACAATATTTGCACATGATCTTGTGTTACTCATAGTATGAATTATTGCATTTGAAGTAGGTGGCTTATTTAAAACTAGGTCTAATTATGTTTTGTGTTGGTGCCTTTAGTTTATATACTTAAAAGATAGTAATGTTTGTATATATAACTAAATAATAGGTTTGATGGAGGTTGGCGATGATGATTGTTTCGTGCACCATCCACCCGGCCCACGCAACATAGATGTTCCATTCGTTGATGGTGATCCGGTGCCCAAGTGCTTTTGTGGTGCACCGGCCTCTGTGAAGCAGTCGAGGCATCCAAGGTCTTCAGGGCGTGCTTTTTTCTGTTGCCGGTTTCGACAACACCCCCCAACGGTTGGAGGTATCAATAGATGCGACTTCTACCGGTGGTTGGATGGAGATGAAATGTTAGGCAGGACGCATCATGTTCTTTCCTTACAACCCCCGGAAGAGTTATCCATATCCCGAGTTTAAGAGGTGGGTGCCTCCCCCTCGAATCCTCCTCCTATGAGTGGGATTGAGCGGTGTTTTGCACGAAGCCGAGCGGCTGAACAATCCTCCTCACCGCCACCTGTGGGAAGGTTGCTTTTCTCCAAGAACCAAGTAAGGATGGAATGTTCACTCCGTTTTCATTTGTGGTCAACGTGACAATGTAAGTGTTGTTTTGATTATTGTTGTCGTTGATGTCATATGCGCTTGTTGAAAGTATAACACAATGAATGCAAATATTATCCATTTCGGCGTGGATTTCCGACTTGCAACTTTGACGAGTACGTCTATGGGCCCAGATCACATTGGCCTTCTGAAGAGGAGGTTAAAGAGTTTACATTTTCGAAGACATGGCCATGCTTAAAGTTGCCGGACCGTAAGTGCAAATGTGGCATTAAGGCTCGCGAAGGAGTAGTTCCTTCGGAGCTTGGGTGGGGGCCCTACTTTGTGGGAATGCTTTTCGGCGGTCCAAATGAGTTATTCGTGAGTGCACTTAGTTATGTCCTGGTCCTATTTGTTATTACATGGTGTGAAGCATTTGTTTTGCTTTGTGATCTTGTTTTGCTTAGGAGGGGAAGACATGTGACTGGGAGGATTTCCCCGGGCGTGCAGTGGTGTGGGCGCAAGTGTACGAGAAGAAAGTGCGTTCGCCTTATATGAATAAAAGGCGGAGGATTAAGCCGCACAATGCCGTGCAAACGTGCCGCATGAAGTACAAAGTGTCGAGGCCCATCCATAGAGACATGGAATATGCTTGGTGATGACTTTGACAGAGCCACCAACTACAAGTTCAAGAAACATGGCAGACCGCATGACAGTGAGGAGCTCATTAGATTTTGGCGCACAAACAAGGAGCGCTACGACTTCATGGATCTCGAGCGCAAGAGGGAGATGGATTTTTATCATCGTCAGAGAATGAAGAGCGAGGACCGTTGGCGTGTGCAACATGGCAGGAAACCTAAGAATATGTGTCGTGAGCTTTGTGAGTATTTGGTGTCAATCTAATTATCCAAACTCTTGCATCATGTTTGTAGGGGTCTTAATAATTTTTCCTTATTTGCAGTTCCCGATTCCCCACCGAACGACGGACATCTTCCGGCCCCTAAGGACGAGGATAACGACGACAACGATTACAACGCACCTCCAGACTTTGACTATGACCCGGATGCGAAGCCTGAGTGGACCAGCGAAGACTATGGTTACTTCGACTAGTAGTTGTCGGCTAGTGGAAATGGGTTGCCCTAATTGGCATTGAACCGCTTTTTATGTAGTATATGATGGCCCTCTTTTGGAAGTATGCATGAACTAGGACGCACACATAAGTTATGGATGGCAAACATGACTTTGGTTGTACTAACTATTTATTCAAGTACTTGGTATGTACGAACTTTTAAAGTCGTGATGTTTGCCACTTTATTCAAGTATGTACGCACACATAAGTTATGGGCTGCTCAAAATTTTACCTTGCTTGATGAAACAGCGATAAAAAAAAAGAGATTTGACATACAAAACTCCAAAGTAACGGTGTTTTTTGTGGGTGTAGGCTGTCACGCCATCCCTCCTGGCGTGACAGCCATTCTCTGATACCATGAACAGTGCATCACGCCCGACCCGCTGGCGTGTGATAGGCGTCGCGCCAGTCCGTCTGGCGGGACCAAATGTAAAAACCAGCCCCTGGCGGTACTGGTTTCGGCCAAGAGCTGGCGCGACTAGTCACGCCCGGCCCGCCGGGCGTGGCGACCATGGCGCCCCGGGGTGGCGTGTATTTGTCGCGCCAAGCGGCCGGGCGTGACTAGTCGCGCCAGCCCTTGGCGAAACCGATACCGCCGGGGGCCGGATTTTACATTTGGTCCCGCCAGCGGGCGGCAGCGACGGCGTCACGCCGGGCGGGCCGGCGGACAGCCCCTGCTCATGGTAACAGAATGGCTGTCACGCCAGAGGGCCGGGCGTGATTTACTGGACGTCAACTGTTAGGCATCACGCCACGGCCGCTGGCGTGACAGCCTGTTAGCTGTCTTGGCAGCAACCCTTTCAAGCTCACAGTAAATACAGTTTGGCAGTCATATTTCAAAATATTTAATAAAGACTAATTTCACACACAAACCAAGTTCACTTTGAAGCGCGTCCACACAAACACGAAGGTCATCAAACCAAGTTCAATATTCAAATACAAGCCAAGTTCACAACCAAGTCGTAACGTCCAAGATATTACATGCCAAGTTCACAAAGTAGTTCCTAATTAAAGTTCAAGTGCAAGTAGATGACAACAATTCATGGATTAGGGGTGAACGGGTTAGGACGGCGACGTTGTCTTCCGGATTTGTGGGAAGCACATTTGGGGTGCCGACATCGGAGCGGTCTCGAGCACGACGTGCTCGGCGTTCTTCTCGTGCTTGGCGTTGCTCTCGCTGCTGTTTTGGTAGTGACATAGCGAAAGTTACAATGTGGACCTCATATTGAAGCCTTAAAGATTCAAACAAAGTAGTTCATCACGCACTGTATGCGTGTAAATTTGTGGGCGTCGTGTAGCTGTGAGCCAGTCAACTCGTCCTGCCCAAAGGTTGGATCTTGGTCATCGTCATCATCATCGTCATCGTCATCGTCCTCGTCGTCCCTCTGCCTTGCACGGGAGCTTTCTGGAGTGTCCATAGCAAGCGTACCAGCTGAGGCACGCCGAGAACTGCTCCGTGGCGGAGGTGGCAACATGACATCTTCGGCTTGGACACAGCTGAACTTGCGAGCAATGCGCTTGCAAGTTTTAATGACCTTCTGCAGAAATCGACATATACAATAGTTGAAGTAATGTAATGTTAGTCAAAGTGAAATTGGGGTGTCAAAGTTCAGGAATACCTTTGCCAATCCCTCTAGTAATGTATCGTCCATTCCCCCAACACGTCCAAGATATACTCCAGCCTCATTTGATAGATAGGCTAGCTGGGTTGACTACAAAGCATATTATTTAGTTATGACATTATGTATTGAGGAGTAATTGAAATGTAGTATAGAATGGCGGCCATACCACGTAGTTTTCGAGGGGAGCCCTCTCTGGCTGCACTCCGACCCTAGTGATCTCGTCGTAGGGGTCATCATCATCACTATCGCCTTCATCTATTGGAATGTTGCTCATTGGGGGACGCACACTAATCCTTGTGTTCCTATGGAGCCATACCAAGTACTCACGGTATTGGGATGGAGTCCAACATGGTCCATCTTGGTAATGCTCGCCTGTCTTCCTTCCCACAAGTGGAGCGGGGACGGCATGCATATTACGCCAATCGTTACCGGGAAAATCTCTTCTTCCTAGAGACACCGCAATTTCACAACGTTAGTAGGTGAGACTAAATGACATGTACACTAAAATTGAATATGCTATGCTAGTGTACTAACACATTGCAATTGTCGGCTAGTGTTTTGGTGTTCCACAGAAAATCTTGCCTCCTTCCAAAGCGCCTCATCACCACGACAAGGTAAGTGCCACTCCCACGATATAGTAGAGGATCAAGGGGACATCACGGCGCCATAGCTCGCTATCCCGCGTACAAATGGGGTCCATTGGAAAGTTCACTACCTCCGCCCTCGGATACGGACACCACTCAACCTATTCATGGAGAGAACATGGATAACATAGTGAGTATGCCATTATGTGGGTCCATAATAACAAATACAACGACTATAGTTTCAATGTCATGACATACCCGATTTGGTGTGATGACATCCAAATCATTGAGTACTTGGATGTAGCGGCGTTTCGGAGGCCTGAACGGAGACCACGTCTCTCCATAGATAGCAAGCGGGGGTCCACAATCATCATGATTCCACGCTTTGTGCAAATAACAATTGTTAGTAAAAACAAACGGCAGGCACTACTTAATGGGAGAATATTTACTAAATGAACCATCTACTTATCGGCACTTCCTTGCGATGAACCCTACCAATGGGAAGTCGCTCCCAAATCCAGACTTGCGGCAGATAAGTGCAGCCCGGTCAAGTTTGAGCTTTCATCAAAGACGCCCGCACGCTTCACATAGCTGCCGATACAACCATGCAAGTGTGGCGGACGCCCAGCTGTACTGTGCAATATTCTCCCATGGCTCCGATAGCTGAGGCAGCACCATCCATGACACCGTGTTCCCAGAGGCATCTGGCAACAAGAAACTAGCAACCATGTGCCACATCCACACACGAGCATGCCTCTCTACGACGTCAGCCTCCGCATTGGGCGGGCAGAAGTCGGGCTACCGACTTAACCAGGCAGTAACTTACACCCGAGGTCTTCTTCTCCTTTCTTCCTTGTTCGGGATCAGCTGGCCTAATCCCGGTAACCCCCTCCACCAAGTCCTTCCAGGTTCTCAGTAATGCATCACCCGTCCACGGCTTTTGTCTGGCCAGGGGGAGTCCTGAAATATAGGCGGCATCCTGAAGAGACACTGTCATCTCCCCGCAAGGAAGATGAAAGGTATGCGTTTCAGGACGCCACCTATCCACTAGTGCTGTCATCAGTGGAGCATCCAAGGTAGGGAGCCCGGCATTGATAGCCCGAGCCAGCGTCAGGAAACCTGCCCTTGCAAGGAAGGGAGCGTAGCGCTCGTCCCACCTAAGGGGTTGGTGAGTACGAGGACGAAGAGGGGGCAAGTCCTGCAAAAACACAAGGGCTCGGTGAGTACAATTACAATGGGCAAAGTTACAAACTTTACAATAACACAAGTAAGAGGCACTCACCCTACGCTCATCCACGATGAGGTGAGCTCGGTGGTCCTTGTCGTAGTGGGTGTCAAGAAGAGAGTATTGGGGGTGCGCCATCCTGCAAGTATTCGAACATGAAAACAACGTTAGTGGATTCAATTTGGAATAACAACATGTAATAAGAATCAAAATAAATAACCATATACTAAGTTCTACCATATCTACCTTGCAATGTTAAAGAATAGAAGTTATTGGTGTGAACTATCCTCATGTTTTGCTCTTCTTATGTTTCTTATGAGTGGCGGCTGTGTGTCCGGTTTTGTGGCATTTCGAGCAACGAAGTTGCCCCGGTGCCTCATCGAAATCTCCAGTACCATACATATCAACACCGTAACCATTTGATGCATCCATAACCCCACGCAACCTTTTTTTCTTCCGTCTACCCTTCTTTGTCTTTAAAAGCTCCGGATCAGGAACATATTCCAAGCCACAATACTCTGGCCATTGGCTAGGATCTAGGTATGGCTCGAAACTTGATTCCCAAACTTTTAGGGTGTTTGACTTGAGGTACAAAGGAGACATAAACTTTGCACTCTCGTGATCTAAGCCTCTATACTTACAAGCTGTTATGACATGAGAGCAAGGGACATGGAACAGTTGTGGAATGTTGCAGGAGCATTCTCCTTTGTCAACGTCAACCCTATAGTTTCGACCTCCGTACTTCTCCCCTCCTGGATTGGTTCCTCCTGCAGATCTTATGTTGTACACTAGCCTTGTGGGTCCGTAAGCTTCACTAACTTGGTTGGAAGCTATAGTCTCCGAAAGAGCTAAGTGCTCTCTACCGGCTTTCCCCCATTTCTCTTTGGAGGCATTTGCTATGTTCCAACGATTCACAAAATATTCGTTGCACTTCCTAAACGTGTACTCCACAATGCCAGACACGGGCACGGCACGGATACCCTTGAACACTTTGTTGAACGACTCCGAAGCATTGGTAGTCATGACACCGTACCGCATACCTCCTACATCAAATGCAAGAGCCCACTTCTCTCTCTGAGGCATTTGATCGTCTAACCACCTTCTTGCACTACCATTGAGCACCTTGTGTAACTCCGCAAATGTTTCATCAAACTTTTCCTTCGTCCGACATCCACAAAGAGACTTAAGTTTCTGCACGACCTCCTTTTTCTTCTGTCTTCTCCATATATTGGCTACAAAGTGCCTCATGCACCATCGATGCTCAAGAGGTGACCGTTCACCTATTTGCTCTTGGGCAGCTTTTAGCAGCCCATGGTGTCGATCTGAAATCATGCATATCTTGGTATAATGAGGGAGGACAAATTGTCTCACTAACTTCATGAACCAACACCAGCTGTCATCATTCTCACCCTCAGCTATCGCAAATGCTAAAGGGACTAGTTGATTGTCCGGGTCAACCCCAACAGCAATCATCAACACACCCCTATATTTCCCTGTCAAGAAGGTGCCGTCAACAAGTACTATGGGCCGACAATACTTGAATGCCTCCGCCGACTGAGGGAAAGACCAATAAAACCTTTGCAAAACATGTTTTGGAAACCCATCCACGTCGGTCACAATGCGACCGGAGCAAGGAAACCACCTCATCCCAGGATTAAAATGTTTCATTGCACTTAGAATCCTAGGAACTTGGTTATACGCTTCTTTCCAATCGCCCCATAACAACTCAATAGCATATTGCTTTGCCCTCCAAGCCTTGGAGTACTTAACTCTATATCTGTAAAACCAAATATGGTCTCGATAATTGAAGAAACCGATGTGTCACTATCGGCCCTAACGAGACCAACAAGGCGGCGTCAAGATATTTAGCAAGTGCTTTGGGCATGTACACCCTTCGGCTTGGAACTTCGGCATTTATGAGGTTGCCTAACGTTGTGAATCTTCCATTTTCCATTTTTTACGTTTCCGTGCCCATACCCCCAATGGCAGCCTTGCTTGCATAACACGGTATACCTCTTGTTCCTATCGGTCGGGTCACGTAATATGGCCTCGTGATACCTAAGCGCATAGTCCATCAAAAAAGTCTTGGAGATGCTCTAAGGTATCAAACATCAAGCCTTTCTTTATCTCAACATCCTCACTCTCAAGCACCGCCTCGGCCAAAGATGTCAACCCCTGTGTCACATATTGCCTCATCGACCATAGAAATGTCCATGAAGTTAGGTACGTAAGGTACCTCCACATGTACCATCTTCAATTGCCTAAGTTCATGGTCATTGTACTCCATTCTCAAAGACCCATCACCAGCAACTCCATAGGACTCCATCAAAGATGCCCCACCATAGTATTGTCATCGAAGCTACTATCCTCGGACCTATACTCATCCTCCAAAATATCCTCGGAAGAACTCGCCCCTGACGAATCGTCATCTAAATCACTTAACTCATCTTCCATGTCACCTTCCTCCAAATCTTCTAACATGTCATCTACATCAAATTCATCATTCAAGAGACCAAAATTCATTGATCTCACCACTTGACTACCAACTACCCGGTCTAGTGCTTCGTCTTGAGTTCCGTCATCTACCGCATCTACATCCAACTCAATATCCACAGGCAAGTTTATTGGATTGCAACCCTTCTCCACAACAACTTCCAAACAACTAACACTACTACTCTTCACTACATCTCTGTAGTTCTTCCATTCATCCGCACATGTCAACGGCATCAACACATAATGAGCTCTTTCCTTACCACAGTCAAATCTACCCCTCAAATTGAGTGGCCACCCAAATTTTCGCGGCATTTGCTAACCAATTCATCAAAGCTAGGTGTAGCACTAAAGAATTCAACTTGTTCATGCATGCTTTCAAACTCCCCATTCAATTTCACCTTGCCACCATCAAACAATCTCACTAACCGGTCCATCTACAAAATACCAAGCGACTAATCAAATCACAAATCAACGAGAATTCAACCACACCTATCGTTTGCAACATAAAACTACTCCTATGCAAAACCTCCATGTAAACTAAACTCACGTCCATGCAACAACTTCTAAACGTCAAATCCACGAGCATAGCATATGATACATCAATTTACGTACAAAGTTATAATAATCGACGACACACAACTCCACATCAAGCACTTTTTCAATCATCCTAAAATAGACAATCAATCCCAATAAACCATAAAATCATGGGTATAAGGCTATACCTTTGGTCTAGAGGACGAATCGGAGGAGAGGAAGAGTCGGAGAAGCACCTCCGGCGAGGTGGGGGGCGGGTGGGGGGCGGCGGGCGGCGAGGCACACGAGCCTCCCCGCTCGTGCACCCCGAGGGGGCCGCCTGCCCTAGGGAGAGGGCCGGGGCCGCCGCTCAACTCCCTCGCGGGGCGGAATGGGGGGGGGGGGCGGCGGGGAGGAGAGGGAAGGGCGGGAGGCGGGCAAGGAAGGCGGCGGCGGCGGCGGCGGTCGGGCAAGCCGGCCGGGAAGAAAAGAATGCGGAAGAAGAAAGGAAAAAGAAACCGTTCGGTGCCCTAAATCCGCTCGTCGCGCCAGCGGGCTGGCGTGACGGGCCGTGGACATGGGCCTCCGGCCGCACGAAACCCTAGCGGCCGCCGCCCCAGCCCGCCCGGGCGTGGACGGCCGTCACGCCCATGCATGCGGCACGACGGGGCCGTTCCACGTCGGCATGCGCTGCGTCGGCCCGCCGGCGTGGCGCCGCTGCCACGCCACTGGAGGCGGCGTGACACAAGATTTTGGTCACGCCAGCGGGTGGCGCGACCAAAGGGAGCACCCCCCGGAAATACTTTTCCATTGTGAATATTGGTGCAATTACTTTAAAAAAGGAATAAAAAAAAAAAAAAAATCCGAAGTGGGCTTAGGGGGAAAAAGTTTAGTTGACGGTTGACACGCCCCACCCAACTCATTGTGTCCGACCGGGCTGACCCAAAGACTAACACGGCAACCAACTTCCCGACAAGCACCCATGGAGGAGGCTGCCGCCCATTGCCTTCCGCCCGGCCCCTGCCGGACGAGCTTCGTGGAAGAGGTCCTCTTCCGCTCCCCGCCCCGGATGATCCCGCGAGCCTCATCCGCGCCGCGCTGGTCTGCAAGCGCCTGGTCCCGCCTCGTCTCGGCCCGCGCCTTGGCCGCCGCTCTCGGCGCCCGGGCTGCCCGATCTTTGGGCTTCCTCCGCAGCGTGCGTGAGACCACGGCCGGCGGCTCCTCCTCCCGCGCTTTGTCCCGCACCTCCGCATCTGCCCGCCCCTCAACACCCCGCTGCTGGCGGCTCGCGTTCGGCAGCGGCGGCCGCGTCCTCCCTCAGCGCCGGACGCGGCTCCTTCGAGGGATTCGCCTCGCCGTTTGGGATCCGCGCTCCGGCGGCGGCGGCTACACAGGCTGCCCGTCCTCATCTGCCGCGGCGCTGCGCGGCTGGAAATGCCGCGCTGCTTTCTGCTTTGCGACTAGCACGGTGTTAGGATATCTGAGAGAGATAGCAGGATTGGAGGAAGAAACTTGGAGAAGAAGAACAGAGAACGAGATGGACGCGAGGAGGAATGATTAAGTTTGAGTTGTCTGTTCAATACATTGATGCCCCCTCTCCGGCGTTCTCTCGTCTCTCTTATACACCCGGACTAGCCGGTCACGTATTCGACGGGCGCAGCCGCCCCTTACTTGCTGAACTCAAGCCCATTCAGTCCATGTACTTCGTGAACTCGGCAGACGGTCGCTGCGTTCCTTGCCTTGGCGCCGTTGCCGGTTGGGCTGCAGTTTCCGGCCCACTCCTTGAGTCAGCCTGTGTAGTAGCAGATGGTGTAACATTCCCTCCTCCTTTAGATCCTGCTTGCCCCCAAGCAGGTGCCCGAGGAAAACGTTGACATAGAGATTCCAGATCTTCCCAGGTAGCAAGAGATTTGTGCAGTCCAGACCACTTGATGAGGCCCTGCAAGACAACAGAGTTATCCAAAGAAACAACCCTGCGCTGGAGCACCTTCTCAGGTATCTGATGATCATTCAAAGCCACTGGCAAGACAGCCACTGCATGTTTGGTTGGGACAGCCTGCTTCAGCTGTGAAACATGGAAAACTGGATGAATGAGAGATGTATCAGGCAATTTCAGTTTATAAGCCACTGAACCAATCCTGTCCTCCACTTGAAACGGGCCAAAGAACTTGAAGGCCAACTTTTGATTGGATCTTGGAGCAAGAGATGATTGGACATAAGGTTGAAGTTTCAGATAGACCCAATCACCTACTGTAAACTCGCGTTCAGATCTGTTCTTGTCAGCTTGTAACTTCATCCTCTTCTGAGCTCGTGCAAGATGCTGCTTGACCAGAGACTGGATCACTTGTTTATCAGCAAGCCAAGTGTTCAGATCAGTAGAAGGACTTGTGTCCAAGACATCAATGCCAAAGTGACGAGGGGCATATCCATACAGAGCTTCAAAAGGAGTTGTGTTCAAAGCAGAATGCCAACTAGTATTGTACCAGAATTCTGCCAAGTGTAAGAATGAATACCACTTAGATGGAGCAGCATTAACAAAACATCTGAGAAAAGTTTCCATACACTGGTTAACACGCTCGGTTTGCCCATCCGATTGAGGGTGATATGCTGAGCTCATCTTCAGCTGGACATCAGCTAACTTGAAAAGTTCTTGCCACAGTTGACTGACAAAAATCCTGTCTCTGTCTGACACAATGGCAGTAGGCAGTCCATGCAATCGATAGATTTGAGTCATGAAGATTTTTGCAACAGATAAGGCAGTGAAGGGATGTTTAAGTGCAATGAAGTGACTGTATTTGGAAAACCTGTCCACAACCACCAATATGCAATTGTACCCCTTGTGACTGGGTAATCCTTCAACAAAATCCATGGATATGCACTGCCAAGCAGATGAGGGAATAGGCAAAGGTTGAAGCAGTCCAGGGTATTTGGATCTGTCAGGCTTGGATTGCTGGCAAGTTGGGCAGCTAGAAACAAACTGATGCACATCATGCTTCATACCAGACCAGGCAAACAAGTGATGCACCCTTCTATATGTTACTGGAGTTCCAGAATGCCCACCTACTGCTGAAGCATGTAGAGCTTGCAAGATCTTCAATTGTAGATGCTTGTTGGTGCCCACCCAGATTTTGCCTTTATACCTCAGAATTCCATTGGAGTAGGTGAAGTTGGGTACTGAGTCAGGAGCTAGTACCAGTTGCTGAATATAAGTTGTTGCCTGGGAATCATTAGCATAACCTTGGATGATCTCATCACACCATTGAGGTATCAGAGAACTTATACTTAAGCAAGCATCACTGGTAACATGTGGCCTGCGAGATAATGCATCTGCCACTCTATTATCAGTACCCTTCTTATAGACAATCCTGTAATGTAAGCCAAGCAATTTAGTAAAAACTATCTGTTGCCACATAGTGTGCAATCTCTGCTCATTGAGGTGTACTAGGCTCTTTTGGTCAGTATATATAATAAACTCAGCCAACTGTAAGTACACTCTCCACTGTTCCACAGCATAGAGTATGGCCATATACTCTTTTTCATATGTTGACAAGCCTTGAGTTCTGGGGCCCAAGGGTTTACTGATATAAGCAAGGGGGTGTCCCAACTGAAGTAGCACAGCTCCCACTCCATTGTTGGATGCATCAGTCTCAATAGCAAATGGTTTGCTGAAATCTGGAATAGCTAAAACAGGTGCTGAGCTCATAGCTTGTTTCAAAGTATCAAAAGCTGTTTGATGATCCTCAGTCCAGATGAACAAACTGCCTTTCTTAAGGAGGTTGGTAAGAGGCTTGGCTATAATAGCAAAGTGCCTGATGAACTTTCTGTAAAAGCCAGCTAGCCCTAAGAATCCTCTTACTTCTCTGACATTAGCAGGGGTTGGCCAGTGAACAATAGCCTCTATTTTTGCTGGATCAGTGGCAATACCCTCAGAGCTAATGATATGTCCCAGATACTGAATCTTTTGCTGTGCAAATTTGCATTTGGAAAGCTTAATGTGCCAGTTCTCAGATTACAACAATTGAAACACCTGCTGCAAGTCTATCAAATGCTGCTCATAACTAGGACTGTAAACAAGTATGTCATCAAAGAAAACTATCACACATTTTCTGAGAAGTGAAGATAAAGTACTGTTCATAGCTAACTGGAATGTATTTGGAGCACCAGTCAGACCAAATGCCATGACCTTGAATTCAAAATGGCCTGAATGAGTAGAGAAGGCAGTCTTATGCTCTTCTCCAGGTTTCAGTCTCACTTGGTGGTAACCAGCATACAAATCCAAGATAGAAAACCACCTAGCATTGGACAACTCATCCATCAGCTGTTCAAAAACAGGAATGGGGAAGGTTCCCTTCACTGTTAGATCATTCAAATATCTGTAGTCAACACAAAATCGCCAAGAGCCATCTTTCTTCCTAACCAAGAGCACAGGTGAAGAAAATGGTGAATTACTGGGTTGGATGATACCCTGCTGTAGCATTTGTGACACCTGGAGCTCAATCTCATCTTTGAGGGCTGGTGGATATCTATAGGATCTGATGTTGACTGGTCTTGCTCCTTGTACCAGTGGAATAGAATGGTCATAAGGCCTAACAGGAGGCAGATCAACAGGTAGTGAACACACTGAAGGAAATTGCTGCAGGATTTGTTGTATTTCTGGATGGAGCTCATGCATTGGAACAACTGACTGAGGTGAGGCTTGAACAGACAACAACTGAAACATGTGTTCAACTGGTTGCTTGTCAGGAGATCCAATAAGATAGACAGGAACACCATTTAAAGATATCTGCATCCACTTGTCTTTCCAATCTACCTTCATAGGGCTAAATTTAGCCAACCAATCCTGTGGCAGAACCTTCTAAATTATATGGCCCACAAGCACTGACCTTGTCCTTAAGACCTCAGTCAACCATGCTTATACACCATATAACCTAGAATGTTCCGTCGGGTGGATCCCCGATAAACCACAAACACTCCAGGATCGATACTTACAGATACATCACAGTATTACAACAGCTTTCATACAAAATACCAGAGTAGCGGAAGACTTACAATAACTTAATTTACAAACATTTTGTAAAACTTATACAAACCAGAGTAATATTACAAACAGCGGAAGTATCATTATATAACTTTATTACACTCACTCAACAAAAGGTGCCCTGCCCAGAGGCCACTCAATTCACTCTTCCTCAGACACTTCTTCAACAACCGTCATGCGGCAAGGGCCGAGCACGCTTGCCCATGCGGTTCACCCGCAACGAGGGGTTGAACAAACCCTGAGTACAAAAAGTACTCCGCAAGACTTACCCGACCAAAATTGGGGAGAAGACTCAGGAATGCTGGCTAATAGGAATCAAGGTGAGGCTTTAGCAAGATCAAAAGACTCTTTTTGCTAAAAAGACTAAGCCAGTCCTTAATGTATCAATCACTTGTCAAACATATACCGAATTCAAAACTTTCCATACTCAACTTCCATTATTACTACGATGCTGGTGCGAGGATCACGGCTCCCATATCGTGGAGCACACGACGATTCGAATCGCTTAAAAATACCCAGCTGGGGCTTCCTAGCCACACGATGTATGCTGGACCGACATCGTACATACATCAACTCACGCCCGGATTTCACCCTACCAGAACGGGGTACAGTACACCACCTCACTACGGCCGCTCGGTTCCTTCGGCGGTGCGCATCGTAGGATGGGCACACGCTACTTGTCCGTTCTGGTAAAAGATAGTCCAAGTGGAGCTTACCGCCATTAGCATGCGACTAGTACTATCCAATAACCTCATGATCCAAGGGCCAAGCAACGAACGGTGCTTAACCGACACAAGTGGACGACACTACACACAGGGCGGTAGCCCCTCCCCGATGCAAGTCACTCCACCGGCGTCTCGATTTACTCATCATCATGTTCTTGGGCGTACCTCGACCCGGCCAAGGTGAGAGGTAGGCGACAAGCAACATCAAGTTTTCATAAATTCCCATCGGGGATCATTGTGATCACACCTTTGTAAATAGTTTATCAAAACCCTACACTAGTAGCAAGACTAAGCGCATACTAAGCATTTCGAAATCAAAACAAGTATCCAGGATAATATATCAAGGTATGGTAAATGCATCAAGTAGGATAACACACAACTCCTACACCTAATGCAGTATCATCACATGAAATCATAAAAACTTTTCGAAATACAAGGCAGGGTTTGAATGCATCCGGGGCTTGCCTTGGGGCTTGGTGAAGTGAGGTGAGAACCAATCACCAATCACCGGGAGAACCAACCAGTCTCCTCACAAAGAACACCTTCTTCAAGAACAGGGGTTGGATCAACCCCTTCCTCAGTCCGGTAGCTACACGATAGAGATGCATGATTATAATGCGGTAAATGAATGATCATGCAATAATGATGCATCAAACGTTAACCTATCTTGAGTACAACTTTCCTTCACGGTACCCTTATACTAAGAAGGTATAACTAGCGTCGACGACGACGGACTAGCGATACGCAATCAACATGAAATGCCGAAGGTCATCAGGGTTAATGACCTAGGGTCATCACTCAATCCCAAAATCAAGCAACCTTATTAGTGATTAAAGGTGATTACTAATTTATTGACCATTTTTACAGTCGTTGAAAGCCACTAATTACTTTGCTAAATGGAAGATTAATTAAACCCTAATTAACTAAAGGATTAATTACTTAAACATTAATTAATAAAGGGATTAATTAAGCATAATATAAAACTTAGTCAAAACTTAACCAAACTTCATAATTAAGATCATCATACTCTAATTAGCACACAAAACCATTTTCATAATTTTTGGAGTTATATTTTAATTATTAAAAATCATGGAAGTTGCATTTATTAATTAAAGGAGCAATTTTTATCACCCACAAAAGTTACTGAAAAACAGAGGTTAGCATTTTTCATTGACAGAGCATATTATGGAGAGCACCCACATATTTTTCTCATATTTTTATCTGCCCAAATAATATTTATACAAAAAGATGAAAACTATATTTAGAAAATTAAAACAGAAAAAGGAAAACATTTTTCTTCTCGCGTGGGCTTCACTGTGCGGCCCAGCTCGGCCCCCGCACGGCCCGGCCTGTCTTGGCGCGCCGCCCGCTCTCTCTCTCTATCACGCTGACAGGCGGGCCAGGCCTGTCAGCCCTCCTCTCCTTCCTCCTCTTCGCTCTGTCCCCGACGGGGAACAGTGTAGCGGCGACGGCGAACGACGGCCCTCCGCCGACGCTGCACCTCCGGCGAAACCGACTACACCGACGAGTTCCTCACACCGAACCGCACCCAACGAGGTATCAAACGGCCTCTCCTCTCCACCGGAGTGCGCACACAGACGACTCCGGCGGCTCGCCGGCGCACGGCACACCACGACCCAGGTCACCGGAGCTCCTCCGACGATACCGAGCACCCCGACACGATCAACGACATAAGGCGGGCACTACACGACGCGAACGCGACTCGGAGCATCACTAGACAGACACCGCGACGAGCATGACGGCGGCGGCATGGCGGCGCTCACCGATGCTCACGGTGTTCCGGCCAACCGACAGCGACGTAAGCGCAACCAACACCTCAGATAGACTCATGGAATTACCACGGCTTCAAAACAAAGGCACGACGAACTTGAGACGATCGAGAATAGATGACGACGGCGGCAGCGGCTACGGCAAGGGCGTGAACCGATGAGCTCGTCGGCGTGCTCGTGAAAAGGATGATGCTCGCAAAACAAGGAGTCGATCTTAATCAGTGGAGCTAGGCGAAGCTGTAGAAGCAATCGGTTGGGCTCGGGACTTTCGGACGAAGCGCCGGGCAAGGGTTGAGAGCTCACGGCGGTGGTGCTTGACAGGAGAGCAAGAAGATGAGGCGGTCCAGCTACTCCGACCGTTGCAAACGGCGACGAGTGGCTCGACGACGCGCAAGGAGGTTGCGGAGCTGTGTGCAAATGAAACCGGACGGCGATGGTGCGTGGAGCTCGAATTTGACAGAGGAATGGCGGCGGTCGACGGTGAGCCGGGGAAGAAGGAAAGGAGGCGTCGACGGCCGGTGCACGGTTTTTATAGCCCGGGGAAGTGCTCGGACAGTGGGCGGGGTCTTCTTGGCCGACGAGCTGGTTGGCGGCGCGGGAAAAGCGGGAACGCGCGAGAACGGCCCACGGCGGCCGTCGGCCGGCCGGCCGGCATGGGCGCCGATGAGGTGTCCCCCCCCCCTCTCTCACCGTAGCGAGCCAAAGCACATTTTTCTATTTTCGAAATTATTTTCAAAAATTGTACTGTACACAAAAATATCCCAAAATACAGTTAGCTCAAAATTTTGTACTCTACAACTTTCATTAAAGAAGTTTTGTCAGATTCAAACTAGTTTTTGAATTTGAACTTCAAGTTTGAATTTAACATAAAACCCTAGCTTTAGGAATTTTAAAATTACTTTCAAATTTTGAATAAAAGATGAAAATCTCCAAAAATAAAAGTTGTTCCATTTCTCAAGGTTTACAGCTTTCATTTAGGAAGTTTTTCATGAAACCCAATAATTTTTGAATTGTAGTTTAAAACTCAAAAGGGGACAATTTGAAATTTAAATTACTTTTGAAATTAATCCAAATTTTATTCGAAAACTTGAAAAACTTTGTATACCAAAGTTGTAGAGCTCAAAGAGATGCACAAACTGTATTTTGGAAGTTTTCCCAAATTTTGAATATTTTGAGGTGAAATTATGAAGGGGGTAAAAACATACTGAAAATATCCCTTTTTGAAATGAATTTCAAATTGAATCTTTGGGCAAATAAATTATGATGATGTGGCACTTTTTAAGCTCAACCAACAGTACACTTTCAAAGTACAAAGTTCATACTTTGAAATAGTGCTATTGGTTAGCAACTTTTATTTAGAAAATTAATTATAGTTAGCTCACCAAAATTGAAAGTGAAATTCAAAACCCAACACTTAGCCTTCATGCTAGGGTTTGGGATTTGAATTCCAAATTCAAATTTGATTCTTTCTTTTGCACCATTTGCTTTTAGAAAACTTGTTTGGTGTAGGAGTCAGGGTTAGGCAAACACTTGCAACACCAGGGTTGATTTTAGTTGATTGCTTTTATTGATAAAAGTAAACATGTGAGCGAGGATTCAAATTATAAACATAAGCACATGTAATACAAAGGAGCTCAAACAACACCCTAGAATTGTAAACTCATTTTAATTGTTTGAATTAGGGTTTTCTACTCATGAATGCTCATGCAATGATGATGATGACATGGCAGGTTTTGCTTAACGTAACTTAGGGGTGTTACATTATATTCCCCTTAAAAGGAATCTCGTCCCCGAGATTCAAAGCTTAGGGCTAAGTAATGGAAAAGGAAATGTGTCAAGCAAACACATCTTACATGGTTTCATAAGGGAGGTAGAAGGTTCATATTACAAGTCTCATATTTTTGGAAAGTCACGATTGTTAGAAACCAATCATGACTTAGGAGAAAGAAGAAAGAAACTCCGGAAAGTGCTCATTCAAGAATTCCTCCGACTCCCAAGTGGCTTCATCCTCAGAGTGCTGATCCCACTGAACTTTATAAAATCTTCTTATGTGCCTGCGGGTGACTCGGTCTTTTCGGTCAAGAATTTTGATTGGATATTCAGCACTTGTTAGATCAGGCTCAATATTGATGCCTTCAATGTCGACGACCTTGTCTGGTACTCGCAAACATTTTTTTAATTGTGACACATGAAACACATTGTGTACAAGAGACAATTGCTCAGGTAGATCCAGACGATATGCTACCTTCCCACACTGTTCAATAATTTGAAATGGACCGATGTATCGAGGTGCTAGTTTACCTTTCACCCCGAAACGGTCGATACCTTTGCTCGGTGACACCTTCAAGTATACATAATCTCCAACTTTAAACGCCAAGGGTCGACGATGACGATCTGCATAACTCTTTTGTCGAGACTGAGCCCTTCTCAGATTTGCTTGAATTTGTCTGACTTTATCTTCAGTTTCTTTAACTAAATCAACCCCATAGAACCACCTTTCTCCTGGTTCGACCGCAGCTATGGAGTACGACATCGTCGACCATATAAGGCTTCAAATGGTGCCATTTTGAGACTTTCTTGATAGCTATTATTATAAGCAAATTCTGCTAATGGCAAACATTCATCCCATGCTGAGGAATATGTCAATACACAAGATCTCAACATATCTTCTAGAATTTGATTTACCCTTTCAGTCTGCCCTCCAGTTTGCGGATGGTAAGCAGTGCTATATAATAGATTGGTACCCAATGTTTCATGAAATTTCTGCTAGAACTTAGCAATAAACTGTGTACCTCTATCGGTAACAATAGACTTGGGTACCCCATGCAAACACATAATTCGGTCTATGTATAACCGCGCATATTGAGGTGCGCGGTAAACATTCTTCTTTTGGAATAAAATGGGCCGACTTAGTCAATCGATCCACAATCACCCATATAGAATCATAACCCTTTCTTTGTTGTAGGCAGACCCACAATAAAATCCATACTTATGTCTTCCCACTTCCAGCTGGAATTGGTAAAGGTTGTAACATTCCGGCAGTCTTGGATGCACGGCTTTGACTTTCTGACAAGTGTCACATCTTGCAACATAGCGAGCTATCTCGATTTTCATTTTAGTCCACCAGAATCTCTGCCTCAGGTCATGATACATCTTATTGCTACCTGGGTGAATCGAGAATCTGGTTAGGTGAGCTTCATCAAGAATCATCTGCCGGAGCTCAGGAACTTTTGGAACAACGGGACGATTTTTGAACCATAACACATTATCATCATCAAGGCGGAAGCAAGATGCTTGCCCCGATCCGACTTTTTTTTCTCCGATATGCTTGAGCCCTTTGCTTTTTCGTTGAGCGGCAATAATCTTTTCTTGAATAGATGAGTGTACGGTGATATCATTCAGAGTACCCCGAGAAATTATATCAATATTTAATCTCTCTAACTCTTGACATAGACTCAGATTTATTGGGTGACAAAGAAGACAATTGCACCGACTCTTTTTTCGACCGAGAGCATCCGCAACCACATTGGCTTTGCCAGGATGATAATGGACTTCAAGATCATAATCTTTGATTAATTCAAGCCACCTTCGCCGCCTCATATTCAACTCAGATGTGTGAAGATATACTTCAAACTTTTATGATCACTATAAATATGACATTTGTTGCCCAAAGAAATAATGCCTCCATATTTTTGAGAGCATGCACAACTGCGGCTAACTCAAGATCATGAGTTGGATAATGCTCTTCATGTCGCTTCAACTGCCTTGAAGCATAAGCAATAACTTTGCCCTCTTGCATTAACACACATCCGATGCCGATGCCAGACGCATCACAATACACATCGAATGGCTTTTCAATATCCTGGGCCGAGCAAGGATTGGGGCAAAGTGGTTAGAAGATCTTTTAACTTATGGAAAGCTTGCTCACATTCAAATGACCATCGGAATTTGGTTTGATTCTTGAGGAGTTCTGTGATTGGTTTGGCTAATTTGGAGAAATCAGAACGAAACGACGGTAATATCCCGCCATTCCAAGGAAGCTACGAACTTGATGAACGGTGGTGGGTGGTTTCAATTAAGAATATCTTGGATTTTCTTTGGGATCAACTGCAACACCCTCGGCCGATAAGACATGCCCAAGGAATTTGACTTCACTAAGCCAAAACTCACACTTACTAAATTTAGCATAAAGTCGATGCTCTCGGAGGAGACGAGATGAACAATACGGAGATGCTTCGCATGCTCTTCTTTATTTTTGGAATATATAAGAATGTCGTCGATGAACACTACGACAAAAGCGATCGAGCTCGGGCATAAACACCGAGTTCATCGATACATGAAATGGGCTGGAGCATTAGTAAGCCCAAATGACATGACTAGATATTCGTATAGGCCGTATCTGGTGGTAAAGGCGGTTTTCGGAATATCTTCCGGCCGTATACGTATTTGGTGGTAGCCAGATCTAAGATCAATCTTGGAGAACACCTTGGCTCCCGCAAGTTGATCAAAGAGAAGATCGATACGAGGAAGAGGATATTTATTTTTGATGGTCACCTCGTTTAATGGACGATAGTCCACACACATTCTCAGAGTTTGATCTTTCTTTTTCACAAAGATTGCAGGACAACCCCACGGCGATGAACTAGGTCGGATAAAACCTTTATCCAACAGTTCTTTCAATTGAGTTTTCAATTCAGCTAATTCTTTTGGGGGCATCCTATAAGCTCTTCGGGATACTGGTGCAGTACCCGGCTTCAACTCAATCACAAATTCAACATCTCTTTCCGGTGGTAGCCCAGGCAAATCATCAGGGAACACATCTGGAAACTCACAGACTACCGGTATATCTTGAAGTGCTGGCACTGAGGTTGCATTAGCGGTCGTAACCGCTCTCTTGGGAATCGGAAATTGGATAAGGAGTGGGGACTGGTTATCGGGTAGCAACAGCTTAACATTTCTATTCAGGGTATCTATCACAGCGCCATACCTGGCGTAACCAGTTCATTCCGAGGATCACATCTATATTTTGATCCTTCAATACTATCGATCCGTGGGATATAAATACCCACCAAGAGATATAGGAATCGAGAGACTACTTCCCGTGTACACATACGCCCTCCCGGTGATTGCACCATAAACTCATCTTTAATTTCTTTTTATGGGAATTTCATGCTTGGTAACAAAGGTGCGGTTGATAAATGTATGAGATGCACCGAATCAAATAATGTAAGTGCGGGGTGACTGGCAACAGGGAACATACCCATCAACACGGGTTCTCCTTCAAGAACGTTCCCCGACTGGACTTGATAGACGCGCCCGATCTTCTTCCCCGGCATTAACCTTCGGGGGACTTATTTGTGGAACACCCCCCGCCTTGACTCTGGGGCTGTTGACTGCCAGACCCTTGCTGAAATTGGGAAGCATTCCTTTTGGGGTAGGGACAGTTTCGATACAGATGCCCGACTTGATCACAATTGAAACACGGGCCGAAACCGGTAGAAGTATTTTGTGGAGCTGGTGGAGTTGGGTTTCGAACACCCTGGGTGTTCGGCTGCTGGGGATAGGTTGCGGCAGCAGGCGAGGGTACACTGTTGCCTCGGAGCTTGTTCTTCTTTGTGGTGGGTAGCGATAGGGTTGAGGATTTTGCGGCTGTTGTGGATAGCGAAATGGTGGGCGATAGTCTTTGGGTGGGATGATAGATAACTTTTCTGGGTTTCTCGGATTCCGCCCAGATTGTCGAGAGAAAGCACGTCGCTCCTCACTCTTTTTTGCTCCGGCTGGGGATTTCTCATAGGCAATGGCTATATCCACCGCCTCGTAGAAAGTGGCATTGGGGTTTGAGGTAAGGTGGGTTTTGATATCTCCCTTTAAACCCCTGAGGAAGCACTTCTTCTTCTTTATATCAGTATCCACATGTTCTCGGTGCATACCGTGAGAGGTGGCTAAAGGAGTTCACGTCTTCGCACCACCGATTGTCCACCTTGTTTCAGGGGCTAAAAACTCTTCTAACTTAGCTTGCATTACTCCGTCAGGTATAAAATGCCGACGGAATACATCTTTGAACACGGTCCTAGGTGATTGGCTGGTCGGTACTGGCCGCCGTGTGCAAGAAATTTCGCCCACCATGCAGATCACGGGGCCTCTCAGCTGCTGGGCGGCAAACTTGGGTTTCATCAAGTCTGGACAACCTTCCAGTAGATCAAACTTCAGATCTATAATGCGAAGCCAATCATTAGCTTCTAGGGGCTCCTCAGCCCTGGTGAACACCGGCGGACGAGTATCGGTGAAGTCCCAAGATATGTGATTTCGTCGTGATTACGACGACCCTGATTTTCACGTGGTGCATTCTGATTCTGCTGACTTATCTCCCGTAGCATACGGGCATTCTCAGTGGTGGCGTGGACTAAAGCTGCCACAGCTTCAGCCAAAGACGGTGGTGCTTGTGGTGCCTGAGGGATCTCACCCCTCTCTTGTGAAGAACCAGACATCTGTTATAAACAAGATCGGATTTATTCACAAGCAGGATTTATTAAAATTGAAAGCAACAGTACAAGCCAGTCATACAAAGGTTCACTTATTTATTTTACAAGTCCGCCCATAGGCCGGACACCCCAGGTTAACTATTTAACATATATTACATCTCTCTCTCTTTCTCAGGGAGCTCAGATGTCAGACCCCTCATCTGGGTCAAACTCATTGCCTGCCACGGACTCAGCTACCTCGGACTCCTCGGTCGGTGCTGAGTACGCCCCTGGTGACTCCACGGCACCTAAGTCATCTGCGGCGACCTGCTGGGTATAAAGGATCATGGAGATTATACCGGTGATGGATCTCCTCATGCGAGCAAGCGGTTTGTATATGCTTCGAGGTTCGCCACCGGATCTGGCAGCTCCTCAATGTAGTCATATCCATCATTCCTCGATGATGCATCGCGCCGTCCAGCTCATGCTGAAGACGAGCGATGGTTTGCTGAAGCTTGGTGATGACTCGAAGATCCGACTGCTCCTGCCTCAGCTGACCCTCTAGCTCGGACTTCACTTCATCCCTTTCGGCAATTGCTATGCTACGCTCCTTGGTGGCGATAGCTAGCTCAGCAGACAACTCGGCTATCTTTTGCTTCTTGGTTTTCTTCTTCTCAAGATTCGGCTCGCTTGGGCCGGCTTCAAAGATCGTGGCGGCGTGGTGCCATCGGTGACGTGGCACACCCCTAGGACCGGTCTTCTTGCGAGGAGAGTCCGCTTGGTACGGGCCATCCTGTAGAAAGCAAAGATAGAATCTATAAGATTGAGAACCTTAAAGTCAGCAAGAATAGGATTGATTTTACTTAGCCCAACCACTTTGTTTCGGGAATTAAATTTTTAAACATGTGAATTAAATATGATGCATGATCGGACCTACGGATCGAGTAAAATCTTTTAAACTTAACATAAGCATACATTTAGTAATATAGGGCAAAAGAGAAAAACACATGATACTCCGCTTAAGACTTTTATAAATAGCACCTATGGGGGCTACTAGAAAGAATTAAGACGGAGCAGAAGCAATTTGGACTAAAAACCCTATTTTAGCATTTAGATCCAAAACATTTTGAAGTTTTTGAAAAGTAATACTGTAAGTATCTTTGTAAGTACCGCTCTGATACCCTCTGTGGCAGAACCTTCTAAATTATATGGCCCACAAGCACTGACCTTGTCCTTAAGACCTCAGTCAACCATGCTTATACACCATATAACCTAGAATGTTCCGTCGGGTGGATCCCCGATAAACCACAAACACTCCAGGATCGATACTTACAGATACATCACAGTATTACAACAGCTTTCATACAAAATACCAGAGTAGCGGAAGACTTACAATAACTTAATTTACAAACATTTTGTAAAACTTATACAAACCAGAGTAATATTACAAACAGCGGAAGTATCATTATATAACTTTATTACACTCACTCAACAAAAGGTGCCCCCGCCTGGAGGCCACTCAATTCACTCTTCCTCGGACACTTCTTCAACAACCGTCATGCAAAGCAAGGGCCGTAGCACGCTTGCCCATGCGGTTTCACGCAACAGGGGTTGAACAAACCCCGAGTACAAAAAGTACTCCGCAAGACTTACCCGACCAAAATTGGGGAGAAGACTCGGGAATCTTTGGCTAATAGGAATCAAGGTGAGGCTTTAGCAAGATCAAAAGACTCTTTTTGCTAAAAAGACTAAGCCAGTCCTTAATGTATCAATCACTTGTCAAACATATACCGAATTCAAAACTTTCCATACTCAACTTCCATTATTACTACGATCTTTGGTGCGAGGATCACGGCTCCCATATCGTGGAGCACACGACGATTCGAATCGCTTTAAAAATACCAAATTGGGGCTTCCTAGCCACACGATGTATCTTTGGACCAACATCTTACATACATCAACTCACGCCCGGATTTCACCCTACAGAAGCGGGTACAGTACACCACCTCACTACGGCCGCTCGGTTCTTCGGGCGGTGCGCATCGTAGGATGGGCACACGCTACTTGTCCGTTCTAGTAAAAGATAGTCCAAGTGGAGTTTACCGCCATTAGCATGCGACTAGTACTATCCAATAACCTCATGATCCAAGGGCCAAACAACGAACGGTGCTTAACCGACACAAGTGGACGACACTACACCAGGGCAGTAGCCCCTCCTGATGCAAGTCACTCCACCGGCGTCTCAATTTACTCATCATCATGTTCTTGGGCGTACCCCTGACCCGGCCAAGGTGAGAGGTAGGCGACAAGCAACATCAAGTTTTCATAAATTCCCATCAGGGATCATTGTGATCACACCTTTGTAAATAGTTTATCAAAACCCTACACTAGTAGCAAGACTAAGCGCATACTAAGCATTTCGAAATCAAAACAAGTATCCAGGATAATATATCAAGGTATGGTAAATGCATCAAGTAGGATAACACACAACTCCTACACCTAATGCAGTATCATCACATGAAATCATAAAAACTTTTCGAAATACAAGGCAGGGTTTGAATGCATCCGGGGCTTGCCTTGGGGCTTGGTGAAGTGAGGACCAGAGAACCAATCACCAGAACCAGATCCAACCTCCTCACAAAGAACACCTTCTTCAAGAAGGGGTTGGATCAACCCCTTCCCAGTCCCCGGTAGCTACACGATAGAGAGATGCATGATTATAATGCGGTAAATGAATGATCATGCAATAATGATGCATCAAACGTTAACCTATCTTGAGTACAACTTTCCTTCACGGTACCCTTATACTAAGAAGGTATAACTAGCGTCGACGACGACGGACTAGCGATACGCAATCAACATGAAATGCCGAAGGTCATCGGGGTTAATGACCTAGGGTCATCACTCAATCCCAAAATCAAGCAACCTTATTAGTGATTAAAGGTGATTACTAATTTATTGACCATTTTACAGTCATTGAAAGCCACTAATTACTTTTGCTAAATGGAAGATTAATTAAACCCTAATTAACTAAAGGATTAATTAATTAAACATTAATTAATAAAGGGATTAATTAAGCATAATATAAAACTTAATCAAAACTTAACCAAACTTCATAATTAAGATCATCATACTCTAATTAGCACACAAAACCATTTTCATAATTTTTAGAGTTATATTTTAATTATTAAAAATCATGGAAGTTGCATTTATTAATTAAAGGAGCAATTTTTATCACCCACAAAAGTTACTGAAAAACAGAGGTTAGCATTTTTCATTGACAGAGCATATTATGGAGAGCACCCACATATTTTTCTCATATTTTTATCTGCCCAAATAATATTTATATAAAAAAAGATGAAAACTATATTTAGAAAATTAAAAAAAAAAAGGAAAACATTTTTCTTCTCGCGTGGGCTTCACGTGCGGCCCAGCTCGGCCCGCACGGCCCGGCTTGTCTTGCGGCGCGCGCGCCTCTCTCTCTCTATCACGCTGACAGGCGGGCCAGGCCTGTCAGCCCTCCTCTCCTTCCTCCTCTTCGCTCTGTCCCCGACGGGGAACAGTGTAGCGGCGACGGCGAACGACGGCCCTCCGCCGACGCTGCACCTCCGGCGAAACCGACTACACCGACGAGTTCTTCACACCGAACCGCACCCAACGAGGTATCAAACGGCCTCTCCTCTCCACTGGAGTGCGCACACAGGCGACTCCGGCGGCTCGCCGCCCGGCACGGCACACCACGACCAGTCACCGGAGCTCCTCCGACGATACCGAGCACCCCGACACGATCAACGACATAAGGCGGGCACTACACGACGCGAACGCGACTCGGAGCATCACTAGACAGACACCGCGACGAGCATGACGGCGGCGGCATGGCGGCGCTCACCGATGCTCACGGTGTTCCGGCCAACCGACAGCGACGTAAGCGCAACCAACACCTCAGATAGACTCAGGGAATTACCACAGCTTCAAAACAAAGGCACGACGAACTTGGAGACGATCAGAGAATAGATGACGACAGCGGCAGCGGCTACGGCGGCGTGAACCGATGAGCTCGTCGGCGTTCTGGTGAAAAGGATGATGCTCTGCGCAAAACAAGGAGTCGATCTTAATCAGTGGAGCTAGGCGGCTGTAGAAGCAATCGGTTGGGCTCGGGACGCCGGACGAGCGCCGGGCAAGGGGTTGAGAGCTCACGGCGGCGGTGCTTGTGGGAGAGCAAGAAGATGAGGCGGTCCGGCTACTCCGACCGTTGCAAACGGCGACGAGTGGCTACGACGCGCAAGGAGGTTGCGGAGCTGTGTGCAAATGAAAACCGACGGCGATGGTGCGTGGAGCTCGAATTTGACAGAGGAATGGCGGCGGTCGACGGTGAGGGAAGAGGAAAGGAGGCGTCGACGGCCGGTGCACGGTTTTTATAGCCCAGGGAAGTGCTCGGCAGGTGGGCGGGGTCTTTGGCCGACGAGCTGGTTGGCGGGCGGGAAAAGCGGGAACGCGCGAGAACGGCCACGGCGGCCCTCGGCCGGCCGCCCGGCATGGGCGCCGATGAGGTGTCCCCCCCCCCCTCTCATCAGTAGCGAGCCAGCACATTTTTCTATTTTCGAAATTATTTTCAAAAATTGTACTGTACACAAAAATATCCCAAAATACAGTTGGCTCAAAATTTTGTACTCTACAACTTTCATTAAAGAAGTTTTGTCAGATTCAAACTAGTTTTTGAATTTGAACTTCAAGTTTGAATTTAACATAAAACCCTAGCTTTAGGAATTTAAAATTACTTTCAAATTTTGAATAAAAGATGAAAATCTCCAAAAATAAAAGTTGTTCCATTTCTCAAGGTCTACAGCTTTCATTTAGGAAGTTTTTCATGAAACCCAATAATTTTTGAATTGTAGTTTAAAACTCAAAAGGGGACAATTTGAAATTCAAATTACTTTTGAAATTAATCCAAATTTTATTCAAAAACTTGAAAAACTTTGTATACCAAAGTTGTAGAGCTCAAAGAGATGCACAAACTGTATTTTGGAAGTTTTCCCAAATTTTGAATATTTTGAGGTGAAATTATGAAGGGGGTAAAAACATACCGAAAATATCCCTTTTGAAATGAATTTCAAATTGAATCTTTGGGCAAATAAATTATGATGATGTGGCACTTTTTAAGCTCAACCAACAGTACACTTTCAAAGTACAAAGTTCATACTTTGAAATAGTGCTATTGGTTAGCAACTTTTATTTAGAAAATTAATTATAGTTAGCTCACCAAAATTGAAAGTGAAATTCAAAACCCAACACTTAGCCTTCATGCTAGGGTTTGGGATTTGAATTCTAAATTCAAATTTGATTCTTTCTTTTGCACCATTTGCTTTTAGAAAACTTGTTTGGTGTAGGAGTCGGGGTTAGGCAAACACTTGCAACACCAGGGTTGATTTTAGTTGATTGCTTTTATTGATAAAAGTAAACATGTGAGCCGGATTCAAATTATAAACATAAGCACATGTAATACAAAGGAGCTCAAACAACACCCTAGAATCGTAAACTCATTTTAATTGTTTGAATTAGGGTTTTCTACTCATGAATGCTCATGCAATGATGATGATGACATGGCAGGTTTTGCTTAACGTAACACCGGGGTGTTACAAATCCATTCCTAGAATGATATCAAAAGATGGTAATGGCAAAATCTTCAGTGAGTGTGAAAAAGAATGATGAGACATATTCCACTGACAATCAACAGCTATCTGGGAACTAGACATGATATCCCCATTAGCCACCTGCACCTTGTTGTCAGATTGTACTATCTGCAGACCTTGAACTTGAGAAGCAATCTGTTCACTCAAGAAAGAAGAAGTACCGCCTCGAGTCAACCAACACTTTGACAGGAATGTCATGAAGAGTGCCACTGAATTCCATAGACTTCAGACTCACAGACCCAGACACTGCCTCTAAAGAGATGGCCAAGCGAAGGTGCTCATCTGGTATCACAGGATCCTCATACTCATCAGTTTCATCAGAAATAGAGAACAACTCAAACACCTCTTGCATAGCGTGGAGGCGAATATTAGCAGCACATTTGTGATCCCGTGTCCATTTCTCAGCACAATTATCACACAGTCCACGAGCTCTGTGGCTTCTACGTAGAGCTCTGAACTTTTCTTCAGCAGTCTGAGCTGTTACTGGTGTTTGTGGCGTCGGTTCAGAGGTCTTGGGGCCACGATCAACTTGAGCAGGCTGATGCCTGAAATTGCCCCGATAGTATGGTGCTTCGCGTCGTGCTTCCCGAGCTGGTTGTTGCTCGATGACTTCCTCCTGCAAAAGAGCCAGAGAATACGCAGCATCCAGCGTTTGGGGTCTTTGCACAACAATAACAGAGCGGATATCAGCACGTAAACCATCCACAAAACGGGTTGTGTAGTACAGCATGTCTATATGGGGGTTGTAGGCTTTGAGTTGATCAATGAGAGCAGCAAAACGCTCAACATAATCGTTGACAGTGGACTCCTGGTGAATGTGATACATGCGACGAATAAGGAGTTGGTGCTCATCACGACCAAAGCGAGTGTGGAGCATAGCACAGAACTTAGGCCAATCAAGGGAATTAAGTTGAGGCTCAATGGATTGGATCCAAAGAGCAGCATTATCCTTAAACTGTTGTTTGGATATTTTAAGCCACAAATGAGGTTCTACTTGGTACAGGTCAAAATAGTCCTCAGCATTAGAAATCCACAGCCTAACATTCTCACCATGGAAAGCAGGAAAAGGAAACTTAGGCATGCGGCCAGTGTGGTGAAACTGTGGTTCTGGTGGTCTATTACGATTGACAAACAGATCATATGCTGTGCCATGGAACTTGGGAGGGGGATTCATACCATTGGCCGGGGAATGAGTCAGGGTGGTGACAACCCCGTACCCATCCTCCCGTGGCTGTTCGCTGACGCGGTGCCCGTTGGGCCGAGCAGCCTCTTCGACAGCAGGTGGGCGCGTGTCGATCTGCTCCATACCGTGGTGTGGGGCGATCCGGCCGCCGATGAGGACTGCTCGAGGACCGAGCGATCCCACGCCTTGTCGAGCTTGAGGATCTGCAGGCGCATATCGTCGAGCGATCCCTCGGCGTCGTGCTGCCAGGACTGCAGATCTCCCGTAGCCTGCTCGATCACCTTGAGACGCTCATGCTGACGGCGCTCCGCGTCGGCGATGAAGCTGTTGATGCGCGTCTCCGAGTCGGTGATGCGGCCGTCGAGGCGTGTCTCCGCTTCGGCTAGGCGTCGATCGACCGCCGCCCTCCGTTGATTTGCCAGCGTCGATCCAGCGTCTCCGTCTGCTGGGTGAAGAGGCGCTGAAGCTCCGCCATCACCGCTGGTTCTCGAACCCATGGTGGCGGCGCGATGACGGCGACGCGAGTAGGTGAATCGGAGCGGTGGAAGAGGTGGGGGTGGTGGCGGCGGTGGTGGTGAAGACTCCAGATCGCGAATTCGCCACAAATCGGGAACGAGCTGAAGGAATTACAGAGAATTTTCCGATCTCCAGGAGCACACTGGTGATCTGAAAACTCAATCCGACCAACCGCGATTGTTCTACCGATCGATGGAGTAATGAAAACACGATCACAGAATCGAGTGTCTCTGATACCAAGTTGTTAGGATATCTGAGAGAGATAGCAGGATTGGAGGAAGAAACTTGGAGAAGAAGAACAGAGAACGAGATGGACGCGAGGAGGAATGATTAAGTTTGAGTTGTCTGTTCAATACATTGATGCCCTCTCCGGCGTTCTCTCGTCTCTCTTATACACCCGGACTAGCCGGTCACGTATTCGACGGGCGCAGCCGTCCTTACTTGCTGAACTCAAGCCCATTCAGGTCCATGTACTCGTGAACTCGGCCGACGGTCGCGCGTTCCTTGCCTTGGCGCTGTTGCCGGTTGGGCTGCAGTTTTCGGCCCACTCCTTGAGTCAGCCTGTGTAGTAGCAGATGGTGTAACACACGGCATCCAGGACCATGCCGACGGCTTCCGCGTCGTCCTGGTGGGCACGGACCCCGAGGGGGCCTTCGCTTGCGTCTACTCCTCGTCCGGGCCTGCCGCGTGGAGCGAGCTGGCCTACGCAGTGCAGCACCCGGACCCTGGTGATGCTGGTGGTGGCCGTATCGACGGGTTGCGCGGTGCCTTCGTCGGGAACGCTCTCTACTTCTTGTTCCAGAGCAGGACCAGCATCCTCAAGTACGACCTGGCCACGGGTGACATTTCTGTGATTCGGCTGCCTCCGGCGTCCTATCCCTATATTCGATGGATGTCGAGCATGGTGCTCACGACCACGGAGGACGGAGGCCTGGGATTCGCAGGAGTGTTGGGCTACAGACTGCCTCTGTTCAGTGGTGCTGGCCCAACGGCGGTGTCCTGGTAATGGGATCTAGAGAAGGCAGAACAATTGACCTCAGCAGGCTGCACCCTTACCTCATCAGTTTGCTTGAATTTGTGGATGATGTTGGCATAATTTTGCTGGGAACGATTGATGCTTTAATCTCTGTTGATCAAAGATCTGGGCGGATCGACAAGCTTGGAGACGGCCGTAACTTCCACCGTCATAAATGTATTGTTCCCTATGTGAGCTTCTACACTCCAGGTACGTGGCAGCAAATTGCTTAATGCTTCACTTGCCAGGACGATCAGAAATTCAGAATGAGTAGGATTTCAGTTAGGGACAAAAATTTATGAACAAGTTGTGTGTGGCAAGAACAATGAGTTTATCACAATCTTGTGTCAAATTGGGACATCTGGTATACATGTCTTTGATCAAAGGATATATACGGGCTTTGACGATTGATATTATTTTGGCCAAGGTTGGAACTTATCTACTTCCTTCGTTCCAAATTATATTCTATCTAGATACATAGCAAAATGGATGTACTAAAAAAGTCAAAGCGACTTATAGTTTGGAACGGAGGGAATAGCAGATATAAAGACAAAAAAAAGTCATTACCTACATGAGATTTTACCCTTGAGATAGATGTTGCCGTCATGTCCATCCTTTATAACCTTATAAAATAAGTTCCTTTGTTGTGATTTAGCAGTTTTTAACATCAGATAAAGAATGTGGATCATATATGCTGAACAAAGAGAGGTGTTTCTCCAGATTTTGAGCCGGCCTTATCTTTTATTGACTTTACTATGCAAGTGTTGTTTGTTAATCATTAGCAGGAACTTGGGGGCTCTTGTGGTTATGAATAAACAAATGTTTCATTGATGGCAAATCCATGTTTCAATCTGCTGATGCCGTTTTCATTTTGCGTGCGTGTTTGTGTTCCTGCAGCACTGGTAACAGCATCTACAGATGAGGAGCCAATTGCAGATGCATGAAGTGCATAGTCCCTCCTAAATCAAGAAGCAATTGTGGGGTTTGTGGTAGGATGACTCTTAGGAAATGGAGAATCGCAGGAGGAAAATGATGAAGCTTCTTAAGCTTCTGGACGTCCTAGCAGTTCTGTGATGTGCCTAAGCTGGGCTGATACTTGTGGAAATTTCACTTTTGTGTCTGTAATATCTATTCTGACTTGATCCTCTCAGTTAGCTGTTAAGTGTTTATGTTGGTAAGCAGTTTCTGCTGGCAGCTGTGTTCAGCTGAGCCGTTTGGTTAGTGTCAGTTTCTGCTCTAGTCGCTTATTATCTCCTGTTCCTATCTTTGCTCATCTGTTTCAAACATTCTATATTTCCGTTACAAGTTGATGGGAAGGGGGTTCCCTCATGTTTTAAAAAAAAAGGATCACTCTTGGGGATCCATGAATTTGCTGCTGGTTTTCTTCTGCTGCCCTCCATGGTTTGAACATTGTGAGGATTGACTAATTATGAAATGCTAGAATTAATCATGTTGCTTCCTTGATCTGCATGTCTCGTGTAGTTTGTCAGCGACTGATGTATAAATGGTGCTATAGTGTCAAGGGAGTCGATCAGTTGTGCTGTTTCAACTAGCATTACTTATTATTAGTCCTCTAAGCGTACCACTGTATTAAATCCAGCAAACTTATATGCAATATTATGGAATGGCAAGTGACAGCCGTGTTGCAGAAACCCATGGGATGTCTCCAAGTAGCATGCGTCTCAACAAGCGTACCACTGTCAGGCGTGCGTGTGCGCTTGGCGGCTGTGGATGGCATCAACAAGTGAGGGATGTGCTAGTGCATGAGAACTGCAATGCGCCAATGCCTCTCAAGGAAATGTCCAGAGACAACGACCATAAGTTGTGTCTGTGGTTTTCTCCTGCATCTGACTCGAGAATCTGTGGTTTTGGTGCCGTTTTGGTCTGCTGGCGTCCATGCTTCCTTGATCATTGTGTGAGAAATTGTTAGGCTAGTCTCATAGCTCGTACTACTAAGTTAGTAGTAGCTTGTTAGTTGGTGTAAAGCTTCTTAGGATTGCAGTCCAAAGCCTAGCAGCATCCTACTCTCTGTTTGGTATCATCTCGAAGAAAAGCAGTGTGTTTATTCCAACCATGCATGCATTGCTATCCTGTACGTATTGCACATTTGTTTTGTAAGGGTACGCTGATCATTGCTGCATGCATGTACGAAGACGCAGACTGTACAACCACTACTCATCAGATCACGCGATATATACATTGCAGTACCCTACTATCAGTGATCCTTTTTAAGGGCAGTTGAATGCTGGGCCGAGCTTCCAGAACCTGAATCGGTGAGTTTAACATTCACACTGCGCGGTCTCGCCCTGCGGTAGTTGGCGTGCAGGTGTGTTTTCTTCTTGAAAACGTTGGCAGGAAATCTGCCCAGTACTGTACATAAGTCGAATGCAGTGAAAGAGCTGATGAGGAATTTGGGTGGAAAAGTAGTGGTCACAGGTCCCGGCCCCTGCCCCATTTGGAAAATCTGTCTGCTTGAACACTGCAACGAAACGTGCATGTGTGCGATGAGCCGACGATGACTGATGACACAAGAGTACAATACTACATCAATTTCTGTTTCGTCGCACACGACACACACAACGCATAGTGCGGACACTATGCACAAACAGTAGTAGCACGAGTAGTCGGGTTGAGTGGCAAATGCTCTCATCAGTGCACAGTTTCTGGTGTAAATTCGGACGAGATGGGGGTCAAAGGACTTGGAAGGATGGAACGCAACAGGATTCGTCTACTAGGCTTTTCCAGTAGGTAGTACGTTTACACTCCCTCTACTCAAATTCACCTTATCCAATATACTGCTGCTCAGTATCGTCTACTAGTATGGCTTTCCCAGTAGTAAGTACTGTACGTTTTACACTCCCCCCAGCCAGCAGTAGTCAGCTAGCGAACACAGGAGCACTGCACTTGAACAAGCAGAGTACTACTACGCAGCAGTGTGTCTACTGCCACACCATTCATGACACACCGATGCACCGTTGTTGCGTTGCATCGTAGTAGAAGAGTAGAGCGAGGAACAGCGAACATGTAACAACACTGTTGGAGCACATGCCCCCGGCCTGGACGTCACGATGCGGCCAGGGAAACGGCAGCTGGAAAGAGACGAGTAGACGGCCGGCCAGACAGATGCCTCCAGGTTTCCAATCTCATCCCTGATAGACCCTCGAAACGATCCCGACTCGCCGATGTGACCCAACCTAGACTTTACTCCCTCCGTCTCATAAAAAACGTAATCTTTGACTTGCTGTCATTGCGATTTGACCATTTATCTTATTTAAATTTTTTAATAAATATCATATATCTTATTATGATATATTTTATTATTAAAGATACTTTTATAATTGATCATTTATTTTATAATATATATAAAATTTTTTAAATAAGACGGACACAAACTTGACTACTTGAAACTCAAAAATTGCGTTTTTTTGAGACGGAGGGAGTACTTTTACTGTTACTCGCTACGATTTTCCTGGGACGAGCGGCGAGCTAGGACCGTCCGTTCGACTGGCCGGCCGTGCCGCCGTGCCGGTGCAGGCCCGGGCCGGGAGGGGAGTACTACAAGCTGCTGGCTGCAAAGCGTACGGCCGGACGACAATGCTCAGTGACTACGGCCGCTGCTGGCAGATGCCTGCCCGTGGACGGACTAGACTGACGTGCGAAGTCGCCTCGGATAGGGAAGATGCCCGACAGATGCGGCGAGGACGACGACTGAGTCTCTCGCTGCCACCAGACCTACGACGTGTAGCGGCAAGGGTGCCCCTACTCCCGCAACTGGATGCAGTCACTCGCCGAAGCTGGGAAACATTCTGCATCCAAGCGTTGTTTTTTCACCGGGAGGGGCTGTTGCGTGGTGGAATGGATGGCGGAGTGGGAACTCGAAGAAGAAGAAGAAGGGCCACTGCGCCTGCGCGCAGACGGCGGCAGACGTACAGGCGGCCGCAGGGCATGGACGGTGAAGGGACAGGACGAGGGCGGCACCGGCACCGGCACAGGCAATGGCAATGGCAACGCAAAGGCGGCCGGCCGGCCGTCTGTCTTCATGCGCAAACGTGTGCCGGGCGCTTCCGCTTCGCGTCCCGTTCCGGGGGAGGCCCTGCGGTGCCCGGCTGGCCCTGGTCCTCTTGGCAGGTCAAGCGATCAGCTGGCCAATGGAGAGTATGCATGCATGGTCGTTGATCAGCTGCCGTGCAATGATGCATCATCAACGTCTTTGCTCACTTGTCAGAGTCAGATAGATGCATGGTCGGCTCGAAAACTTGAGCCATGACCATAAAGTTGATGAAATGGCAGATCGCACATGATGATGCGATCGGTGCTACGTACGCACGCATTGCCGGCATCCTGGGATCGCATGCCAAGTGTCTGATTGGGCATCTCAGGATCTTTCGGGTGGGGGTGGGGGGCGCGCTTTTACTGGTAGGGGTACCAAATCCCAGATGGAGAACAGGAGAGGACTAACCACATTCATCCGTATCATTTGGGTGCGGCCAGCCTGGCCATAGTGCTGTCAGCTGAACATAGTAGTGCACACGATCTAATACCAATCAAAAAAAATTTTAGCGAACAGTATTCAACGAGCTGGCCCCCGCCATCCATCGCGATCTGCGTCAGATCTGTCAAGTACCATCCACCCAAACAGGGCCCTGCATGACAACGAGAACTCATGAGTCATGAGCGACGAGCTCGACTTGACCACCATTACCACGGTTCGAAAGTGACGGAGGAACTACTACTCCTGGCATCCATTGCTCGCTCGCCTCACCGTGACGCTACTCGCCGAGATGGCAATGGTATTCATTGAAGTGCACCACATCAGAGCATCAAATGGTATTCACTGAAGTGCACCACATCAGGGCAGAAAAATTAAACTCCCAACCACCAGAAATTTTTGCCTGAACAACAAACACTAGTCCTACTCCTATATCAGAGGCGCGCGGTCCCGTTCCACGTCGCCACGCCGGCCCTGATCCATGTCGAATCCAACTAGCTGCAGAACAAATGCCAGCGGCCGCCCCACGACGGTCGACGGTCGACGGCGACCGGGGCCATTGGCTTGTCGCGGTCGGCTGCCACTCTCACGTTCACGACCGGGCCAATTGGACCACCTGCAGGACACAGGTCGCCATTAACATGCATGGCGCAAGCCTGATAAGTGCCACAGTGTCTCTGCCGCACACATGCAATGGGCAATTCAACCGGGTGGTCCCTCCAGTTAGCCCCGCCCGTGCAAGGACCAAAAAGATCAACCTTGTGAAATCTCAGATCCTCTCGACCGAGAAAGAAAGAAAGAAAGAAAGAAAAAAAGAAAGAAAGAAAGAAAGGAAGAAAGAAAGAAAAAAAAACTAGCCCCATTGATAATGATATGATGATGATTAGCTACCCTGTGCGGAATGTGTGTGTTGTAACCCCGCCTAGATGATCGCAGTCATTACAGGTGTATTACAGGTGAAAACGTGAGGCCGGAAGCACAGTATTATTACTATTATTACAGGTGTATTACGGGTAGGGGAGTCCACGTTCTCCGGAGCGCACACAAAGCTGGCCGTACAAGGGATTTAGGTGGCAGCAAAGCATTCTTCCCACCCAGGCCATCATCACGTACGCCAGCAGCCTCCCTGCTGCGTGCGTGCTTTGCGTGCTTGCCGATATTAAAAGCCCACCACCACCGTGCGTGCCGGAGCCGCGCACACACACACACACACAGAGTCCTGCTGGGTGCTGGCTGCTGCTATATCAGTTGCCCCGGCCCGGGGGATCGGAGCTGGAGTGCGAGGGCGATCGATGTGATGCGGCCACAGTGCGTGCGGGGGCGACACCGGCCAGGCAAGGCAAGCAGCACATGCCCAGCCGGCCTCGCGTCCGCTCATCACCGTCGTCATCGTCCCCTCGCCCCGGCCCACGAGTGTCCGTTCGCGCCCGGCCCCCGGACGCCCGCTGCCTGGTCTCGGCTCCGCATTTGGCTGCCGTTGGCTCCTTGCTAGTACAGCTTCTACTTCCTTCTCCAACCACTCGAGCAGTCGAGCGAGCTGAGCGAGCTCTGATCCACGCTAGCTACTAGCTCGAGCGAGCGAGCTAACTCCGAGCGAGAGGGGGTCTTCCAGCTAGCCGTCTTCTTCCGCAGTGCCGGCTGGCCGGCGGTTGGTTGGGTGTTGGCTAAAGCAAGAGAGGTACGGTGGTCGGTGAGTGGTGGTTCAGGTGATGCCGCCGCCCTTGCTCATGGGGAGGCAGCCGAGATGGTGGCGGAGTGGGAGCTCCGGATCCGCGCGGACGCTCGGCGTCGCGGTCGTGGTGGTGGTGGTTGCCCTCGTCGTCGTCTTCCTCTGCTTCATCATCGGCAGCCGTCTCACGGGGACACAGATGGCCGGTGGCGGCGCTGCCTTCGCTTCAGGTAATAACAAGCTGAGCTACCTTGCTCTCAAAAAACAAGCTGAGCTACCTGCTCTGTTTCAATCTTCTGCTTCGCACAAACAGCTTAGTTTTGCTCTGCTCATCTTTCGTACCAAAACAAAAACATTGTAGAGTATGTGAGAGAGAGAGAGAGAGAGAGAGAGAGAGAGAGAGAGAGAAATGCTCACTTTCCTTGTGCGTACACGATGGTGGAAGTAGAGATTCTTGTTGCGGTTTTTCATCTTCTCTCTGCCCAGAACTGCCTGTAGTACTGTGAGTACGCACATGCAGTTTGCTGATAACCTTGAGAGAAGACCCAGCAGATGTAGAGGCAGGCGCATGATCTGCTGACTGCTGCACAGTTTGCCTTTTCTGGCGCATCATTGTACTGCTCTATTTTTTTTTTTTGAAGAATCAACATTGTACTGCATTGAGCTTGGTGATCACTCATTTCAGTTCCTTCTTCTCCGTGAACAGATTCTAGGAGGACCGTAGCAGCGGCAGCAGGAGCCCATCCCGGCGGTCAGGTGGCGACTGATGAGGTGCGTTCGTTGCTCGTCTCGTTTTTTCCATTCATTAACTAAACACCATCATCTCGCACACAAGCACACACAGACAGACGGTATCATGCATCCGAGCATCTCGCTCGCCATCTCATATGGGATGGCCGCTTCATGTTTAATGGCCTTGGGTTGTTAGAGGTCGATTAGAGTAGTAGCAGGTGCCATGTCTAAATCGCACGTACGGTACGGTACCAAGCAGCTTCGCAAGTGAGCCCGGCTGCCGGCCGCAGTCATCACGCGTCGATCTCCGATCCATGCAATGCCGCAGCTAGGGATCGTGAGTCGTCATCGATCGCCTCGTAAAAGGGCCTCGATCCGCCGCCCGACGGCGTGGCGCGCCCGCCGGTCTCGGTCACCATTAGCGTGCAGCTGCTGTCGCTGCTGGCAGCTTCACGACGGCGAGGCCTGCGTACGACGACGTCCCCCCTCCGGCCGTCCCGACAGGCCTTCCACCGTTCCACGGCGCCAGGGTCCGGGGTGCCCCACCCTGAGCGACCATCGCCCATACCATGCATTGCTTATTATTGCGGCAATCAAAACATCGCCATCATACTATGGAGTAAGAGTAATAATTGTTTGCTGCTCGCGTACGTGTGATTGCAGATGATGCAGGAGGTGGTTTACATGGGACGCCGACGCCGCCGCCTGCTGTCGGGCGGGCCGGGGTCGCATCCGCCACGCTGCACCTCCAAGTGCGGCAGCTGCAACCCTTGCTACCCGGTGCACGTGTCCGTGCCGCCGGGGGTGCTGGTCACCACCGAGTACTACCCGGAGGCGTGGCGCTGCAAGTGCCGGAACCAGCTCTACATGCCGTGACGACCGTCAGCGTTCAGCGACTACGTAGTACGTACGTACTTGCTTGTCACAAGCCGTTCGACGCGCAGGAGACGGGATCCAATCCAAGTGGACACGACCAAGGAAGGCGGCCTGCCCAATGGTCGCGAGTGGCGACGCCGGCCGGCGTGCGAGAGCTGCCACCGGCGCCGCGCCGCGCCGCGCGCCGGCCTCTCCGTGCGCGTGCGCCCGGGTGGGCCACATGAGCGAGCACCTCTCGTGCGCCACTGTGCTTTCGACCGGCCGGCCGGGCAGAGAGGGACGGCCTGCGCGTGTCTGCGAGCCGCGCGCTGCCGTCTGCCGTGCGCCCGTGCCCGTGTGTGTAGAGCTGCCGTCTGCCGGGCGCGTTGCCCTGCCCCTGGCGTCGCTGAGGTGGGCCGGGCAGTACCGCGGGCGGGCCTACCACGAGGCGCGCACGGCATGACGGCAGGCAGGGGCAGAGGCAGGGCGCCGTGGTAAGAAAAAAAGCTGCGGCTGCTTTGCCCCGGCGTACTGTTCATATTGTTCATACGAGTTGGTGTATGCCTTTCATGGCCACTCAATGACGATTTTTTTTCCTCTCATCGTGACCCATTTTTTGCGTGTTGTATTTTGAGCTGCTACATTTATATAAGTATGTTTGTTCATGCCATTGCGTTCGTACATTTTGGATTATTAGGCGGCAGCCTATTTGCTGCCTCGGTCATAGAGAGATGCAAGTCTGAGTTTGGACTGAGGCCTTGTTTAGATGCACATTGGATTTGCAAGTTTTTACACTCTCTCTCCATCACATCAATTTATACCCGCATGTAAAGAGTATTAAATATAAATAAAAAATAACTAATTGCACAGTTTGGTTGTAAATCACGAGACGAATCTTTTGAGCCTAGTTGGGCAACGATTGGACAATATTTACCACAAACAAACGAAATGCTACAGGACTTTTCAATCTCTCTCCTCTCACAAATTGTTTGCCGCATGTAAAGAGCATTAAATATAAATAAAAAATAACTAATTGCATAGTTGGGTTGTAAATCACGAGACGAATCTTTTGAGCCTAGTTGGGCCACGATTGGACAATATTTACCAAATAAAAACGAAGTGCTTCTGGGACTTTTCAATCTCTCCTCTCCCCATCTAAACAAGGCCTAAATCACATTTCTTTATTTTTGAGTAAGCTTATTGGTATTTCTCTAAATTACAGAATAGTACTTACGCTTTGAATAGCATAGCTTAAAACTGTTAGATGTGCAGTGTAGATGGCTGCACAGATAAACACTTGGCAAATGATCTAAAACAACGAACAATGGTCAATATTCTTGTATGTGAATTGAGTAACTTTTTCTTACTGGTATCTTTCTTTATTTTCTTTTCTGCCATCGAAAAGTGAGAAAGACTGATCTGAAAATTATTCCTCCTAGTCCTTTGTCATGGCTAAATCTAACCACAACAAAACGGAAAAATGACCGGAGAAAATTATTTCATAGTGGCGATATGTCGTCATAAGTCGATAAAAATGTTGACGCTAATAGATAATCCATGAAATATTCGGCAATCCATGAAAACTTATTTCGAGACCATTTGGTGTCACAGATATCACAGATATTACTATTTTATAGATTTGGCTAATCTTAAAACGGTTTGATTCTTCAAAAGTTCTGGGGCGACGGATAGAGTAATCCTACAGTATTTGGGTAGTATAGCTAGAAAAGCCGGCTGTGGCTCCTGTACGCGACACGAGCCGCAGCCGTGTGCATGCATGGCAAATCTGAGAAAGCAGTGCTGCCATTTGACGTGTTTATGGGTGGATTTTAGTTTTTAGCACTGGTAGACAGACAGCGCATGCACGGCATGGCCGCTGCGCACGGCAGTGCGGCCACAGGCGGCAAGCGGGAATGGCACACACAACCTGCCAGGCCTTGTTTAGTTTCATGTAAGTTTTTTGGACGGTTCCTAGTAGACTTCGTTTTTATTTGGTAAATATTGTCCAATCGTAGCCCAACTAGGTTCAAAAGATTCGTCTCGTGATTTACAACAAAACTATGTAATTATTTATTTTTTTATTTATATTTAATACTCTTTATATGCGGCAATAAATTTGTGAGAGAGGAGAGATTGTAAAGTTCAGAAGACTTCGTTTGTTTGTGGTAAATATTGTCCAATCGTGGCCCAACTAGGCTCAAAAGATTCGTCTCGTGATTTACAACAAAACTATGTAATTAGTTATTTTTTTATTTATATTTAATACTTTTTACATGCGGGTACAAATTGATGTGATGGGAGAGAAAGTGAAAAAAACTTGGAAGTTGGAGGGTAATCTAAACAAGGCCTACAAATACGTGCGGCAGATTTGAGGCCCGCACGGTGTCAGTCAGATAGGCCCTGTAGCCATTCCCGCGCCCGCAGGAGAGCAGCCGGGCGTGTGATGTGGTGGTAATTTTGGGCAAATTCACGGCCGGTCGCAGATGACCTGCTTATCGGCTGCTGAGCCGTCCTCAATGCCTGGGCAATGGCTCATTGGCTCTATCGATGGACACGGTGCCACTATTTATGGGTCTATATATATAGTTTGATATGCTATTAAGAGGCTGTTTAGTGAAGATTCTCTAACAGCTTACCATCAAGTTCACTACTTACCCAAACGAACACTCAAAATTTAAACAGCTTTACCAAACAAGCTCATTAAATCACCCTGATTAGACCTGCAGACAAGAGTTTCACCCCAACAAAGCTTTAGGGGAGTTGAATATTCTATAAAATTTTCCTCTACAAATGCATAAACACTATAGCAAAGTAGTTAGTAAAATAAGCAAGCCTAATAGCCACTATTTACTTAGCTGTTAGCTCTATATCACTCAATGCACTCCAACACAACTTTAGTAGCAATTGGATTCTACTGCTAGAGCACTTCACTACACAAGACTATCAACTAACTAGCTACTCCTATATAGCTAGATTAACAAGAAGAGCAATTAAACAAGCTACTCAACTAACTTAAGCTACCATTACGGTAAAGAGCTACAACTATAACACACAACAAGCAATATACAAATGTGAGAGCATAAGTAGGACCGGATAACAAACCAACTCAGCTCGTTTTAGCTCATTAGAATAACAAGTTGGCTCTACTCATTAAGTAAACAAACTAAAAGTCTAGCTCAGCTTGGCTCGTTAAGCTCGCAAGTCAACTCGTTTGGCTCGTGAGCTAGCTAGCTCGTTAACAGCAACAAACAATGCATAAATCAATAGCCACTAATTTACCCTATGCATGCGTTGGATGAATACATAAATAAGTGTAATATATAGCATACATCAATTATGTATAGATTCTAATCTCATGCATATATCTATAACATAATACTAGGCCTAATTGTTACTAGTTTAGGTTGTTGGGCTAAGAAGTACGTGGCTCATTTAGCTCGCGAGCTGGCTTACGAACTTGCTCGAGCTGGCTCATTAACAAGTAAAAATGTTAGCTCGGCTCGTTAAGTCAAAGTAAAAGAGCCAAGCTAAATCGAGCTAAATTGGCACCAAGTTGAGCTAGCTAGCTAGCGAGCCGCAAGTTTTTTTGTCAAGCCTAAGCGTGTGTGTGAGTAGGAAACCGAGCCGGGTAAGAGGAAGACAACAAATTTATCCTTGTGGTTTGGACAACTTACATGCATATTATGCGAGTCTCAATGTGATAATTCGTCCACTAACAAGCCTCTCAAGTTTGACCAACAACCGGATGTCACAAATCAAATACAACAAAGCACTATAACTAGCAATGAGTATTCTAGAGTATCTCTAGGCAATCTCTTGCAAGGTGGGTCGTCTCTCTTGGCATCACGTAAGACGGCTAATATGGTGTCACGTCGAGTAAATTTGCTTTCAAATCTGAATGGTAAATCTGACGCTTTTAAGACTTGAAGGAATCTAAAAATCTGTTTTATAATTGAGAGGAGATAAATCGAACTCACGTAACAATTAAGAGAGGTCAGATGTACTTTTTCTCTTTTTTTTAGGGAAATGTACCTTCTCTAATTGAAAATGACCTTTTCCTTATTGGCGGAAGGTACTGGTTTGGCCCAACTTGATTGCAGTGTCCGAGCTCCATCATGTTGTAGAGCCGAGGCCAGAAAAGGGCCCCGTATGGCCTTGATTGCAGTGTCCAGGCTGCATCATCATGTCGTAGAGCGGAGGCCAGAAAAGGGCCCGTATGGCCTTGGAAATATGGTCGGTCTGTATAGCGTTCGAAAGCCCATGAAATATCGGACTGAAATACCGTTGCTGCTGCAGTAGCTGCAGGATATTGTTTTGTTTTGGCCGCACTGATGCAATCTAATAGCAGCACTCCTGAGTTTCATTCCTCCCAGCTCTCGACCCTTCTAGTAGGTGAGAGAGGCGACCGAGGGAGTTCGTGATTTCCACCGTCGATTCACCGCCGGCCTTGCCTCCGGCGCCCTCGCCGGCGTCAGAGGAGGAGGTGGGTTGGTTGAATCGACGGTGGATGTGTATATACCTGTCCTTAAGTTAGGGTTAGGGTGTCCCATGCCGGTTCTGTGGCATGGTTCTTTCATCTTGGGCGGCGCATTCGGCGGACGACGGCGTGGACGCGCGGAGAGCTTCTCCGACATCTACGTCGGCTTCCCCTGTCCCCCGCCCGATGGCGTCTCGCTCCGATGAAGGTCCTCGCGGCGTGCTGTTGGTGGAGGCAGTGACGCTGCTGTGGAATAAGCTTCGCCGGCTCTTCTTCCACCTCGTCGCCTTGTACTTGGCAAGCGGCGATGGGCTGGGCGTCTCTTACCTTCCCGGATCTAGAGTTTCTTTTGAAGCTCGGATCTAGCGATAAAGTCTTTTGTCCCCTCCTCATCTTCTTCGATTACGGTGAGGGTGGAGGAGGGTTTGCCTACCACTATCTTTGGAGTTGCCGGGTGGTGGTTCATTTGCAACTGTCTGGGTTCTTCTTCCCTCTCGGTTGCTTCGTCGCTCGTCGATTTTGGGATACTCGAGTTGCTTGCAGTGTCAGTTCCCAAGTTCTTCGGCGGCGAGATGGCCAGCGGCCATCATTTTTGGCCTGGGCGTTCAACGGTTCTACGGCGTGTTCGTGTGGGCATGCTACTCGATGAGCCAGTGAAAAACTCTGAAAGTTCTTCGTCGGGAATGGCGACGGCTTCAAGCTTCGGGCTTCTCCGTTCGCTAGCGATGAAGATGACCGGGAGACCCTTGAGGGGATTAATGTGTAATTTTCTTTTGTTCAAGGGTTTGACTCTAAGTTGCAATGTAAACCTTGGTTTAATGTAATACAATCCCGGTTTTCTCAAAAAAAAAAAAAAAATAGCAGCACTCCTCTTGGTTGCGTGAATGAAGAAAATAAATGCATCGGATGACGCGAGGCAACAAACCGAGCTCTCCCAGCTATGCAGTTCAGCACGCGAAACAATTTTTCTTTTTAGTAATAGAAACAAAAGTTCCCGGCTTTCTTGTTTATGCGCCCGTACCTCCAAAAATATGTTAAATGGGCTACCGAATCCAAAAGCAACAACATTGTTCCTTTAAAGATAACTTCAGATCAATTGCTTTTTAATAAAAAAACTTTATACTTGTATATAAAAGGAATAAGAGCAGTGGCCTTTTTGTATTTCAAAAGCTGGACTCCATCATTGGGTTGGGCCGATTTAGGCCGACTGCCCGAGAAAATCTCTCACGCCACGCAACGCAGGGCACGGAGCACCGATCTCCACTTCTCCAGTCCTCCACTCGGGGATCCCCACAAAAATCACTAAAAATCGGAGGGCCCTGCGTCGAAAAAGATCACCCGCGCAGCCACGCCGTCACCAGATCGCCGCGCCCCTGGCCTGCCGGTGCCGCCCAGTCGCCGCTCCGTGTGGACTGCAGCCGGCGACGGGTACGAGACGGACGCACCAAGGAAGCCGGCCTTCCCTCCTTGCCGCTGCGGTGAAATGTGGGAGGCCCAAGTGTGCCATTGATTGCCGCGGCCGAGCTGAATCGGCCTCTTCTTCTCCTTCCATTCTGCCGCGACTCATCGGCATCAGGTGCGTTTTTCGTTGGCCTGCGATGCCCCGCCCCTTCCCACAACCCCACCCCAAGATTGGACCTGATGCGGATTACGACTTTTCTTTCGACTTGAAGAAAATGTTGGTTTAATCTCCTCCGGAGGCAAAGCGTTTTTGAATCGTTGGTGACCTGAGGATCAGTTAACTTTCGCACTACTTGCAGGATTTAGCAGCCTCTTTTGTTCCGAAATTTGCTCAGCGTCCTTTAAAGAAACGGGGAAAAACTATGTACTCCGGTGTTTTGCGTGCAATTCTACCTTTGGCAGCTGGGATCTTATTGCCTTGCTTGTTTTGTACTGTATCGTTCGTGCACTCTATTATTTGCCTTTTCATGAGCCCTGAGCCTAGTGGTGATCTGACGTGCTGATTTTGCAGACACCATTTTGCTCAAGACAGCTGAACCTGGTTCACCTAGGAATGCAGAATCATGTTGTATTGCGAGATGCAGTCATCTAAGTTCAACAAGACCATTTCCTTTTCATCTGAATCAGTTCTTTTCAGTTTTCATGAGATCTTGGGGCTCAAGTCATATTTGACTGTGGTTTGACAGTGTTACCAGTAAATTGCAGTGCTTGTGAAATTTGTGTGGGTGTTTACATAATGGAAGACAGGAGTGTTTTAATGGAACGGTATGAAATTGGGAGGCTCTTAGGGCAAGGGACCTTTGCAAAGGTATATTATGCCCGTAATCTTGCTACTAGTCAGACCGTTGCCATAAAAATGATCGACAAGGACAAGATTGTGAAGACTGGTCTCATGGACCAGATAAAGAGAGAGATATCGATAATGAGGATGGTAAGGCATCCGAACGTTCTGCAGCTTTTTGAGGTAATGGCTACCAAGCACAAAATTTACTTTGTTCTGGAGTACGCCAAAGGCGGTGAGCTTTTCAACAAGATAAGAAAGGGGAAGCTTACGGAGGAGGCTGCAAGGAAGTATTTTCAGCAGTTGATTAGTGCTATTGACTATTGCCATAGCCGAGGTGTTTATCATCGTGACTTGAAGCCTGAGAACCTGCTGCTAGATGAGAATGGAACCCTCAAGGTCTCTGATTTTGGTTTAAGTGCCTTGGCTGAGTCGAAGAGACAAGATGGTCTACTCCACACTGCATGTGGTACTCCGGCTTATGTTGCTCCTGAAGTGCTCAGCAGGAAAGGCTATAGTGGTGCAAAGGCAGATGTGTGGTCTTGCGGAGTAATTTTGTTTGTGCTTGTGGCCAATTGTCTTCCTTTCCATGATAGAAATCTCATAGAGATGTATAAGAAAATTTCAAAAGCCGAGTACAGATGTCCTCGTTATTTTTTCGGTGGCATTGAAGGAGCTTCTTTATGGAATCCTTGATCCAAATCCCAATATCAGGATGTCCACCACAAGAATAAAGAAAAGTCCTTGGTACAGGAAGCCCATTGGGATGGCAACACTAAAAAATGTGACTTCTGACAAGACGTTTGAAGCTACTACTTTTGGCTTGGGTGATGTTGATTCTGAGAAAAATCTAGGATCATTGAGTCTGACGAGCATCAATGCATTCGACATCATTTCCTTCTCTTCAGGATTTAATTTATCTGCCTTGTTTGATGAGAAATATGGTCGAAGGGAGGCACGATTTACTTGCATGCAGTCAGTAGCGGTTGTCTTTGAAACGCTGAAAGAACTGGCCAGACGTTTGAAACTTAAATTTACAAAGAATGACAATGGTGTGTTGAAATTGGCCACAACAAAGGAAGGAAGAAAGGGCATGCTTGAGCTTGATGTTGAGATATTTGAGATTGCTTCTTTCCTAATAGTTGAGTTAAAGAAGACTAATGGTGACACATTGGAGTACCAAAAGTTGATGAAAGATGACATTAGACCGTCACTTAAAGATATTGTTTGGACATGGCAAGGTGATCAACAAGAGACAGGTATGCTTAGACACGCATAACAGCAACAATCGTCACTTCCACCACTGTCACCATTTCGACCACAGCAATCTACTGTGTAGCATAAAGGTCCACAGTATTAGTGGCATTGTTAGCCTTCCTGGTTCCGTTTTTATTTATTTATTTATGATTTTTCGTTGAAACTGAAAAGCTTGCATGTACAAAGATGCTATATCTGCTACTTTCGAAATCATCACTGCAAAAGAAGAATTCAGTTCAGCAGGGTTCATTGAATACAGAACCCATGGAACCCATGAGTTTCCACCCTGCTCTTAGAATTTCAGGGGGCCCTTATGTGACACCCATTATGGACATTTCACATTCTACAGTGCATGTGCTATCAGGTTTGCATACAGCAAGAGAATCAGAGTAACTTTCATCTGGCGTTGGCACCTAGAAAGCCTGCACTGTCAGCAACTAAGCACGTATGAATTTTACTCGTCAGAATGCAACTACAAACAAGTTGCAAATTAACTCGAACACAACCAGACATGACTAGGTACTAAATATCACTAGGTCAGGTAAGCAATACATTACATGAACTAAAGTCTAAAATTACCAAAGGGAACTAATGATTGTCCCAATCCTTTGTTGACAAACATTAAGAAATAAATACTTCAACAAATAAGTTGGTTACAGACAGACATGCCACCATGACACAGCATGACCAGGGGATCCACAGGTAAAAGTCTTGGTGGACTGGTAGTTATATGATTCGAACAACACCATCTCGTATCATTATCCTGTTTGCATCTTGCATCCTCTGAGAGCACAAGAAATAAAATTTTAATGCCATCGACATGCTTAGCTATATGTTACAAGAATGAAAAAAAATTAGCTTTGTTTTTTCATACCTCCAAAATAAACTCTACTTGGCTTCTGGTGTAAGGTGCAGTTGACTCCTATTAACCGTCTGCTCTATTTCATCAATTGACATTTGATCTACATGGTTTGCCAACACATGCTGACCCAGAATTGCTTCAAATGCTTCAATTCTGCAGGTTATGCGAAAACAAGGGCAGCAAAGGATCAGGCATAAACAAAACAAAACAAAGCTGAATGTCCAGATTTGCAGGTTGTGTAGTGACCTCTCTGCAGGAACATCCTGATCACTTGGCGTGTTTTCCTACATCCACGTCCATTGGATCGTTTCCAGAGCTGTGAAGAGTAAAGATATTTTTAGATACAAGAATTGGGGAGTAGGTAAAAACTAAGATGAATAAAAGGCTGGGATGGGAAACATACTGCAAATGAGCTACTTAGTTCTTAAAAAGTTCAAACAAGTGGGTATATGGATAAAGTTATAAAGTATTAAAATCACCTTCCATGACCATCTTCAGTGCCACCAGTTGCACCTGCATCATGATCGGCTTGTTGTTTCATCTCCATTTCTCTCTGTTCACGCTCTTCCATCTCAGTCAATTCCTTGTGGTATATTGCAAAATTCAGAACTTGCAATGCAGCCTCAACATCAGATTTCAGAACCTGCAATGCGACAAATGGCCCAGTTATCCTTAAACTGTTTGTAAAATGGAGAAATTGCTTCAATTATTGTTTAAGTTTCAGGAAAATCATGAGCAAACAAATAGGAACTATGGTTCATCCAGAGAGTTCTTGATGTGCGTAGGTAGCTAGTAGAATTAACAAAATACCTCATGCCTCAATTTCATCTTGGCATGAGCTGTGGATAGACGAATTATGGTTTCCAGTGTCCTTGCTGTAATTGGAAGTGTACCTCCACCGGACTGTAAAACATACAGGTGAACAAATGAGAACTACAAACATATACCATTAACAAAACAGCAGGCAGCCATGCTTGAATCAAATCAAACCTTTGCATTTGCACTACCATCCCTGAGCTCAGCATATGAAGTTGCAATATGATCAGATGCCTGTAGCAGAAGAATTTCAATGCTATATCAGAAGGGAGACCTTTGTATTTTGTAAGAGATTCTTTTCATCTCTTGAAGAATTGAGAATACGATAAAAAAAACATTGGAAATATAGAAGTATATTGAAGAGGAAGAAAAAGAAAGCAGCCCACACAAGGTCAGATTGCAATGAAAAATAAAAGGCCTGTTTGGCAGAGTTCCAGCTCCAAGAATTTTTGGAGCTATGGTCATAAATTGGTCCAGAAATTCCTGGAGTTGGAACCGTGGGCAGATTCAGGGAATTTGATATCATACAAACTTCAAATTCTGCATGGATCTCAGACCTGTAGCTCTTCCATAAACACTTAAGACACGTTTGGTATATTAATGCACAATAGAAAAAATAATATTTCCACCAACTTCATATGGCTCCGTATCCAGGATTGGAAAAGGTTACCTCATCAGTGAGCTTTGGTTGAATAAGGTTCTTCGCATAATGAATATATTTCTTCACAAATTTGACAGTTAGCCTGTCCTGCTTGCCTTTCTTTCCTCTTCTTCTATCCTGACCATGAAGCATTCTATCATACTTGACAAAAATGGCTTCATTAGCATCACCATCATCTTCAGCACATCCATCTTTATCAAGAGACCTTGCTCCTACAGTTTGAGGTTTGTCTTTTATTAAGCAAATGAAAAGAATTGAAGAACTGAACAAATCTGTTGGACTTGAAACAGCAAAACTACCTCCATCATCAGTGCAATATCTGTGCATTCGGGCAACATGTTCTGAAATTTGTCGGTCAATCTCAGGATCCATTTGATCAAGAACAATAAAAAGTAAATCAAAACGGGAAAGCAGTGAATCAGGAAGCCCAATATTCTTTGTTGGTGTCAATGAACGATCATACTGTCACAAGGGCAGAAATTTTGTCAGAAACAGCAAACACTTTAGTGGAACACGCTTATGGAGCAAGGGAAAGAAACAATAAGAGCTTACAGTTCCATAGATTGGATTTGCTGCAGCAATTACACTGCATCTCGCATTTAGCGAGGCATGTATTCCTGCCTTTGCAATGGTTACAGTTTGCTGTTCCATAACTTCATGAATAGCAACCCGGTCTTGATCATTCATTTTATCAAACTCATCAATGCAGACAACACCCCGATCAGCAAGAACCATGGCACCAGCTTCAAGCCTTCTTTCCCCTGAACAGAAAATTTTCATGTGACTTTACAGGAAAATGAATACCACTGCACTACGTAGAGTTGCGTAATTTACCCGTCTCCTGATCAGAAGTCACAGCAGCAGTCAAACCGACACCAGATGAACCCCTGCCTGTTGTTGAGATAGCCAAAGGGGCAATGTTCATGACAGCTCTTAGGAGCTGGGACTTGGCAACTGAAGGATCTCCCACCATCATCATGTTTATATCTCTATATGCCAAAATATGGGAATAAATAAATAAAGCAGCGACTGAAATCATGTATCAGTAATGATCTGAAACATCACTTACCCTCTCAAGTGAGTTCCATTTTTTAGATTCTTCTCAACGCCACCAAGCATCAATAGCACTACTGCCTTCTTTATCCATAGATGACCATATATGGATGGAGCAAGTGAGTTTCCCAGCACGTCGAAGGTGTCATTTCTCCTTGATATTTCTTTCATCCGCTTCAGATCTTCCCGGGTATAGACAGGTGCATTTGCCTCTTTGTTAAGAAGCGACACATTATTTGCAATAAGGACAGTTCTACAGACATAGTAAACAAAACCACATCATACTTCAGAAATAAGTAAACAGAAGCCAGCTTTGGTTGAGGGTCGTAGTCATAGCTGAACTAACCTGAACACACCACTAACACTTCCCTTGCTTTTCCCTGGTAGAGCCTTGTACACACCAACAATTGAGACTCGGTCACCAGGTTTGCAACAATCTACAAGATCATCTTCTACGATAACATCGACAGTCCTTGGAAGCTGTCCAGGCGCAGAATTTTCAGGCACTTCTTGCATGGACAATGTCTGGTGATCCTTGTATTCACACAGTCCATACTCGGTGACCAACAAGTTACCATTGTCATCCTAGCCATTCCAGATTGAGCAGCATTACAACTACAATACCAAAGGGGTTGATTGAATGAAATTGCAGAGCAAATAGTAGGAGCATACCCTTGTCGGATAAACAGAGCCAGTAGGCAAGCCAACAAAAGAAGTGATGTCCCTATATTCGCGCGACAGAAAGGCCCCAGTCACAGGGCAAAAGTGAACACTCTTAACAACTTTTGGCCTCACCAACGAGCCTGTTTTTTCAGGAGGAAAAATAAGATTAGCACTCAAAGGTGTACAGGTACCTCACTAGAAATCTGTTGTCTATCAATGCTTAAGTATTAGTAAATTGCTGGCACTGAATAATAATTTGATAGAACTAGTATGCAGCATAAGAGGATTAGTATGCTATATGCACAGCATAAGTGGTAAATTAACAAAGTCAACACTAAAGTGTCGTTACAAATTCGAGTAGTTCAGTCATTCTGACATTGTCATTCATGTTCAGTTTTTACAGACACATCTAGCTAAGAAGGAGAATTTTACCAATTCTATTTTGCATTTTCCCTTTAACACAAAGGTATCAATTAAACTGCCACAAAACTTCTATCCACCAGGAAGAAGAATGCTAGGGTCTAATTGGAACTTGTTCAAAAGACCCTGACAGCACAATCTGGTACCATGCAAACAAAGTGCACCCAACAAGCAGTACGACTGGAACCAGAGCATAACAACAATGTGGTCCATCTAATGAATGGGAGAAGTGAAACTTTACATTTGGTGACGATTCCCTCAACGCAGACCATGGTGCCGATGAAGGAGGACATGAGATCCCTGGGCGTGACCCTGTGGAACCCGAACGGGCCCGAGAAGCCCACCATCACGCGCTCCCCTTCCTTCAAAAACTTGGGATCCAGGTTCCTTGCCACCTCCGACACCGCGTCCGACGCCGGCTGCATATACTCCCCGGGGCTCCGAATCAACCTACTCACACGCAAGGGCAGACCGCATCAGCCATGCAGGCAGGAACTTACCCAACAGAACAACAGAAACGCACGAGAAAGCGAAGGCAGGCAGCGGCGGGGCACCTGCGGGCGAGATCGAGGTTGTGATTGCGGAGGTCGTCCATGCCGATAATGAGGCGGTGGCGCTTGTTCTGGACCATATCGCGGACAGCTTGCATGTAAACCCCCTTCCCGACCTGCGGTGGAAGGCAAGAACGTCAGCCAAGAACCCGGCGAACCTCCGCCGCCGCCGCCGGCGGCGCTAGGGATGGCGAGGAGGTACTTACATCTTGGTCGAGGAAGTCGAGGAAGGCGCGCTTGTGTGCCGCCATGGCCTCCTCGTTGACGTCCATGGCTGCCTGCGGCTTCGGAGACGGAACGCGAGGCCGGAAGAGAGCGAGGGGTGCTGCGAGAGGAAGGGGCCGGCGCGGGAATGGGGACGGCGGCGGGGCGGGTGGGTTTGGATTTGGGGGTAAAAAGGGTTGGGGATGAAGGCAGCGCGTTTTGGCGGGAGTTGGCGCGCGGTGTGGCGGGAAGATGTGGTTTTCGCGCGCTCGCGTACGCGGGCAGGGCCACAGGGACAGCGGGCTCGTTGGGCTCTTGGGTGACGCGGGCTCCACATCAGCGGATTCCGTGTTCCTTGGGCTTTGGTTCACAAAGAGAGGCCGTAGTGAGGCCCACTAGTCAGAAAAAAAATGTTGGCAGAGGATGCGCGAGCCCATCGGCGAGCACTGGTAGCATTTGGCCCAGTAAGGACTAGGGCTAGGTTGCGACAGCCCAACGTTCCCCTCCTTGCTCAGAGCCGGCGGCCGGCGCACGCCCTCCGCCGCCGCGCATGATGACCCTCATTTGCCTCGCGAGGTCGCGTCTAACGCCGGATTCACAGTGATGTGTGTTACTTGCCTGGCGGTGAAGGAGTGGTTGAACGACGAAGCGCCATGCACGCAGACAGAGTGAACTGGCAACTGCTGCCGTGCGCAGGAGTTTGCAGATGAAGAGCGCTGTGGCATCAGACAACGGATCCGAGATCATCCCGAATGTAGTAGCTGCCAAAAATACCAACTTTGTTCATAGATCTAAATAATTACACAGGTAACGATTATTTTAAATCAATTTCTGATCTCTTACAATAATAAAGTATATAAACGACTACAGCGCGGATGGGTACTGACCATCCAAACTAAACTAGCTGAAGCCACCATGGGTGCAGGAGGCAGCCTTCCTCCTCCTATGCCTCTGCCTCGCGAGCAGCAGCGCGTACACGACGAACCCCATCCTCTTCCTCCTCGGCTGGAACTGCTTGCGAGAAGCGCAGTCGTGGTCTATCCGCAACGGGGAGAACATCTCGTACTTCTGGCTCAGGATCTGCCCGAGCGAAACCTTCTTCCTCGTGTTCGTCGTGGTCTTTGTCATCTCAAGCTCGCGGTCCAGCTTCATGCTCAGGATCTGTCCGATGGACACCGTCTTCACGGTGTTTGGCCCCGTGGTCACCAGGCTCAGGCCGTTCACATCGTATATCCCAGAGCCTGCTCTCCGGGGTGTCACTGCCAGTGCCGTGTTCTTGAACTTCACAGAGCTGTTGCTGATCGGGCGCCAGTTCTGGATTATTTGATCTGACCGCAGTTTTCGGAGTGTCTCTTCGGCTGCTAGCTTTGCCTTGGTTTCAGATTCCTCCCTCTTCTGGGCCTCCTCCAGAGCCTTCCTGCTCGTCTCGACAGCTGCCATTGCTTCCTCTACTCTTTCCAAGAGTTCTAGCTTACACTGGTTTGCTTGATCCAGCTCTTGCATTGCTGCGTCAATTTTCTTCCTGGCGGCATCATCCGCTTCTTGTGCTTTGAGCACAAACGTAGAGTGTTCTGCAACAGAGAGTGTGACATCAGAAGTGGCGTTCAGGTCCCGCCCGTTGCTCAGTTTTTTCATCTCTGCAAGAGCAATAGACTCTCCGCGTTGCGAAGCTTCCTTCAGTTTCTCAGCCATGAGGATCCTGAACTGCAAAGTCTTTGTCTTAGACCTTGTGTGCTCGATTGCAGCTGTCAATTCACAAATCTCGTTCCTCAGATCCTCTGACACCTTCTTGTGCTTCGCTTTCTCAGAATTCAAGTGCTTCATCTGCAACCAGATTTCAGAAGGCTCAAGGACAGGTTGTGGAGCTTTTGCTGCTTGCAACTGTGCAACAGTTTTGGTCAAATCTGCCTCTAATGATGAAGCCTTCCCCAGGTTGAATTGCAACCTTTCACGGGTTTTCTCAAGTGACCCTTTCTCCTTCTCTATCTGGCTCTTTAACATGCTGACAGTATCCGCGTTAAGGAATGCTTTTGCCTGATTCAGCTTGATCAATGTGGTTAGTGGGGACTGTGTACCTTTTGTGCTCTGGATTGGTAACTCGGTATGCCCACTGGATTTTTGTTCGACAGCAGTAAGTGGGTGTACCTTCTCCGTATCAGCATGGCCTTTTGCAGCATTTGTGTCCTCCGCTGTTACCTTCTCTATTTGTCCTTTCAAGTCATCTATAACCTGCTTTGTTTCCTGTAGTTCCTTCAAGACCTTAAATGTTTCCTTTTCCTTAACAAAAAGTTCCATCTCCAGCTTCACTGTTTGTTCCTCAACTTTCATAAGTTCTTCCTCCTGAAAATAAATGGTGTTCATGAATGAACAGAGTAAGAATACAGATTTTATTTATGAAGAACACAAATGAACTGTACAGTATAGAGGGAGAACACTTCTTTGAAGAAATATGTTCAAAATTGGACATCTAGTGCGAAGGTGAAGAATAAAGTTCAGACTGAAATCACCTTATATATTTCGAAAAACATGGCAATCAATATCCAGCCAAACAGCAAATAGAAGATAAAAAATTGGCAACAATGCGACCAGTAATTCCAACTTAAATTTCCATAGGTTACTTCATCAGTGCTCGCCGTGCAATTCATAAGAAAGTATACTTGGGAGAAATAATGAAAAACATTGGCAGCATCCTTAAGAAAAATACAAAAATACGACTATCCAATTGCCTCCTGATTCTTATATTACATCTACAGAGACCAGCTAGTAATACATCAATGACTCCAACATGAGCAGCTACTGCCTCACATGTTCAGCTAACGCCAAAATTGTCGGCATCGTGTCCTGTACTCTGGTCTAAGCACTCACACACTAGGACCTATATCAAATACCATATTAATAGTAGATTTACCTAGAAATAATGCCAACAGTTTACTTAGTTGTCTCCTGGAGTAATAATACATTAAAACCATAACTTCCTCCAAGTTGTGAGAAACCAGGACCCCAAGCAAACTATATGAGGTTGTATATTGAACAAAACTAACTTGTGTCTTGCAAGAAAAAAGTCAAATAAAAATATGCCCCTCTTTTTTAAGGAGAAATGAAAAATCAGGTGATGATGTGTAACAGTAAAACTTAAACACCATCAAAAAGCGCCCTTGGTCAAATTAGTTGGACTGTAGCAATTCATCTTTGCTATTTCACATCTAGGTAGAGTGCTTGTAAGTGTGCAACAGGAAAGGCGAAAGCTTGGTACGTGGTAACTGGTAACTGCTGGCGACTGCTCATAATTCATAACCCGGCAGCATCAAGATCTAATAGTGGACCTCTATTCCCCGCAATGTCGGACCGAAGAGGACACCCAGCTTACTACTAGGAGTAGCTAGTAGTAAATGCCATCATGCATTTGGTTCCTTTCGGCTTGGATACCAAAGTTCCACAGTGGCCTGTCACAATCACCCACAGCAATGACGCCCAACCACTTCGCTGAAACAGGAAAAAAGATGTCGTCTGCCCTCCCCCGAATTAACCACAGCGGTTACGAGCAACATTGCTAGTACTAGAGAGCAAATTGGAAGTAAAACCCTCCCGTCTACGAATTGATGATACCCATTGAAATCAGTAGAGGCACGGCCGATCTCAAACTAAATTGATCAAAAAAATGCCAAGACGTTTTGATAAGGAAGGCACTAACTGAGAAAGCGGTGTAATGGCAAGCACGCCGCCGCCACCCTCACCCTGCTGCGCCTTTGAAAAGCGAAAGGCGGAGGCCACTGCCACGCTTTGCATAAACTAAAATAAAGCCGCGAGCAAAAGGTACCCGGGCGCGCCGGCGCGGGCTCCGGTTGACTGACTGACCTCTGGGCGGAGGCGGACGGGCGGCGGCGCCTGCGGGTGGCGCCACTGGGAGACGGCGGCCGCCCCGCCGCCGAACAGGTCGACGGCCTGGCGCACGGACTGGAACGGCGACGACGTGTCCACCTCGCCGCGCCCCCGCATTGCCGCCGACAGGTTGGCCTGCTCGCCGCCCCCGCTGGGACGCCGACGGCGCGCTGCGCCGCCACTTCCGCCATCGCGGGCGTCCGAGGAGTGAGTGGAGTGGAGCAGCGCGCGTCCGCAGCGCTGATGAGGGGGAGCGGCGAGCAGGGGGCAAGGCAGTGGGAGTAGGACCTATGGGAGTGTCCTGCCCGGGTGGGCGGCCCGTGACCGTGAGCGCTGCTGCGGGGTTTCGGCTCTGGCTGTCCGTAGCGGCAGCGTGCGGGTGCCGGGGTGGGTCTTCGTGGGGAGACGTAAAGAAACTAGTAATACTCCTCGCCGTGCCGGCTTCTGCTTGGTGAGTGGTGACGCCGAGCGAAGGTAGGCGCGCACTGCGCAGTGCGCTCGTGAGCCCTCTCGTCTCTCCCTGGAGCGGGACGAAAAGGCGGTGCGGCCGTGCTGGTGGGTGGGTACGCTGATAAATAAATCTCGAAACAACAGCAGTTTTTTTCACCCGTGCCCGCTGCGGCCTGCGGGTGGGTAGGTGGCGCGGGTCGGTGTTTTCCGTTGGGTTGGTGGTGGTGGTGGTGGCTGCCGGTCGCGGACGAGGCTGTGTAGCCTGTAGCTTGGGTTGGGGACCTGGCCCGGGGTTCATGGGCTGATCCGTCGATCACGCAAATCGTGTCTGGGATGGTAAAATGGAATTCCAATTCCAAATGGAAATGGACTATGGACAGACAGAACTACGGGCTTATTCGCAAAAAAAAAAAAAAAAAAAAAAAAAAGACAGAACTACGGGCTACGGCCTAGATTACGAAGAGACTGCAGTCTGCCCAGAGACCGAGACCACGGCCTGGACAGCTGCAGGTTCTCGACTTCTCGGCGCAGTGTCGACAAGCAATTTTGTTCGGACGGTTTGCATGTTTGTTCCTTGGGCCTTTTTCAAGTTATTACTTACCTTGAGCTACTTGTACACTGTTTTTGTTTCTTGTACAATATTTTTTCTCACAAAAATTAGCCATTTCAGCCTATAAGTTCCGCATAACAAAACAATTAGGGTTCCATAGAAGTAACATTTTGTTCGGGCACAAATATTGATGAACATAACAGAACACCACGGTTCATCTATGCAACGTTGAAACCAGGAACTATCCTTAGTAGGCCCCATTTGGAAGGGTTTATAGTGGCTTCGGCTCCTTAAACTTATGCGTTATTTTCGGACTTATGCACTATTTTACATACTCTCTCCACTCCAAATTATAAGTCTTTTAAATTTTTTTAGAAGTCAAAGTATCTCAAGTTTGATCAAAATAAAGAGAGAATTATAAAGATTTATGACAATGAGATAGGTATACTATGAAAAAATATAGTCAATAAGAAATCTAATGACTTAGCTTGTATCATAAATGTTATTATTTTATTATATAAATTTAATCATGCTTAAAATGTTTTGACTCTTCAGGTGACTTAGAATTTGAGACGGAGGAAGTATTATTCATCCAAGCTGTTTTCTCTCCTTTTCTCCTTATGAATCAGGAGCCACGAGAAACCATTGTTTTTTACACCTCTGGCTCTGGCTTCGCTAATGTAGCACGGAGTTGGAACTAGGAGGAAGCTAGCCAAATAGACCTTCATAATATTTTTTAACAAAGAAAAATACTCATGCTTTTTAATCCTCCTCAATCCTTAGATACATAAACATTGTAAACAGAGTCATCAATGAAATATAGATCGGATGGTGCCTATTTAGCTAGCCGATTAGACATTAAGCTGACGTGGATAGGGAAAAAATAGAAGACAAAGTAGTTATTATAGGATGAGTAAATAGCTAATTTATTTCATGTTGTTCAAGAATTTGATTGTGGCAGAACCTTCTAAATTATATGGCCCACAAGCACACGACATTGTCTCTAAGACCTCCGTCGGCTATGTTTGTACACCACATAACTTAAAATGTTCCGTCGGGTGGATCCCCGATAAACCACGATCACTCCGGGATCGATACTTACGAGAGACATCACGATTATTACAACGGTTTTCATATACAAATACGAGTAGCGGAAGACTTACAATAACTTAATTTACAAACCTTTTGCAAACTTATACAAACCGTAGTGTTATAATTACAAAAACCGGAAGTATCATTATATAACTTTATTTCGGATCACACAACCAAAGTGCCCCGCCTGAGGAGGCCACTCAACTTATTCCTCGGCGGACTCTTCCTCGATCACCGTCATGCAACAAGGGCCGTAGCACTCTTGTCCATGCGGTTCACACCGCAACAAGGGTTGAACAAACCCCGAGTACAAAAAAAAGTACTCCGCAAGACTTACCCGACCAAAAATTGGGGAGAAGACTCGGGAATGCTTGGCTAATAGGAATCAAGGTGAGGCTTTAGCAAGATCAAATGACACCTTTGCAAAAAAAGAGACTAAGCCAATCCTTACTTTACTACATCAATCACTTGTCAACCATGTTTCGGATTCAAAACTTTCCATTCTCACACTTTCATCATTACTACGATGCCTAGGGACTCGGATCACGGCTCCCATATCGTGGAGCACACGACGATTCGAATCGCTTTTATATACCCAGTGGGGCTTCCTAGCCACCACGATGTATGCGAGGACCGAACATCTTGCATACATCAACTCACACTTGCATTTCTCCGGACTTTAAGCGGGTCCTAGCCACGAGAGTACAGTACACCATCTTCCTACGCCGTCGGTCACAACCGTCGGCGGGTGCACTCGTAGTATGGGTACACGCGCTACTTCCCTTCGGTGTCCGTTCTCGTATGGATCATACAAAGGGAGCTTACCGCCATTAGCATGCGACTAGTACTATCCAATAACCTCATGATCAGCGCCAAACAACGGGACGGTCCTTAACCCGACACAAGTGGGCGACACTACACCGGGGCACTAGCCCTTCCCCGATGCAAGTCACTCCACCGGCGTCTCGAAGTTACTCATCATCATGTTCTTGTTGTATACCATTGACCCCCGTCGGAACAAGGGTAAACAACAAGCAACATCGAGTTTTCATAAATTCCCTTGAGGGGATTATTGTTGTCACTTTTTTTTTTGAAAACAATTTATAAAACCCTGAACTAGTAGCAAGGCTAAGCGTAACTAAGCATTTCGAAATCAAAAACAGTATACTGAGGGTAATGTATCAAGGTACGGTAAATGCATCAAAGTAGGATAGCATACAACTCCTACACCTAGTGCATTATATCATCACATGAAATCATAAAAACTTTTCGAAATACAAGGGCAGGTTTAAATGCATCCGGGGCTTGCCTTGGGGCTCGATGAAGTTAGGTGCGGTGATGACACCGCCGAGATCGGGACAAATCTCGCCACGCCGAACACCTTCTTCGAGGCAACACGGCTACACGATTGAGATGCATGATTACAATGCAAGTAATAAAAGAACATGCGATGACGATGCAACGATGGTTAACCTATCTTGAGTACAACTTTCCTTCACGGTATAGTTACACTAAGAAGGTATAGTTAGCATCGACGACGGCGGGTTAGCGAGACGCAATCAACATGAAATGCCGAAGGTCATTAGGGTTAATGACCTAGGGTCATCACTCAATCCCAAAATCAAGCAACCCTAATAGTGATTAGAGATGATTACTAATTTATTAACCATTTTTACAGTCGTTGAAAGCCACTAATTAACTTACTAATTGAAGATTAATTAAACCCTAATTAATCAAAGAATTAACTAATTAAACATTAATTAATTAAGGTATTAATTAAGCATAATACAAAAATTAATCAAAACCTGATCAAACTTTATAATTAAGATCATTATCATCTAATTAGCACACAAAACAAATTTCATAATTTTTGGACTTATATTTTAATTATTAAAAATCATGGAAGTTGCCTTTATTAATTAAAAGAGCAATCTATTGCATAAGTAAAAGTTACTCAAAAATCAAAGTTAACATTTTTCCTAGGTAGAGCATCACTCAAGGATCTCAGATATATATTTTTCACATTTTTACTTGCCCAAATGAAATTATGACAAAAGATGAAAACAGTTTTAAAATTAAAAGGAAAAAAAAGCTCTTTCTCTCTACGGGCTCGGGTCAGGCGGCCTGCGCCAGCTCCACAAGGCCGGCCCGGCCCACAAGCGTGGCCTGCCCGTGCGCGCGCCTCCTCTTCCTCTCCCCTCTCGCCGACAGCCCGGGCCCGTATTGCTCCTCCTTCTCCTCCCTCTTCTTTCTCCCGATTCGAAAAGAAAGGGCGGCGGTTGATAGTGAGCTTCGCCGCCCGGCGTGCTCAAACACTAAACCAACGGTGCCAATCGCCCCTTCTCATCACCACGACTCAGTCCAGGGGTCGGATTAACCAAAACGGTGACCTATGCTGGGAACACGGCGGCTATGGCGGCTCGCAAGCACGCGGTGGCGACGGCGTGATAAAGATGAGCCACTGCTGGCTCGGATCAAGCAATAGAAGTTGGGAAAGGTTAACAGAAGCTCACCACCACGCGACGCTTGTGTTGGTTTGACGAAGGAAGGTGTAGGAGGGCTTGGCCGCGGCGGATACGGTGTGCTCCGACGAGCTCCGGCGCTGAGGAGTATGTTCCGGCGTGCCTGGGCTTCTACTGCAACCAAGAAGAGGCCGATAGCCATCAGTGGAGCATGGCAAAGCTAAGGCAAGAAAGAAGAAGGCATGATCGGTTCTCGAGTCGTGACCGACCGTGGCGAAGCTCACGGCCCGGCCGACCGCCGACCGTGGAGAAGAAGATGAGCCGACGGTTCTGTGTGATTTCAAGCGCTACAAGTGGGCTCAGAGGATACGCAACGAGGTTGCGGAGTGGAGAGCGTAAGCAACCGCACGGTGATGGTTCCACGACGATGAATTTGGCCGGTGATTCAAAAACGGCCGGCGAACAGGCAATGCGGAGAAAAAGGCGATGACGACGTAGGTGGGACGGATTTTATAGGGCAATTCAAGACCGGACAGGTGGAAGGAGTCTTCACGACGACGTCAAGCTGGTTGGCGACGCCGCGAAGACCGGGAATTCGCCGGAACGGCCACGGCGGCCGGCAAGCCCATGCCGAGCCTTTGTAGCCCCCTATTCAAAAACTTGTAGCAGGACACCTCCCTTCTTCTTCATTTTTGAAATTATTTTCAAAAATTGTACTGTACACAAAAATCTCCCAAAATATCAAGTGTGCAATTTTTCATGCTCTACAACTTTGATTTAGCAAGTTTGGCCAGATTCCAATTGGTTTTTGAATTTGAAACTCAAATTTAAAAAGAGGACAAAACCCTAACCTTTGAGATTTCAAAATTACTTTCAAGTTTTGAGTAAAAGATGAAAATCTCCAAAAATAAAAGTTGTTCCATTTTTCAAGATCTACAACTTTCATTTAGAAAGTTTTTCATGAAAACAAATAATTTTTGAATTAGAGTTTAAAACTCAAAAAGGGGCACTTTCCAATTTGGAAAACTTTTGAAATTAGTTTAAATTTCATTCAAAAACTTGAAAAACTTTATATACCAAAATTGTAGGGCTCAAAGAGATGCACAAACTGTATTTTTGGAGTTTTCCCAAATTTTGAATATTTTGAGGTGAAATTGAAAAGGGGGCAAAAATACTTTGAATTTCAGCTTTTGAAAAGGATTTTTAAATGGAACTTTTGGGCAATTAATTAATGATGTTGTGGAACTTTTCAAACCCAACCAATAGCATACTTTCAAAGTACAAACTTCATACTTTGAAATAGTGCCATTGGTTAGTAACTTTATTTATAAAATTAATTATGGTTAGCTCGTCAAAATTGAAAGTAAAATTCAATTTCCAACACTTAGCCATCAAGCTAGGGTTTGGGATTTTGAATTCCAAATTCAAATTTGATTCTTCCTTGCACCTCATTTGCTTTGTAAAACATGTTTGGGTTGCGAGTTAGGGTTAGCCAAACACTTGCAAACATCAAGGTAGGTTTTAGTTGATTGCTTTTATAAACAAGAATCAAACATGTGGATGGAGTTTAAATGATATACACATACACATGTGATATAAAAAAGAGCGCAACCAAACCCTAGAATCGTAAACTCATTTCAATCATAGTCATTAGGGTTTTCTAATGATGAATGCTCATGCAATGATGATGATGACATGGCAGGTTTAGGTTAACGTAACAGGGGTGTTACATTATATTCCTTAAAAGGAATCTCGTCCCCGAGATTCAAAGCTTAGGGCTAAGTAATGGAAAAGGAAATGTGTCAAGCAAACACAACTTACATGATTTCATAAGGGAGGTAGAAGGGTTCATATTACAAGTCTCATGTTTTCGGAAAGTCACAATTCTTAGAAACGAATCGTGGCTTAGGAGAAGAAAGGAAGAAACTCAGGGAAAGGCTCATTCAAGAATTCCTCAGGGAATACATCTGGAAACTTTCAGACCACAGGTATATCCTTAACTTCTTGTACTGAGGTTACATTGACTGTCTCAACTGTTCTCTTGGGAGTTGGAAATTGGATAAGAAGTGGGGACTGGTTGTCGGGTGACAACAGCTTAATGGTTCTATTCAGTACATCTATCACAGCGCCATAATGACGTAACCAATTCATCCCAAGGATCACATCTATATTCTGTTCCTTCAGCACTATCAGATCGGTAGGATAAAAATAACCCCCAAGAGATATAGAAACTTGATACACCATTTCCCGTGTGCATATACGCCCTCCCGGCGAGTGCACCAGAAATTCATCTTTGATTTCTTTTATGGGGATTTCATGCTTTTCAACGAAAATACGGTTGATGAATGTATGTGATGCACCAGAATCAAATAATATAAGTGCAGGATGACTGGCGACAGGGAACATACCCATTAGAACAGGTTCTCCTACAAGAACATCCCCAGTTTGGACATGATATACACGTCCAGGTTTCTTTCCGGCATTCGCCTTCGAGACATGCTGCTGTTTACCCCTGCCTTGATTCTGGTACTGCTGACTACCAGGTGCTTGCTGGAAGTTGGGATCACTTTTCTTTGGATAGGGACAATATTGCATGAAGTGTCCGGACTCTCCACAGTTAAAACAGGGACCTTTACCAGTGGGCGGCACCTGGGGAGCTGGTGGAGTGGGAGTTCGAATACCCCGGGTATTAAATTTTGTTGTGGATAGGTTGTGGCGGCAGGATGAGTGTACACACATTGCCTGTGGGGGCTTCTTCTTTGTGGTGGGTAGTAATAGGATTGGCGGCTTTGCTGGTGCTGTGGATAGTGGGATTGCTGGTGGGGATGCTGAGTAGGATGGTAGATAACCTTCTGGCGTTTCTGGATTCCGCCAGATGGGTTAGAAGAAGCACGCCGCTCTTCATTCTTTTGTTTTAACAAGGATCTTTCATATGATATCGCAATATCCACGGCTTCATAAAAGGTGGCATTTGGATTGGCAGTAAGATGGGTTGCAATGTCACCCCTCAGACCCCTAGCAAAGCATTTCTTTTTCTTGCCATCCGTATCCACATGTTCAGGTGCATATTGTGACAGGTGACTAAATAGGTTTACATATTGCACCACTGATCGATCGCCTTTGCTTCCTTTGCTAGAAATTCTTCTAGCTTGGCTTGCATCACTCCGTCGGGGAATGAAATGTCGACGGAATGCATCCTGGAAAGCTGCCCAAGTAACCTGCTGTCCGGCGGGTTGACGTGCTAGAAAGTTTGCCCACCATGCAGAGGCAGGGCCTCTCAACTGTTGAGCGGCAAACTTGGGTTTCAACAGGTCTGGACAACCCTCTAGCAGTTCAAACTTTTGATTTATGATACGGAGCCAATCATTGGCCTCTAAGGGTTCCTCAGCCCTAGTGAATCTTGGCGGACAGGTTTACGTAAAGTCCGCATATGTGATCTCGTTGTGATTACGACGGCCCACGATTCTCATAGGGTGCATCACGGTTTTGTCGACTTATTTCCGTAACATACGGGCATTCTCGATGGTGGCATGGACTAAAGCCGCCACGGCCCGACCAAGGATGGTGGTGCTAGTGGTGGCTGCGGGGCCTCACCCCTTTCTTGTGGTGAACCAGCGTGAGAATGATCAGACATCTGTTATTGACAAGATCATATTTATACACAATCATTAACACAAGCTAGCCACATGCCATTCTGTAGGAAGAATATATAGGACCTATAAGATTGAGATTCCTAGGGCTAGCAAGAATAGGATTGATTTTACTTAGCCCAACCACTTTTTAACGGGGAAACAAGTTTAAACATGTGAATTAAACATGATGCGTGATCGAACCTACGGATCAAGCGAAAAGACTTTTGAATTTAACATAAGCATTCTTTTAATAATATAGGGCAAAAAAGAAAACAACATGATACTCCGCTTAAGACTCTTTTAAATAGCACCTAGTAAGGCTACTAGAAAGAATTAAGACGGAGCAGAAACAATTTGGACCAAACTCCATGTAACTTTTGGATCCCAAAACATTTTGAAGCTTTTAAAAAGTAATACTGTGAGTATCTTTGTAAATACCGCTCTGATACCCTCTGTGGCAGAACCTTCTAAATTATATGGCCCACAAGCACCTGACATTGTCCCTAAGACCTCCGTCGGCTATGCTTGTACACCACATAACTTAAAATGTTCCGTCGGGTGGATCCCCGATAAACCACGATCACTCCGGGATCGATACTTACGTGAGACATCACAGTATTACAACGGTTTTCATATACAAATACCGAGTAGCGGAAGACTTACAATAACTTAATTTACAAACCTTTTGCAAACTTATACAAACCAGAGTGTTATAATTACAAACCAGCGGAAGTATCATTATATAACTTTATTTCAGATCACACAACCAAAGTGCCCTGCCCAGAGGCCACTCAACTTATTCCTCGGCAGACTCTTCCTCGATCACCGTCATGCAACAAGGGCCGTAGCACTCTTGTCCATGCGGTTCACCTGCAACAAGGGTTGAACAAACCCTGAGTACAAAAAGTACTCCGCAAGACTTACCCGACCAAAAATTGGGGAGAAGACTCAGGAATGCTGGCTAATAGGAATCAAGGTGAGGCTTTAGCAAGATCAAATGACACCTTTGCAAAAAGAGACTAAGCCAATCCTTACTTTACTACATCAATCACTTGTCAACCATGTTTCGGATTCAAAACTTTCCATTCTCACACTTTCATCATTACTACGATGCCGGGACTCGGATCACGGCTCCCATATCGTGGAGCACACGACGATTCGAATCGCTTTATATACCCAGCTGGGGCTTCCTAGCCACACGATGTATGCGAGGGACCGAACATCTTGCATACATCAACTCACACTTGCATTTCTCCAGACCAGAACGGGTCCTAGCCACGAGAGTACAGTACACCATCTTCCTACGCCGTCAGTCACAACCGTCGACGGGTGCACTCGTAGTATGGGTACACGCTACTTCCCCGATCCGGTGTCCGTTCTCGTATGGATCATACAAGGGAGCTTACCGCCATTAGCATGCGACTAGTACTATCCAATAACCTCATGATCCCAGCGCCAAACAACGGACGGTCCTTAACCGACACAAGTGGACGACACTACACCAGGGCACTAGCCCTTCCTGATGCAAGTCACTCCACCGACGTCTCGAGTTACTCATCATCATGTTCTTGTTGTATACCATTGACCCCGTCGGAACAAGGGTAAACAACAAGCAACATCGTTTTCATAAATTCCCTTCGGGGATTATTGTTGTCACACTTTTTTTTTGAAAACAATTTATAAAACCCCGAACTAGTAGCAAGGCTAAGCGTAACTAAGCATTTCGAAATCAAAACAGTATACTGTGGTAATGTATCAAGGTACGGTAAATGCATCAAAGTAGGATAGCATACAACTCCTACACCTAGTGCATTATATCATCACATGAAATCATAAAAACTTTTCGAAATACAAGGGCAGGTTTAAATGCATCCGGGGCTTGCCTTGGGGCTCGATGAAGTTAGGTGCAGTGATGACACTGCCGAGATCAGGACCAATCTCGTCACGCCGAACACCTTCTTCAGACGGCACGGCTACACGATTGAGATGCATGATTACAATGCAGTAATAAAAGAACATGCGATGACGATGCAACGATGGTTAACCTATCTTGAGTACAACTTTCCTTCACGGTATAGTTGCACTAAGAAGGTATAGTTAGCATCGACGACGGCGGGTTAGCGAGACGCAATCAACATGAAATGCCGAAGGTCATTAGGGTTAATGACCTAGGGTCATCACTCAATCCCAAAATCAAGCAACCCTAATAGTGATTAGAGATGATTACTAATTTATTAACCATTTTTACAGTCGTTGAAAGCCACTAATTAACTTACTAATTGAAGATTAATTAAACCCTAATTAATCAAAGAATTAACTAATTAAACATTAATTAATTAAGGTATTAATTAAGCATAATACAAAAATTAATCAAAACCTGATCAAACTTTATAATTAAGATCATTATCATCTAATTAGCACACAAAACAAATTTCATAATTTTTGGACTTATATTTTAATTATTAAAAATCATGGAAGTTGCCTTTATTAATTAAAAGAGCAATCTATTGCATAAGTAAAAGTTACTCAAAAATCAAAGTTAACATTTTTCCTAGGTAGAGCATCACTCAAGGATCTCAGATATATATTTTTCACATTTTTACTTGCCCAAATGAAATTATGACAAAAAGATGAAAAACAGTTTCAGAAAATTAAAAAGGAAAAAGAAAAGCTCTTTCTCTCTCTCGGGCTCGTATGCGGCGGCCCGGCCGGGCTCGCACAAAGTGCCGGCCCGGCCCACAAGCGTGGCCTGCCCGTGCGCCCGCCTCCTCTTCCTCCTTCTCGCCGACAGCCCGGCTCCCATTGCCGGCTCCCTTCTCCTCCCTCTTCTTTCTCCCGCTCGAAAAGAAAGGCGGCGGGCGGTTGATAGTGAGCTTGCCGCCGGCGTGCTCAAACACTAAACCAACGGTGCCAATCGCCCCTTCTCATCACCACGACTCAGTCCGGGGTCGGATTAACCAAAAACGGTGACCTATGCGGGAACACGGCGCTATGGCTATCGTGAACGCGGTGGCGGGCGGCGTGATAAAGATGAGCCACCGCCGGCTCGGATCAAGCAATAGAAGTTGGGAAAGGTTAACAGAAGCTCACCACCACGCGACGCTTGTGTTGGTTTGACGAAGGAAGGTGTAGGAGGGCTTGGCCGCGGCCGGATCTGTGTGTGCTCGAGCTCCGAGCCTACCGAGGAGTATGTTCGGCGTGCTCGGGCTTCTACCGCAACCAAGAAGAGGCCGATAGCCATCGGTGGAGCATGGCAAAGCTAAGGCAAGAAAGAAGAAGGCATGATCGGTTCGAGTCGGCCGACTGTGGATGGCGAAGCTCACGGCGGCCGATCGCCGACCGTGGAGAGAAGATGAGCCGGCCGACGGTTCCTGTGTGATTTCAAGCGCTACAAGTGGGCTCAGAGGATACGCAACGAGGTTGCGGAGTGGAGAGCAGAAGCAACTGCACGGTGATGGTTCCACGACGATGAATTTGGCCGGTGATTCAAAACGGCCGGCGACGGGCAGTGCGGAGAAAAAGGCGATGACGACGGCCGGTGGACGGATTTTATAGGGCAATTCAAGACCGGACAGGTGGAAGGAGTCTTCACGACGACGTCAAGCTGGTTGGCGACGCGCGAAGACCGGGAATTCGCCGGAACGGCCACGGCGGCCGGCAAGCCCATGCCGAGCACTGTAGCCCCCCTATTCAAAACACCGTAGCAGGACACCTCCCTTCTTCATTTTTGAAATTATTTTCAAAAATTGTACTGTACACAAAAATCTCTCCCAAAATATCAAGTGTGCAATTTTTCATGCTCTACAACTTTGATTTAGCAAGTTTGGCCAGATTCCAATTGGTTTTTGAATTTGAAACTCAAATTTGAAAAGAGGACAAAACCCTAACCTTTGGGATTTCAAAATTACTTTCAAGTTTTGAGTAAAAGATGAAAATCTCCAAAAATAAAAGTTGTTCCATTTTTCAAGATCTACAACTTTCATTTAGAAAGTTTTTCATGAAAACAAATAATTTTTGAATTAGAGTTTAAAACTCAAAAAGGGGCACTTTCCAATTTGGAAAACTTTTGAAATTAGTTTAAATTTCATTCAAAAACTTGAAAAACTTTATATACCAAAATTGTAGGGCTCAAAGAGATGCACAAACTGTATTTTTGGAGTTTTCCCAAATTTTGAATATTTTGAGGTGAAATTGAAAAGGGGGCAAAAAATACTTTGAATTTCAGCTTTTTGAAAAGGATTTTTAAATGGAACTTTTGGGCAATTAATTAATGATGTTGTGGAACTTTTTTCAAACCCAACCAATAGCATACTTTCAAAGTACAAACTTCATACTTTGAAATAGTGCCATTGGTTAGTAACTTTTATTTATAAAATTAATTATGGTTAGCTCGTCAAAATTGAAAGTAAAATTCAATTTCCAACACTTAGCCATCAAGCTAGGGTTTGGGATTTTGAATTCCAAATTCAAATTTGATTCTTCCTTGCACCTCATTTGCTTTGTAAAACATGTTTGGGTTATGAAGTTAGGGTTAGCCAAACACTTGCAAACATCAAGGTAGGTTTTAGTTGATTGCTTTTATAAACAAGAATCAAACATGTGGATGGAGTTTAAATGATATACACATACACATGTGATATAAAAAGAGCGCAACCAAACCCTAGAATCGTAAACTCATTTCAATCATAGTCATTAGGGTTTTCTAATGATGAATGCTCATGCAATGATGATGATGACATGGCAGGTTTAGGTTAACGTAACACCGGGGTGTTACATTGATAGATGACCTTTTTTTATCTAAATCTAATAAAGGATTATATAGGTCCAATAGCACATAGAAAAATAAAAATATATAAAATAGTACTTATTTTTATCTCTCATCTTCACATAAACTGGCTACATAGCTAATATCATTGTGGACGTCTAAAGGGTCTACGGACCGACAGACATTGCAAATTGTCTCACCTTCCTCGCGGTAGCGCCACATTGTATGATTGGTTCTCCCCTGCTGTGCTATATCACGCGCCATGAAATGTGTTCCGAGCTCAAACAGATCACGGACGCCCAGGCTAGCTGTTCCGATTTCCAAAAGATTCATCGTACCTCTACCTGCAAGACGCGGAAGAAATTTAAATTAATCCAAAAATAGCAATGCCGACATGGCGTGACGAGTGTGACTTGTTGGCCGTTGCTTCCAAGGCTGGTGCGTTTTTTGGGCCCGATTGGTTGGCTATCAATTTTTGCCCAACTAAAATAATGGCAAGTCAAAATAGTGGCTTGCCAAAATCAAGGTGCCAAAATCGGGGTAAGAAACTTAGGTCTTATATTTCGTTGACTACCAAAATAAAGGCTTGCCAATTTTCTCTTTTATGTTGTTTAAGAACTTTCTAGAGATTTGCCAAAACTTTAGCAACAAACATTGCTATGCCAATTCTTTGACAATGAACCAATTGATGACCATAAATTTTGGCAAGCTATGATTTTGGTTGGGCAAAAATTGTTATCTAACCAAGCAAGCCCTTTGTGTTTATTGCAACAGTGGTGCTGTTGTTGCCTCATTCGTGAGGTTGTTATTTTTATTATTTTTTATTGTAACAGTTTCTTCTCTGTTAATACATGCATTTCCGACTTACTCATGTCGGTGGCTTTTGTGGTGGGGGGGGGGGGTTGGAGTCAGGACTCAAGCATTGGCCCACCTGGCAGGCAGTGTCACGTGACTACTACTACACGAGGCCTCATGGATGATGGGATCTAGCAGGCGCGCCAGCATGCATTGATGATTTGATGTCATGCATGTACCTAGTGCCGTACTGATCTCCTATATACATCTCGGTTGGTGGATGCTGTTACCCCTGTGATCGTGTCGTCTGACCCCTGAATCATCCTACTACTACTAGTAAATTAACCCGTGAAGGGCCGGCCCCGGCACTAACTTTGTGAGCAAATTGCCTGGTTGGCCTACAGCTTAACGGGGCTTTTAACGGTACTACTAGTAGCTGCAAGAAATTTGTTCTGCTTCGGTTTTTGGCGCGGACAACGGAATCCAATTTACAGGTGCTAGCTGAAAACCAGAAACTCCATAGAGGACGACCGAGCAGATTACATGCGGTGCAGAGTTCCAGCCTTGCAAAATGCAGATGTTTTGTTCTCCAGGCACCAGGCTCCAGGAGCAGGAGGTGGTCTGGTCGGTGGTTCGTTGTCCATTCTGCACGTTTCATCAGCGAACATCCAAGGAGCTACTGTAACTGTACTAATACGGAGTATACTCTTACTACTATACTGTTGCCTCGAAAACCCTCCCTTTTAAACATTACTCCTGTATACTACGTTCCACATCCATTCGTCGTCTCACGCCTACAGTACTAGTCATCAGTCATGGGACCGGCCATGCACGCACCATATAATCACTGGTACTCCGTACTAGAGTAGACATGATCTGCTTCTCTGACGATGCAATACTGCTGCCTCTGTCGCCCTGCATTGTTTGACCGGCCACATTATATGACGTAGTAATAACGAATTGTTATGTAGTTTCAAATAAGAAAACGAATCGTTAATTAGGAGCTTAGGATCTCGTCTTCACCTAACTTGTCCTCATATTTCTGTGGCTGTTGCGAGTACGTACGTATATTACAAACATAGTGTATACAGTATACGAATACATTCTGCAATACAGAGTACAGAATCCAGTCATGCCCGGCATCATGGCGACGCAAAAGCAGATCTACTCGTACGTGAAGCGCGACGCACGGACAGGCAATCATAAATATGCTGGTACAACGGCGCACTCATGCTGTCTCTGGTTTTTTGTTATCGCATGCCGACGAACTCTGCGTCCCCTCTGTACAGTACTAATTCTGTCACGAGGACGGCGCACCGGTCACGCCGTTGCATCAGCTGCGATCATTCATGGCATGAACGGGCTGGGCTTGAACTGTAGGAGCTTGTCGGGCCACTTTCAGCTGTTGACGACGACCCGCAGCCCATCATCAACCCCCCAGCCCGTTCAAGCGTGCGGCCCAGTGGGTTATAAGTCGAATTCCGAGCAGCAAAAGTTTCTTCCGTTGGTGCGGGAATTCAGTGGAATCATCAATAGTGTTGATGCAAAATGGCTGAATGATAAGCCGATTGCCAATAGAAACATGCCTGCGTAGGGTCGTAAGTCGTATCAAGTGAAGCTGGCAGCTGTTTCACCGTGGGGAGAAAAATGTAGATGAGTACTGCTTAGATGATCTCAGCAACAAGAAGACTTCACGTAGGTCTTTTTAGTTGGCAGCATAACTCCTTATGCCATCATAGCGCAATATGCAGAGAACCGAAACCGATGGATATATGCCATATAATCAATCATAAATGCTCTCCATCTCGTTGAGCAATACGCCAATACAGTTTTCATTACATTGGTGATGAGGAGAAACTCTCCACCATGTACTTTTATTATGGTTTATGATAATTATTACTGTCACCAGTCTGGAAACAACATTAAAACACATATATGATCTTTGATCTTATGGACGGCACAGCGACATTAATTATATGCAGATTTTGTTTGCTTGAACGGACGCCTCTGCACAGCATCATCATCACCGCCCATGCATATACATATAGTCATCCTGGCGCAGCTAGGCGTCCAGAATTAGAATCCTGCGACGTATGTATGTATATATGCGCTATCATGGTGAGTGAGCCTTCGGCACAGCTCGTGCTTGCAGAGGGTTGGACATGGTGGTGAAGAACACATGGTCTGCCTTCAGATCCACCTCTTTCCCTTCAATAGCACGCCACTCGAAGGCCGCGACCAGCTCGGCGAGGAAGTACTCGAGGTGAAGCATGGCGTATCCCATCCCAGGGCAGATCCTTCGTCCAGCCCCGAACGGCATCATCATCACCTTGGTTGCCTCCTTGCTGCCGACGGTCAGCCGCACGCCTTCCCCTTCGCCGCCGGGCATGAACCTGTCCGGAATGAACTCCTCTGGAGATGTCCATATCTGTTGATGAATTTTGACGGACATGTTGTTATTATTTAAAGAGCTCTTATTTAAACTATAGTTAGACAAGATGACAAGGTTATAAACTTCTTTTCTCACCAAAGTTCAGTTGGACTGGTTGGAGTCGGCAAACTATTCAGCTAATAAGCTGCAGCGGTTTACCTCTATCATGCACTGTAGAATATAGTTTAAAACGCTGCAGCCACCACGCTTTAAGGCCGGTGAAGCGAACAGACTTAGTCATCAGTTCTTAAGTTATCTTTAAGGTGAAGCCTACCGTGGACTTAGAATTTTTTTTTTTTTTTGGAACTTGGCTGAGCAGTTGGCTAAATGTATCCGAACTAAGATGGACCTTGCCTATGTACTTTCTCCGTTCCAAATTATAAGTCGCTTTTAACTTTTTTTAATACATAGAATTTGCTATGTATTTAGACATATATTATATATATACATACATGGCAAAATAGATGTATCAAAAAAAAAAATCAAAACGATTTATAGTTTAAAAAGAGAGATATATAGGTATATATACACATATATAACTCAAGATATAAGATATGATTTAATTTGGTATGGTCTTCAAGAATATATTTTTATCTTTAATTTCTCTTAAAATATATAATTTATATAAACATTTGATCATTACAAAATATTTCTAAACACAAATCTAGTACAACTACTATTGTAGTACAAACCTTTTTTTCTTATAATTAGGCTAATTGTTAGTCAAATATAAGAATGTTTGAATTTTAAAATATAAGCATGCCTTATATCTTAGGATAGATGAGCAGTGGCATAAAGTATGGCCCCACTTGTATATTTACTAATTACTAATTGATTGGTGAATAACATATATAACCATTAACTTTTTTGGTTGCTTTGAGATGCCCAAATCACAAAATTAAATTATACATATTAACAAATGGAATGTGATAGCTTGACATTGAGGGCCTGCATGCACATGCTTTGGCAGCTTTGCATGGCACTATTATTTTGCGTACCTTGGCATCTCTACCGATATCTTCGAGAGAGAAGTTGACCAAAAGTATCCCGCGCGACGGGCAGCTACCGACCACCGTGTCGACGCTCATGTGCCGCTGAACCGAGGGCACAGGCGGGTGCCGGGCGCAGCGACTCCATCACCACCGCCCCGCAGGTACGCGCATGCCTCACCACGGCGCCGGGCGGCTTCCACCTCGCCGCCAAGCCGGCTCTCGATATCCGCCGCCGCGCACGGGTTCGCCGGCGTCCACTCCAAAGACGGGCGAGCACGGTCCCCCGCCGCCGCGCCGAGGTACTCCGACACGAGACCCACCATTCACCGCCAGAGAGCTTCCGCCGCCGGCAACGAGGGCGGGCGAAGCGCCCGCCGCGTGGGGCTCGGCGCGCCCAGCCCGGACGGGGTGGAACGCCGAGAAGAGGTTGCGGCGGAGCGCGACCAGTGCAGCCCGTGCGCGGCACGGTGGTGATGATGTGGATGCGGCCGGGCGGAGATGATGGTGGTGGCCCCGCACCGCAGGCGGTCGGAGAAGGTGTCGGCGCTACGGACGAGCGCATCCATCGCGATGGCGCCGTCTTCACGATGACGGTCGTATGTCTCGAAGCGGATGCCGAAGAGGCCGAGGATCGATTCCCCGGTGATCGCCGTTTGCCACGGCCGCTTTTTTGCGCCGTGCCGCCAGACGAGGTTGTAGACAATGGCAACTATCTCAGGCGGCCAATGAAAGAATAAACGGTGAAGCGGTGGGCAGCACCATGGCGCCTTCCATGCCCGTGCTCATGGCTTTTTTGCGATCACGCACGAGACAGGACTTAGGCTCTTCAGCAGGGGCGGATCTACAGGGGGGGCTGGGTGGGCTCTAGCCCCCCCTACAGCCCAAAACTCCATTGGAAATAAAGGAGAAAGAAGAGGAGGAGAGAGGGGAAAAGAAGAGGAGAAGAGAAAGAAAGAGTGGAGATGGAGGAAGAAGAAGGAGGTCAACATGGCAATGGGGACCCGATCCCCGATTCCCCGTGGGGAATTCTTCCATTAGGGGATGGGGATGGAGGAGAATTGATCCCCACGGGGATGAAATTGGTAGAAAAGTTATCCCCGTCGGGGATGGCGGGGACGGGGACGGTTGGCATGTCCCCGACCCCGATCCCCGCATCCCCGCCCCGTGAAGCAGGCAGCCAGGCCCATGTAAAGGCCCAGTAGAGCGTCGAGTATTAAAGGCATCATCCAACTAGCAAACCCTAATTCCCCATCCCCAACCCCATCCTCCACGGAGCCGTCGCGCCGCTCGGTCTCAGCTGTAGTGATCTTGCAAATGGCAATGAACTCAATTCATAAATGACGGTGAATTGATGCGGGGACGGAGATCCCCGACGGGGATTTTTCCCCTCGCGGGGACGGGGATGGGGAAGAAAGCGTCCCCGTGAGCGTTGGCGGGGACGGGGATGGGGATTTTTTCCCCCCGCGGGGACGGGGATGAAGAGGCATTCCCCGACGGGGAATTCCCCGTTGCCAACTTGGGAAGGAGGGAGCCTCCCCTAAACTTCTAACCTGGCTCCGCCACTGCTCTTCAGAAATGCTCGTATCAACCAATCTACTGATATATATATATATAGGGAGTAGTTACTCCCATGTTAATATCTCAAAATTTAAGGTGTATATGATTGAACGAAGTGTATGTACATGAAGTATATGATCATACTAGACTGTTGGGGGAAAATTCCTGCCCCAACCTCCGCTCCGAGGCGCAGGTCCCCTAAAAAAATTCACTTGACCTCTCATATATTGTTTCTAGCTTCTTTTGTTTCTTTCAGGAAAGAGGAACCTCCGCGTTGGCATAACCAGGAGGCAGAGGCCGTCAGTAGGGGACGCCCGGCGGCTACGAGCCCCAAGGATGGCCGAAGGACCGAACCTCCGCCAAGAATGGACGGAGGTCTGGACCTCCGACGGAGTGAAACCGGGAGGCGAGGGTCACCAAGGAAAGGCGCCCGGCGACCCCAAAAGCAGGACGCGGCCGGAGGTCCGAACCTCCGGTCGAGCCCACGGCCCACCAAGGGGGCAAGGGTGAAGGCGCGGATGTGGCCCGGCCCACGGCAAGGCGAGGGAAGATGTCCATACTGCCCCTGGGAAGAAAAATAACGGTTAGAGCTAGGTCAGAACTGCCCCTAGGGTTTGATGGGCAGATGTGTAATAGTCTAGAGAGGAACCGTCTAGTAGTCACCAATAAAAAGGGGGACTCGCCTGTTGTAAAGGTTGTTGAGAATTTAATGAGAACATTTACTATTCAGCACCGCTTCGAGATTCGTTGGACCGAACCCGTTGGTGAGAGGGAGGCATTGGTGGGACCCGGGCTTGGGCGGGGGTGAAGACCTTCAACCAAGCAAGGGACCTCCGCTCACTCCCCAACCTCTAGGTCTCCTAAGTGCGGCTCTTCCGCCAACATTGGCGCCCACCGTGGTTAGCCAACAAAAACCCACATGCCACCTAGGAAAAAGAAAATACCAAAGCGCTCAAGGCGGAGGCACCTCTCAGAAAGGCCAAGGCGCAGAAGGCGCTAAAGACCTACGCAGATCCTCCGACACCGAACCGGCACAAGGCAGCGCTGGAGGATAACACCGCCGAGCCACCGCAAGGCAACGAGGAATCGGGCATGCGCCCAAGAGCGGAACCAACAAATACCGCAACGCGTAAGATGAGTTGCGGCGAGTTCAAGCTCGCCTACAAGCCTTGCAAGCGTAAAGGGAGAGAGTTGCAAGCAGCCCTTCGCCGCAAGGCAGAGGGCGGCACAAACTTCCCAAGCCGTCACGTAGCAAGGCAACAAATGGCAATCTTGCAAGCGAAATACAAAGCATGCTCATGGCGCGGCATTAATGTGAAGGAATGACCGCCCAAGGGTCGGGCTTTTTGCAACCTTCGCTACCACCCAACCCCAGTCAGGCGCACCTAGCCAGGGGCCAGCCTTCACGACCTTTGGCGCAGCCCAAACACGGACAGTGGACCAGAAATCCCCACTGTCAGAGGGATTACAAACGGCGGCATGGCCGATGGGCTATAAGCCAATCACACCGCCAAAATTCAACGGAAAAGACGGACCCAGGCAGTTCATCATGAGTTTCGAAGCAGCGGTAGCCTCCGCAGGGGGCAATGACGCAGTTCTCGCAAAATCTTTTGTCATCGCAGCTGAGGGGGATGCACTTGCTTGGTATTCTATGCTCAAGCCAAGCTCAATCTACTCGTGGGAGAACCCGCGCGACAAAATCATGACCAACTTCAAAGGGTTCTCAAGTTTAGTCGGCCGACAAATTGTCGGACTGTTTCACCGCAAGCAAAAAAAAAGACGAGTCCCTAAGAGAATACTACCAACGCTTTGTCCAGTTGAAAGCGAAGGCTCCTAACGTACCAGAAGAGGTAGCAATAGAAGCAGCGGTCAAAGGACTCAAGATTGGTCCGTTTGCAGCACACCTAGCCAGGGAAAAGCCTGAAACTATGGAAGCGTTGTACTCCGAGTTCGAAAAATACTGTAAGTCAGACAACGACCTCCGGAAGAGGGTGGAAGAGCAAAATCAATACAAACAATCCCAAAACGCAAACAGGCAGACCTTCGACTCAGGGAGAGGCTACAAACAGCAGCAGCCCCAAAACAAGCAAGTAATGAGTGTAGATCAACAAACCCAGCTAAACCAACAGTCAGGCACACCGGCACCTCCGCAGCCTACCAAAAACTATCCGAGGCAAAACACAGGAAGGAACTGGAACAGCAATTCTAGCAACAACAGGAAGAAGCCGTATTGTTTTTTCCACGGAGAAGACAAGGGGCATGTCACAAAAGACTGCCCAGAACCAAAAGAAACCCAGGAAAGGATGAAGAAGAGGAAAGAGGCAGAGGCACCGTCACACCAGCAACCCAGGGAAGTCAACCACACCTCCGCACCAAACTGGCAAAACCAATACTGCCCGATATACTCAGCCTTAAACAGCACCCAGATACACCCCTCAACACTAGCAGCAGCATACTTCCCAAGCCACCTACCTGCATGGTGCCCGGCACCTCCACATGCAGGCTTAACAGCAAATCCAAACCAATACAGGCTAGAGCAAGCACCAGCCTATAGCCACCCAAGGCCACCTAGCATAACTTACCTAGATAGCCAACCCCAAGGCAGAGCCTACGAAGCGTTACCGCCACCTCCGCCACTCCCACCCCCAACGGCCGCAAATGCAGCCAATGACCCAAGCAAAACAAGAGCCAAACCGGGAAAATCAACACAACCCCACCACCCACTACCAACCATCGGCCTGATACTACCAATTAGCGGAGGCTCAAAGAATGGAGTTCCAAACCAAAAAGCAAAAGAAGGACCACCTCCATTTGGTAAACAACGTAGCAGTACAAGGCCAAGTCAGAGCCACGGAATGGTCCAGAATGCCAATAACCTTCACCGAGCAAGATTTGAAATTAGAAAGTTACCCCCACACTGACGCGATGGTAATAACGGCGAACATAGCAAAGCATGGAAAATAAAAAAAAATTCTGGTGGATTCGGGAAGCTCGTGATATCTTGTTTGCAAGCACCTTCGACAAAATGCGATTCGACAGAACCAATTTGCAACCTTCGGAATCTCACCTCGTTGGATTCGGGGAAGAAAGGTAGAGGCAATGGGGAAAATTGCACTCCGGTATCCTTTGGGAATCGAGCAATGCCGGAAGCGGAATATATAACCTTCGATGTCGTCGATCTAAACTATCCCTACAACGCCATTACGGGCGGGGGTTTTTCTAACAAGTTTGGCGCAGCAATCCACATGGGTTACCTCTCAGTATGAAACTACCGGTGGCTGCACGGTGTAATCACGAGTCTATGGAAGCCAAAAAGAAGCAAGAAACATAGAAAGAACAATACACGGCTCAAGCGGGAACGTCAATTTCGTGGAAGAAGAAGAATCAAGAAGGGGAACCTCCGGATATGCCCAAAGGGAAAATAAGCTTCAAAGCTGGAAGAAAAGATGAAAAGACAACGAAGTCAGTGTGCTTGGAGCGATCCAGTCAGACGTAAAAGATCACAATAGCCTCAAACCTAACAAGTCAACAAGAGACGAGCTAGTGGAAGCCCTAAGAGAAAATAAAGATGCCTTCGCATAGTCTGCGGAAGACCTCAGGGGGTGTCTAGAGGCGTCATACGGCACTACTTGGGCGTTAACCTTGACCATCCGACCAAAAAAAAGCGGAAACAAAGGAAAATGTCCGAGGACGAGTTATAGCGGCTAAAGGCGGAGGTTCAAAGACTCCTAGATGCAAAGGTGATAAGAGAAGTCAAGTACTCGGGGATCCGGCTAGCGAATATTGTACTCGTGCCTAAGAGCAATGGAAAAATGAGGATGTGCATAGACTTCCGAGACCTAAACAAGGCATGCGAAAGGATGCATTCCGGCTCCCAAGAATAGACACCTCCCCGGATAGGGCCGCAAGCCGCAAAATATTTTCCCTCTGGATTGCTTCTCGAGGGTACCACCGATTTGGCTCAACAAAGAGGACTAAGAAGAAGACAAGTTTCACAACACCCTTCGGCACATCTTGCTTCCTCGAGAATGCCGAAGGCTTGAAGAACGCAGCTCAACCTTCGCAAGAATGACAAGTAAAGTCTTGGGGGATCGGTTCCAAAAAACGTCATTGCATATGTTGACGATATCATAGTCATGAGCAGAGAAAAAGAGGAGCACGTCAAAGACCCTGGCGAAACCCTCGCCAACCTCCCGTACAGTTTAAAGTTAAACCAGAAAAATGTGTCTTCGCAGAAGCCGAGGCCAAAATATTGGGGTGTATAGTAGGACGGAGGGAATTGCAGCCAACCCGGAGAAAACAAAGGCAACATGGCCATGACAGAGCCAACATCAAAAAAGGGAAGTGCGAGAAACTCACCGGAAGAATTGCAAAGATTGAACGATTCATCTCAAGATCGGCGGAAAGGAGCCTACCATTCTTCAAAGCTCTCGGGACCTCCGACAAAGTTGAATGGGGGCGGGGAGCAGCCCAAGCCTTCAACAAGCTCAAAGAATATCTGGCGAACACCCTAAAAGTAACAAGTACCGAGCAAGACGCCACACTACTCCTCGTATATGGCAAACATCGGACCATGCGATCGTGCAGAAGTGCTAGTACAAGAAAAAAGAAGGCGAAGGTCGGAAGGAACAACAACCAGTCTATTACGTTTCTGAAGCCCTCGCAGCAGCTAAACTGAACTACACCCAGGCAGAGAAATTAGCCTATGCCATCTTAACCGCTTGGAGGAAGCTCAAGCACTATTTCCAGGCACATGAAATCATAGTACCTTCGTCGCAACCATTTGGGAGAAATTCTAAACAACAAAGGAAGCCTCCGGCGGAATTGGCAAATGGGCCACGGAGTTGTCACAATCTCGCATAACATACGCCCCACTAACAGCTATCAAATCCCATTAATCGGCAGATTTTGTGGCGGATTGGACACCTTCGCGGCGAAGGTTGCGAGAATGTAACTGAGCAAAGTTGGGTACTACTTACAGATGGGGCCTGGGGACTCAATGGCACTGGAGCCGCCGCAGTAATGATATCCCCATCAGGAACCAAAATAAAATATGCAGCCCGTTTGAACTTCAAGGCAACAAACAACATAGCAGAATATGAGGCACTGATTCTAGGTCTCAACAAGGCAAAGGCCTTGGGAATTCAGAGACTTCTGGTCAAAACGGATTCAATGATTGTGGCGGGCCAAGTAGAGAGAAAGAATACCGTGCAAGAGAGCCGAGTTAGCCAAATAGCTCGAGCAAGTGAAGGCTAGAAAGAAAGTTCCAAGGCTTCACCCCGAGACACATACCAAGGGGAAAATACAGAGGCGGGGCGAACTAGAAGGCAGCGGCAAATAGCTGGGAATTACTGAAGGAACATTTTACTGAAAGCAGGACTAAACCTCGCAACCTCCATTGCAGAAAAGAAACGAAAAAAGCGGATACTAGTAACATCGAGAACAAGGCTGGCGAGCCGAAATAATACAAATGCTCAAAGGAACATTCAATCCGAGACAAAAGCGGATAAGGAGAGAATGAAATACAGGGGCAAGGTCATATGTCTTTGATAGACAAAAAAGCGTATAAGAAAGGAGTGGTTCAACCACGCTCAAGTGCATATCCAAAAGGGAAGGCGCCGAGTTGCTAAAAGAAATACATGCGGGGAACTGCGGGTCACACATAGGACCAAGAGCCCCTATCGGCGAAGGCCCTAAAGGCGGGGATTCTATTGGCCAAGTCATGCGAAGGATTTGAAGAGCTAGTTAGAGCATGCGAAGCTTGCTAGTTGTATTCCATCAAACAACCTTCGCCGTCGTCAGAACTCCAACCGATACCCCTAATCGGCCATTGCAAAGATGGGGCATGGATCTGGTAGGCCCATTACCGAAAGCACAAGGAGGGTTCAAATTTGCGGTAGTAGCCGTGGAATACTTTACAAGATGGATAGAAGCAAAACCATTGGCATCAATAACATCGAAGCGGTCAAAAATTCTTACGGCAAAATATAATATGCGATTCGAGTCCCGAAGGTACTAAGCTGTCGACAACGGAAAACGGTTTGACTGAGATAAGTTCAAAGAATACTGCAAATCAATAGGCACAACACTAGCCTTCGCATCAAGTATACTACCCAGAATCAAATGGGGCAGTCGAAAGAGCAAACAGAGAAATCTTCTCAGCAATCTCCAAAACATTATTTAACCTACGCAAAGGAAAATAGGCGGAAAGAGCTACCAAGGGTAGTCCGGTCACACAACACTACCACCACGAGCTACGGGATACACCCCTTTCAAACTCATGTATGCGGGGAAGAAGCAATGACACGGGTAAGAACTAAAACACGAGAGCCTCCGCGTAACTTAGCAAGAACAGTGGAAGAAGAATGCTCGAAGGAAGGAATAGAAGCGAGGAAAGGCTGCGAGGCCCTTGACAACATCGTAAAATATCAAGACCAAACCAAGGCTTGGAGAGACAAGAATGTAACAAGAAGAGGCGATCGTAGACGGAGACCTAGTTCTACGGAGGAGGAAACCAAACGCAAATATGGCGGGCAAGCTGCAACCAAAATGGGAGGGACCCTTCATAGCTAAGCAGGGCGTCAAACAAAGAAGCATTCAAACTAGAAGACAGTGAAGGTCACACCTCCACTCACACACGGAACACCGCAAACCTTAGAAAGTATTACATCTAATGTAAGAGGACAAGGCGGAAATATAAGCGAAGGTACCCAAAGCATAGAAGCATTTTTGGTGCGTAATTTTCCTTTTTCGCCACTTGGCGACACAAAACTGCACTCTTTTTCCTCACATGGGGGCTCCCTTGCGGAGGTGAGGTTTTTAACGAGAGGCGGGGTCTATGTAAACAACCTCCGAAAATATAAAGAGGCTCCCCAAGAAAAAAAAAGAAGAAAAAAGCACATCACGAGCAAAAAGGTCGAAAAATTTGCCAAAGAACAACGAGGCGGCTAACATTCGACAAAAGCGACATAGCAAAAAAAAAGAGGACCAACAGGACCTCCACGGCAAACAACCGCTGGTAGAGCTGGAGATAACCTCCGCTCAAAAATCAAACCTGGAAAAAGACCCTACCAGTGGTATGGGCACCAGGCAATCAAAGGAGATAACCTCCGTTCAAAAATAAAACCTGAAAAAAGACCCTACCAATGGTATGGGCACCGGGCAACAAAAAAAGACAACCTCCGCTACAAAACAACTCGGGCGAAGGCCCAAAGAAAGCGCACGAATACGAGGAAGAGCACGGGGAAGATAACCTCCGCCGTAACGTAAACGGTGCTGAAAAACAGCACGTGACCAAAGTAAATGCTAACCAAACTCGGTAAATGCCATGTGGCGGAACAAAAAGCTGGCAAAGAACCACCTCAACCACGAAAACTTAATGGCGTTTATAAGCCAAGGCCATATATAAACCACGGATCAACAACCCCCCCGACCACTCGGAAGAAAACAGGGAGGGAAAGGAGAGGATGGAAGCGGGCGTTTCCCCCAAGTACAAATACAAAGGGAAACTACGCAAAAGCTTTTGTAACCGGCATGGCGCGAAGACGCGAGGGGTAGAACTAGGACCCACGGAAGAAGGGGAAACCACGCAAAAGCTTGTAACATCCCCCTGAAACCGAAGGTCCTACTTCAACAACTCCCAGGCAAACAGCACCACCGCCAGCCGGAAGATACCACGCAAAAGTTTGTAAAGGTTGAAGGGCAGAGCCCAAGACTAAAGGAAGAACCTGCGCCAACTAAACATACCACAGACCAAGCATGCGATGCTGTGCGAAGGTCCCAAGGTGAGAGAAAACATGCAAAAGCGTAAGCACAGCTCCCGCACCTGCGTCAAGCGGAACAACAGGGCCAAGCATGAGTTTAACAGCTACAACTTGATCATAAACGACCACCGAACCGGCAGGATATGGCTGACCAGAGAACATACATGGCGCATGTAAATGTAACAGCGAAGGCAGAAATGCCTAGAATAAAGAAACGAGAAAACAATAGCCTCCGCCAAAAGCTGTAGACTCCGCAATATAACAACGATTGACAAAACCTACAAGCGTGCAGCATTCATTACATATACCGTAAACATAAACTTACAACAACACGCACGCGAAGGTGCGAGAAACATGATACAACATTACAACATAGCTCAATTCAAAGCGAACTAAGGCGGGGTACTAGGACCCCGCCACGCCAAAGAACGGACGAAATCGCTGTGTGGGGCTTCAAGCTCTTCAACGACAAACTTAAACATTTCATTTACATTGTTGTCAAGCCAGCAGTCGAGCATCCGCCCACTAACATAAACTCCATCCCTCATCATTGTCAATGGAGGTACATCAAGCACTTGCGCAGGTCCCAACAAGGCCACCTGCGCAAGGCAATTTGAAATCAAAAACAAACAACTAAGCAAAAGCTACCCCTCAGAGGTTATGTCTACAAACCAGACTATGTATCAATTCTAAGTTAGAAGCTACTCGAGCCCGAGCCTAAGCATCCACCTCGCGTCTTCGCCGGCTTTCTCGATCCAGCGCTTGGAAGACTGCGGGTGCGATGCTTTCAAAGCTTCCGCCTTCTTGGCCGCCCTCTACGCCTCAACACGCCACGGCAACGTAGCGGAGGTTATTAAAAACTAAAAAGAACAAAGCGCCCAATCAAAATAAAACAAACCACGGTTACCTCGCGTTGCGTTCCTCGACCAGCGTGCGTGCATAAGTGCGGCCAAAAGCGGCTCCAGCGATGGCGCATGAAATCACGCACAACACGCATAGGCATGCGGAGAGTAGACCAAGCAACCTCCTTGGGGTCCGTATATGCAGCTTTCCCCTTCAGAAGCTGGAGGTGCTCGCACCCTACCTCCGTCAAGGCATTTACCAAGTTCTTGGCACAAGAAACAGCTGCAAAATCAGCAATGCCGTCAACAAACTGAGGAAAGTGTGAGAGGCGGGGAATGCATCCGATCAAAGACACGGCGGAGGTAGAAGGATCTTAGGAAGAGGGGGAGCAACACCGCCATATCGGCGGATAGCGTTAGAATAGGCGCTGGCCACAGTGATGGCAGCCTCCTTCGCCTCATCCAACTGTTTTTGGAGCTCCTCCACTTGCTTCCTTAGCGTCGCGGCAGCCTGCTTCTCACTCTCCACCTCCGTGCGGAGGTTGGCATTAACATCATTGGCCTTCTTCAGCCTTTCCTCCAAAAGCAGGGAGGCGGACCGGGCATCCTCAAGATTCTTCTCTGACGACTTCAATTTGAGGTCGAGGTCCTCAGCAGCTTTCTTGAACGGGTGGAGCTCTTTTAGGTCGAAAGCTAAGGCTTGCTTCTCGGCCCCCAGAGTCTCAACCTCCTCCTTGAGAGCACCCAGGGCCTCATCACGCCTCAGCACTTCATGAGAACAGCGAGCTTCCATAGCCTCCGCAATATGATGGCTCTGCGAAAAAAACAAGAGTTTAACACATCAAAAAAGTTAAACACACAAAGCTAATACCAAACTGCAAGCGAAGGTGAACACAAACCACGCTCTGTTGCTCAAGGTTCAGGCGCAGAAGATTGAAATAGTCCAGCCCTTGTAAATACCTGCGAGTCTCCCCTGTGGGCAAACAAAAAAAACCTCAGGATATGAGCTAAAATGTTTGACACCAATAAACAGCACGAAGAAAACAACAAACCTCCAAGCTGCTTGTGCAGGCTATGGAGGGCAGAACTCCACCCACTTAAGGTTTCCATGGAGTCACCTGCGTAAAAAAAAACACCAAGCAGATCAAAATACGGTCACAAGGGAAAACGGCAAAGAATGAAAAGTAAAACGAGCCAAACCTTCGCTCGCACCGCGGAAACCTCCGAACGAAGGTCCGGTGAATGGAGGAGGCTCACGGGGAGCTTGGTCAAGGTCGATGCGAGCCATGTCAATCCCGGGAGCAGCCTCACCATCTCGGGCAAGTACTTGAGCAAGGCCCACTGAGGGATGTTAGAAGCGGCACAAGCCAAACAAAAGGACAAGAGCGGCGGGCACTTACAGAGAGCGTCAGCCCCAGCCTCCGCAGCGCCGGAAGCCTCCGGGCATGGTCGACCAACGGGATCAACGTGAACTTCCGAGCCGGGGCCGCAACCTCCGGAATCGGAAGACCGGAGGGAGGCTCACTCGAACCAGGAGCCTCCGCAAGAGGCGGCGTGGGTTGGCGGGAGAGAACCTCCGCCCCTCCTCCGGTGCCAACAACGGCATGAACCGAAGCCTCCGAATCATCGGAGCACGCGCCAAAAACACTAGCAAAGGGGGGAATGGAGGCTGATGCCCCAGTAGCCTCAACAGGTGCCCTCTTGGCGGGGGCATGCTCCACCGCAAGCAAGGAAGCCCGCACCGTGGCCTCCGCTTCAACGTCCCGACCTCCGCGGGCCAGGGAAGTAGCGGCAGACGCGGAGAAAGAGCTACCGGAGGCGGCATCACCCGGCAGACACGTCTGCGTGCTCAAACCTCCACGCGGGGGACTGAAGAGCGTGTCCTCTTCCCACGACCCGCACCGGCCCCGGAAAAAAAGCTCCACGGCGCTTAACGACCCGCAGGCTTGGGGACGCCACCCGATCCCACCTCCGCGGCCCGGCAGCTAGCCTCAGCAGCCTCCTTCTCGCGAATAGAAGCAACCAACTTCCCGAGCACGGGGTGATCGCCATACGTGACGCCCATCTCCTCAAAGACACGGTTCGGGACGAGGCGTGTTGCCGCCCTCCGCACGACGGGCAAGATACTCCTTATCCGAAATCTCCCCAAGAATTTCTTGGGCCTTCGCTTCAACCTCGCATGACGAAGGCCTCGTCCGTTTTATCCTCGGGCGAACCACTCCAAAGCGAGGAAAAGGCACACCACCAAAGACCACCAAAAATAGGAAGTCGCACGTTCTCCAAACGAAGCGAGAGCTGTTCTTCGCCCGGCGGTCGGCGGCGACCATCTCCTCCACCAAATCACGACCTCCGGAGTAACGGCAGGCCAGAGCGAAGGCCCGGTTGCACGCAGTCCGAGCAGCAGTTGGCTTAGTAGGGGGCGCGATGGAGTAGCTGACTCGAAGTGAAGTCATCAAGCGAAGGGATAGCGGGTCACCTTCTTGCCATCGGCCTCCTCACTAGTATAGCCGGGGTCCTCACGTAGAACCAATGCAAGGTCCAATCCTTGTCCCATTTGTTTTTCCTGGCAAGATTTAAAGCTCCAGCCTCGGTTCGGCCTTTAAACTTAGGGAAGAATGAGCGACTACCGTATTGGCAAAAACGGCGCCGTCCAACTTCTTGTGTTGCTTCCGCAGCTCGTAGTATTGGCAAAAGTCAATGTCCGGCTGAGCCCCGTAAGACTCACAAGCCCATGCAAACTTGCTAAGGGCAGCAATTCCATTGGGGATGAGTGATATATCCGTACATTAAACTCGTCTAGAACATCCCTCAAAAAAATCTGCGAGGAACGAAGCGAAGGCCGCAAGTGAAGAAGTCACGGAACACCACCGCGTAATCCTTACCGGGCGGCTCGGGGGCGACCTCCCGTCCGGGAGCACCGCCTTGTCCTTCTCGAACCAGCCCCCGGTCACCATGTGGTCCAGCATCATCTTGTTGACGACGCTTCACGACCAATCTCGTAAGTGATCTTCTCATTCTTGCCAGCCCATCTCCGGGGAAGGACTCGGAGGTACCAAATCAGCAAGCGAAGCCTCGACGCCGAAAGAGTTTCTTCAAAGTCACGGGCCTTCGTGACCGTCTACCATGCAATCTTCAAAGCGGCCGAGACCACCCACTGGCTCTAACGCAAAGCAAGCGGGAGTAAGGACCCGAGAATGAGGCCCTAAGCGGAGGCGGAGGAAGCTCGGAAGTCACAGCTGTAGTGGAATCGAAGGCAAGCAAGCCTGTAGTACGGCATGCATGGCCCGCGCCCCCTTTATATAGGCGCCGGGGGGCCTCCGACGGGTGGAAGACAAACCGTCAAATCAAGTCACGTCGCACGACGACGCACCAACCAACGGGTGACACGTGGGCGGGCGCGGAATACCAGGGGGGGGAAGGGGGGACCTCCGCCACGGGAGCGGGGAGGTGAAGAGAACGTTGGCCCACCTGCGCTAGCCCAAGTGCTCTAGGGGGAAATGTTGGGGGAAAATTCCTGCCCCAACCTCCGCTCCGAGGCGCAGGTCCCCTAAAAAAATTAACTTGACCTCTCATATATTGTTTCTAGCTTCTTTTGTTTCTTTCAGGAAAGAGGAACCTCCGCGTTGGCATAACCGGGAGGCGGAGGCCGTCGGTGGGGGGACGCCCGGGCGGCTATGAGCCCCAAGGATGGCCGAAGGACCGAACCTCCGCTAAGAATGGACGGAGGTCCGGACCTCCGGGAGTGAAACCGGGAGGTGAGGGTCACCAAGGAAAGGCGCCGGCGACCCCAAAAGCGGGACGCGGCCGGAGGTCCGAACCTCCCGGCCGAGCCCACGGCCCACCAAGGGGGCAAGGGTGAAGGCGCGGATGCGGCCCCGCCCACGGCAAGGCGAGGGAAGATGTCCATACCGCCCCCAGGAAGAAAAAAAAATAGCGGTTAGAGCTAGGGGCGGGGAACTACCCCTAGGGTTTGATGGGCAGATGTGTAATAGTCTAGAGAGGAACTGTCTAGTAGTCACCTATAAAAAGGGGGACTCAGTTCTGTTGTAAAGGTTGTTGAGAATTTAATGAGAACATTTACCATTCAGGCACCGCTTCCTAGATTCGTTGACCGAACCCGTTGGTGAGAGGGAGGCATTGGTGGGACCCGGGCTTGGGCGGGGGTGAAGACCTTCAACCAAGCAAGGGACCTCCGCTCACTCCCCAACCTCTAGGTCTCCTAAGTGCGGCTCTTTCCGCCAACATAGACCCTCTATGATAGTATATATGTCAAGTATGTACGCATACATAGAGTATGTGGTTATACTTATTTTATATACTATGGGGCATTTTTGTAATATATTAAAAAGTATGGGTTCCTTTAAACTTTTTTCGCGTAGGAAGATTTAAAGTATCTTAGTATGAGTATATAAACATACTCAAAGTGATAAATAAGTATAAAGACATACGCAATATGAGTAACTACTCCCGGAAGTATAGTTATATATACACACACACACACCGTATGTATATATGTATAGACTATAGAGGGTAGCTACTCGAGAATTATTTTGGGACATGATTACCGAACGTGGCTAAGCACGGACTTATAAAAAATATTGCTCCCTCCAAGTCAAAACATCTCAACTTTAATTAAAATTATAGAAAAAATTGCAAAAGTGTATAACATCAAATAGATACTATATAAATATAATTAATAAAAAAATATAATTCTCGTAATATGCCACTTCTCCTCTCTCTCCCCATGCGCCACAGCTGCAACCTCTCCAAACCCTAGCCGCCGCCCCCCCCGCCACCCATGCCGCCGTCCTAGCACACCGCCCAACCACCCTTACGGAGCGCTGTTACTATATAGCGTCAAAAATCACTTTTAGGATAGTGTATGAATGTAATCTCTCTCAAAATTTGCTTTTTACTAAAAACTACTTTTAGAATAATTCATGAATGTATTTTATTGGCTTTTTTTTCGAGCAATTAAACTTTTTAAGTTTAACTAGATAAAAAGAAAATATTATCAATATTTATATCTTCTAATATTTTTATTTTATTATGGAAAAAAGATTTTACTATTAATCTAATTCTTCCTCGGTTTGAATTATAAGTTATTTAGAATGATATAGTAAAGGCTACATATCTAAAATTAAAATGATTTATAATTTGAAACGAAAAGAAGTATACAATTATAAATATTGTTATTCAATATATATATATTTAGTATTTTTTAAAAAAATTGACTCCTCTATATACAGTATTTTAGGCTCGGAGGAGTTGTACTCCCTCTGTTCCGCTGAAAATGTCGCTGAAGCATTTGTACCGGTGCATGCTAGGTGCTGTGGACTTGAATGCCTTTTGGTCCAGATGCATTCAATTGTGTTTGAACTTGGTCAGGCGGCAGCAGAGCTAGGACGACAATGTCAGCGGGACGGAGGGAGTAAGTTGTAACAGGTGCATCTACTCTGTCCCGTATCTTTTTAAAAATGGAAAAATGGGCTTAATTATTATTTTTATGTACCCGGGAGTAAATAAAGGGCACCAAAAGCCCCACAAAAACCATGTGCTTCGTCACCCCTCCACCAGCAAACCCACCACACCTCTTGCACAACGCGCACTGCCGCCGCCGCTGCCTCCGCCTCCGCCCCCACCTCCGCTTCCAGCGCCGGTGAGACGAGTAGGGAGGGTGAGCGCAGGGATGGATGGCGGCCTCGACGACGACTGGGAGGACTTGAGCTTCCTCGACGCGGTGCTCCGCGCGACGGGCGAGGCCGAGGCCTCCCGCAACCCTTAACCCCCTCTCACTGCCGCACCCGCGCCCGCTCCCCCCCACGTATGACACCTTCGCCGCCACCCCCGTCTCCGCTTCGCACCCCTCCCCCGCTCTCCGTTTCTCCCCTCCGCGGGAGCTCACCAAGTGGCCGTCGCTCCCGCCGCCGATCGCCGCCGCCAGCGCCAGGGATGCGCTGGCGATGGGGCCGACGCCGGCCGCGGCTTCTCCCCTCCGCGCGAGCTCTTCCAGCGCCCGGCGCCCGAGGAGGGCAGCGGCAGCCTCGCGATCGTCACAGCGGGCTCCGCTGGCGAACACCGCTTTGTGGGCACGGGTGGTGGCGGCGGCGTGGGCGCCAAGAGGGAAAGGGAAGCGAGGGAGCTCGAGAGGTTCAAGGTGATTCCTTTCTCGGCGTTTGGTGTTTGTTGAGGAGCGGTTCACTTGCCTTTAGATGCATTTGTCTTTCGTTCCTAATGCCTTTTGATCTTAACCACTCCAGAGGAAGCTGAGCCGCGTCTCCAAGCAAATGAATGAATTGGTGCGTACCTTGTGTTATCGGCAGTATTCCTTATTTCTCTTGAGTTAGTTGAGCTGTGCATTTTTATCAACCTTGTTTGAATGTTAAATTGAGACGAGGTCTGATCTATTAAAGTGGTGCTATTGACAAACTTTTTTTTGTGTGTCAATTAATATGCATTGCTTTTAGCTAGCTCGTATGATCATCGGGTGTTGATTCCTTGTAATCTTGTTTGCAGAAAAATGAATGCAACGAGCTGAGAAAGGACAGAACAAAGAAAGATCTCCAAATCAAGGCTAAAGAAGCAGAGATTCAAAATCTGAAAAATGCTAATGTGTAAGTACTACTGGTTTCAGTGTCCATACTCATACTCATCATTTCAATCACCATGATGCTCACAGTGAGCTAACATACTAGTCATCTATCTGTATCTGAATAATTTGAACATGTCTACCTCGTTCTGAATAAAGTAGGATTGTGTGTGGGTGTGGGTGTAGGAAGGTAAGATATCACTCTGATTCACGTATATTGCTTTCTGCATCAGTTCCAAGACTGTTGACACTGTTTTCCCCTTTCATTTTATTTTTATTCAGCAGCTCCAGCAAAAATTTTTGCAGTGCAGGGATGGATATTGATCAATCCTTTCACACCACTGCAAATGGGGCTTTGCATGTTAGGGGTTCTTCTAGGACATCCACTAGGCGAACAGACAAGATGAATGGCAAAGACAAGGATGTCCATTCCTTGCGAGATGATTCATATCTAAATCAAGGGCAACAAACTGATTTGCCTGAGGCCTTGGAACTGAGGCGTCACACCATGATTGATAATGGTAATATGTGGAGCTCATTTTGTAGCTGACACTTCCTATCTTACGCCCCCTCCTCTCTGGATCTTATCGATGATCTGTCTTGAATAGGAATAAGTACATCCGGAGTAGGAGTATTGTCTCTGGAGGTAATGCCCCTAGCTTATTTTCATCCTTTTATGTCATATATATATAGTAACAATTTTTTTGTAAATTATATTTTCTATTATGTTGGTAGGAGAATACCCATTTTGAGCCAAGGAGCATTACATGCAAGGAAATTAAGGACATAGGAGTACAGACAGATAAAACATCCGACAATGAACATCTACTAGAAAGAAGAGAAACCCCACGCTCCTTCATGGCTGCAGCCTTCCTTTTCCTGGCTGCCGGGCTGCGGCGCGGTGGACCACCGGCAGCAGCACACGCGCAGCAAGCAGTAGCTGCGGCGAGCGGCGCCGCTGTGAGATGCAGCGAGCAGCACGGCTGTGTGCGCTGTGCCACCAGGCGCAGGGAGCAGCAGGCAGGCGGACCGCAGAGGCACGGCCGGCCGGCAGGGCGAACGCCCGGGCGCAGAGGAGATACTGAAATCGGAACAGGAATTGCGGCGCGTGGTAGGATCGTCTCGTCCCCGCCTAGAAACTACGAAGGCTATGGTTGAGGGGCATTTTTAGAAGAAAAAAGATTTCAAATACTACAATCCATCTCCATAATCTGAGGATCCAAACGGGTAGGTTTTTTATTATGTATATAGATTTTAAAAATTTGGATTTTGCAATCTGGATCATAAAATCCCATGGCATTCAGATGGGGCCTTAGTCTGGCCTACCTCTTCTGCATATAAAGGATGTTTCGATTTCCACCGTCCTCCTCCCCGTCTGTTACTGTACAGATAACCACTTAACGAGGAGCCAGAGTTACAATCTGACCAGTAGGGGATTTGATATTTGTGCGTCGCTAGTCATTAATTTTTTTTGGTGATTTATTAATAAATTAAATTTTATGGTGTAAATTGGAAGGTGCCCAGATTACAAAACTTTGGTGATTTGTTAACCAGCTCAAATAATTGACACACCTAACATAATATCTTGTAATTAATTACTAGATCCCTCGACTAAATATAAACCGGAGATGATTCTAGTTCTAGCCTCCAACCAAAAACAGAACGAGGTCGACCCCATCCCTCAAAACTAGGATGGAACCGTTCCATCTCATTGTGTCCCCAAACCAAACATATGCTAATGTCTTCATCCTCTGGTCCATTCATTACAAAATGACTAGAGCATTAGGTGTCCTTCGAGTGCCTTGCTTTGATTATTTGGCCAAAGTTATAGCATAATGTTCTTGCTTCATAAAACTAGCAAACTAAATAAAAGTTTCTTTTTACTATGTAAATAGTATCATGCGAAATCTAAAATAAATTAAAGCTAAATGACACGAACTTCATCAGACATCTTTGAAAACTTTTATAACATGCAACGCATTGATGAAAGCTGGCATATAGTTACAGTGAAAGACACGAATCACAAAATTAAAACAAAGATACTATATATTAAGTTTTGTACTATAATCGACCAAATTAAATCAATTAACATGTTGGTGTGCAATAGGAAGAAGCCCAATAGCATAAAGCAACAATACATGGAAAGAAAAAAAAGGAAAAAGTCGCGTCAACACTGGAAGCCCAATAAGCACTCAAAGTGAATCTGGCAAGAGGTGAAACGGTCCAAAATATAGCCCAATAAGCACTATGACGATATCGTTGGGCCCAAAATACAGCCCATGATGCTGCTTTGATCAACTTTTTTTTTAAAAACATATTAACAACTACAAATAAGTGTATCTATTTTTATCATAAAATAGTTCATGAAAAAGTCAGTCAAACTAATCCAAAATAGAGGAATTTGACGTTTGATCATGCTAAAGTGAATAGTAATTCACAAGAAATTTTTAATTACTAGAGTGACCAGGTGTGCCAAGCTTATACAGATAAACGAAGCGCATAGATCAGACTAAAATTCAGAACGTCAAGATCAAAACAGATTAAACCAGCCTTGATGCTTTACAAATTTTGAATAAAAAAGCTCTTTTTTCCTGACTGGATAAAGGAAAACGGGGAACCATGGGTGGATGGGGATGAGGGGTATGTGTAGGAAAAAAAACTTACCTATTCAATTGAACCATGGGAACTATGGGCGAGTGGACAAATAATAACCTTATGGGGATGAATGTAAAATAGGCAGGCGGCTGGGGTGATGGGGATATAAATCAAGTGGAGCAACAGCCAACAATGAAAAATGATTAGATATACAGGGCCTTTCTAGTCCATGTTTTTTCAAAGGAAAAAGCCATCCTAACTTCGCTCAATTAATAACCTTATGATCTGATTTACCCCTCAAACTTTAGAACTCAATGTTTTGGCATTTGCAACTATTATAGAACCAATTGTTATCTTTCTTGGATGATTTTAAGGATATTTAGTCCGATGTGACTCCACGTTTGATATCCTACATACATAGCACCATATTAGCCACGGGAGAGGTAAAGTGAACAATGATAATAATTAAAGGGTTAAATGGACTTTACCAAAGAAAAAAGGGTTAGAGAATAGGTTTTTCAAATAGTTTACCCCTTTTTTTGAAAATTTGTGGAATTAAAACTCCCAAAATATGGTCTAATCTTAGAACATTAGTTGAACATTTATTTTAGATAAAAAAATATATAAACCATTTCATTTTTTCTAGAATTATGCCCCATACTCTGGTGTACATATTAGAAATATTTTAATATTAATCAGTCTTGTTTTAATGCTCATTTATTAATAGAGGCCCTCTTTATTACTCCCTTTGCCTCAAAATATAAGGCGTGATTCGACTTGGCATCGCCTTTAAAAACATACTTTGACCTATAATTTTTCTTATAATATATGATTTATAGGAACAAAAGTTTGATCATCATAAAGTATTTAAATACAAATTTAATGTCACTACTTTTGTAGTATAAACTTTTCATATGATTAGACTAAATGGTAGTAAAAGATACTAAAGTCTGAATTCCATAATACATGCAGGCCCTATATTTTGGGGCAGAGGGAGTACTTCCTCTGTCCCTAAATAAAGCAATTTTTGAATTGTTAAGTCAAACTTTCTGAAACTGAGATAGTGCTTGGGTGACTAGCGTTGATGGTGTGGACACTGTCGGCACAAGTTCATTGCTAGAATCACACTCAAGTCTCTTACCGAGAATTGTTCCCAATAATGTTTACCACCTCTCTCGCGTGGAGTCACAAAGAGATTTCGATACGCGCATCACCTATGGAGCCATGATAGTCCCCGTGATCTCTAGAAGGATGTGATCTTCTAATCTATGTGTAGTTCTAGATCTAATAGTCAATATGTGAGAGGGTAGCGTGGGCATATGTTCGTGTATGAACGAAAGCTACAATTGTGCCCATAAGAGAGGCTTCAAAAGAAAATTCAAACTTTTTTATGCGTGAAAGAAGCACAACTCTTTATCACACCAAATAAGCACATTATAAGATATATTTTATGACACATTTGATTTTGACACATTTGATTATACTAATTTGGTCCTGTAAATCTTAAACTATAAATTTAGTCAAACTAAAAAACTGCTAAAAATTGCTTTTATTCCCAGGATGGAGGGATTATATATAGGTTAGAAGTTCAATTGACTTCGGTGGCAACATAGATGCCATGTATCTACCTCATAGTTAATCCTATTTAATATGAACATTGTAACATAGGATAAGTCTGAAGCTCTTCTTCAACAACCATATGTGACCTTCTTTTCCCCGAGTTTCGAACCCCTCGGGTTGCACCATGTAGATCTCCTCCTCCTCGCTGTTGCCGTGGAGAAAGACCGTATTCACGTCTAGTTGAAATAGATGCAAGTCCTCGGCCGCTACTATACCGAGAATCGTCCGGATGGTTTTGAGCTTGACTGCTTACCTGAAAGCATGCGGCACTCAACTCAGCTGAAGAATTCACTTCCACCCGGGTTCTTCACGAGACAAACCAAACTTGTCCAGTTGCGCTCACCAAACTCGCGTGGTGCCAAGTTGACGGGTCTGGAACGCAAGGGAATCTGTCGGCGGTTACATTTCATCGCAAAACGTATGCTGGTTAGTGGTTCAATCTTGTGCCAATTTTCGGTGTGATAGATTTGGAATCAATTGTTCCTGGATGGAGCCACATCTGGAACCTTGGTTCAACCACAACAAACCAAAACATGCTTTTCAATAGCTTGCTAACTTATTTTCACAGCATTCTCAAATATCTTTGTGCTGATAATTATAAAATCCAACGACCAAGCTCATATGCATGTTTATAAACAAGAAGTCAAGAAACATAGAACATTATGTGTGGTAACATGTCGTTTCTTCTCATATTGTTAGACTAATTCGAGGTGTTTGGCTGGTCACATAAATTGACTGAGAGAAAAATACTGTTCGAACAGCTGATAAACTTGGCTAATAAGACAAGTGAACATGACGAACGAATATTGTTTCCAAGGGAGGACAGGCTGCACAGGTAGTTCGGACCAACATGTCAGACGATTTGCGCTGAGTCTCGTAGCGAGTTTTGCGATGACTACCACTCTAGCAAGGCCATACTTACGGTTTTTTTTCGGTCAACGATCCTATTAATCTGTGTGACTGGCTGTCTGCACATGCGAGATCTGAGATCTGTTCACCGCTTAAACCGACATTTAGCTGAAATTCTGTTTATGCGCCATAAAAGTACCCAAAAAATCACCTTCCTGAACTGAAAAGGATTAGACCGACACACGGGCACAAGCCTAGATCCATTTGGATGACCACCAAAACCCAAACAGATATTAAAACTTGAAATGATGTATTCTGTGAACAGGAGGGCCGATGATACTATAAACCTTGAAAAAGTTAAGAACTGTCGATAGACTTTGCTCTATCATCAAATAAGCAATTTGAATAATGGGTACAAGTTGTGCTGCTTTGTGCCTTACTCTGATCGCGATCGTAACCACCAATTAGTGAAACAGTTTTTTAAACCTACAAATGTGAACCATATGCGTGAGTATCTTTTTCCCACCGAAGAATTCAGCAGCAGCCTGCGCTGGTTGAAAACAGAATATAACAATAGCCCACCGTCCTCGTGCTTCCAATCAACCGTTATTGGTTATTCAGTAGTAGTATCACTGTACGGGCTTCTGTAGTTTTGTTTCCTTGTCGTCCTTGCTTTCACCTGGCTTATTGCTCCGTTGAAAAACTTGGGATGGGTGGGGCATTGCAATTGAGCTTTGTTTTCAACACGGTGCTGAGCTACAGTTCTTTTGGCGGTGCATGCAAAGCCAGGGACCAGGGCCATGACGATAATGGGAGTTGCTTGGTGCTGTCCATTGCGCTCCAAAACATGATGCCGAGGACTTTGCATCTACTAGCTAGAATGTCACTGCCTCCCTGGCGTGATAACCCTCGTCTTACTTGGTAAAACGACCTCAGAAAGGTGCGGTACTGTAGCGTAAGCCGCAAGTGATCGAGCCACCGATGGAGCGGCACACGACACGAGCTCCCGTCCCGCGTATAAAACCCGCGCCATCGGATCGCTCACCGAGTTCTTGGATCGTGAACTCACTCGATCGCGCCGCGAGGCACATCTCCCTCCCACGCCGCGGCGACTATCTACCACCTAACCACCACTTCCCACTGGGTGCTGACCCGCTCGCCGCTCGGCCGCCGATCGAGATCGCCAGAGAAGAAGCAAGATGCCGCCGCCGCCGACAGCTCCCAGCCCCGCCGGAGCTCACGGCGGCGCGGTGACGCCGCCCAGCAAGCCGCAGAGCCCGCTCCGCATCACGCACGAGGGCGAGTTCTACGCGCGCCTGCTCACCAGGGAGAGCTCGCTCGCGAACCCGTCCTTCCGCTACTACGGCGCGGGGACCGGCGCCGTGCCGTTCGTGTGGGAGTCCCAGCCGGGGACGCCCAAGGACGCCTACTCCTCCTCCTCCCGGATGCTGGCCGCCGCCGCCGCCGCCGGCGCGCCGGTCATAACCCCGCCGCCCTCCTACTACTACCTCCGCGGCGGCGGCGGCGTGCCGCTCGGCCACAGCTCGCGGCGCCACGGCCACGGCAATACCGGCGGCGTTGGCGGCGGAAGGAGCGGCAAGTACTGCGGGTACAAGCTGAAGTGGGTCAAGGTCAGCTTCATCGCCACCGTCTTCCGCCGCCTCGCCTTCGGTAACAAGTCGAGGTCGTCCTCATCGTCGTCGGCGGCGTCGGTCAAGTCCTCCTCGTCCTCCACACGCTGGCTCTTCTCCGGCTCCAGCGCCGCCGAGGCCCGCGACCAGGAGTGCTGCGGCGGCAACAACGATCCTGCTGAGCCGCGGACCAAGGGCGTGCTGCTCTGCCTCGGCATCCGGCCGAGCCCGTGGATGCTGCAGTTCTGCGGCGGCCAGAGGGAGAACGCTGGCTGGGTGTACGGATGGCACCCGTAATCGTCGTCGTCCGGCCCGCCGCCGGCAGGTCGCTGTCGAGCGAAGCATATGTGCACCACCGTCCGGTCCGTGTCGTCCGTGCATGCAGTTTGCAGTGTGGTGTGGTTGGCCGGGCCGCCCTAATTAAAGTGATCTTATATGTATAGGAGCTAATTGTTCGTGCATATGGATGTTCCTTGTTTGATCCAGTGTCCGTCACTGTTCTTGGAAACAAGATAAGATAAAAGCTGTTCGTTTCGGTCGTTTAGTGCCGTCGTGTATACATGCATCTTGCACCTCCGGAACCATTGTTGTTGTTGTCTAGCTAGTGGTGTGTGCAATGCCAAAGCATATTGGAGATCGATCACGACTAGACACCTGACAGTTCACATGCTCCCCCAAACGACTCTCCGTGTCTGGGGTTCTTCCATTATAGCAAGCATATAGGCGGTGTCTACCTCTGAAGTGATGTACAGTACGTGTACTAGTGCTAAGTTCAGTGTCTCAAGCTGAGGTGCCCGTTACTCTCCGGCTAGGATAATTAATCTTCCCAAAAATTCCCCCCAATGTGGGTTTTCCCGTGATGACAAAAAAGAAAGAACCATGGGGAACATTTAATTATTACACACGCACAAGAGTCATCCAAGACCGACACTAATTTCTTGAATTCCCATGTAAAACCATATAATCAACTCTGCTTCTTCGCTGTCATATGCCTCTCCGTCTCGATATATCCTCTTCTTGTGCCCCTAAGCTCAATGAGGCACTCTTTACCTACATTACTGCTATAGAATTGATTTTCAGCGATGGGAACTTTGTTGAGTGATGGATAAAGTGAGTCGATTTATATAGACAGATTTATTTCAAACATCTCTAAAAATTCATTTTAGAAGCGCCAATTTCCAGTATGCCCTCTAGAGCTGTCTCTAAAAGTAGGAGTTGTGCAATAAAATTGTATTTTTTTTCAAATGATCTCAAATGAAGAAACGATCAAAACAAAAGTTGTAGAGCTCAAAGAGTTATATAACTTTGTAGTTGACAAACTTTTCATTTGAAATCATGTATGCAAGAAAAATTATGACTTAATTTCTCACATTTAAAATTTGAAATTTTAAAACAAAATTCGATGGAGAAAAGGTCAAAACCAAAGCTGCAGATCTTAAAAGGTTATATAACTTTATAGTTAAGAACCTTTTCATTTGAATTCATTTAGGGTCTTAAGTACTTATTTTAAAATCATAAGAACATAAAATGAGGAGGACAAATATTTCAAATAGAGACAAAGGGTAGAGTGGTGTTGGCGTTTCTTAGCGCATCACTAGGGTTGGACCCCTGATGACCACGCCCTTTAAATGCGGTTGACATTCCTTAACATCATTACTGAGAATAGAGGTAAGTCTATCCCCGGTAACGAGTAAGAAATGCTTGGAGTGATGTACCTCAGCTACCATATCACTAGATCAACCATGGCACTGAGGCACACCTCACCAGTTATTCCCTTTTCTGCTACTAGTGGTATACCTCTGATGATAGTTTCAGAATAGTCTGGCACGGGCACCGTGGCATACCAAAACTATTCTTACCTCCATCAAGAGAGTTATATCCCTAATAACGCTAGGTCTATAGCCCTAGCTGCTAGTGCCTCAGAGATGCTATACGGCGCACTTTCAGCATTCCTTGACACTAGTGCTAAAACTATATTCCTAACTATAGTAGAGAGATAATGGTGATCCGGTAAACCTTTGCAGCAAGCGCACGGAATTACCGTTGTAGCATTTCAATCCAGAGAAATCCTAGGTGTCGTATTTATATTTTCCCAAAGGAAGGCTAGTGTAGATTTTAGTGTGAAACCATAATCAAGAATACTATACGTTGTATGAAAGGTAGACCAATGTTCATAACAGGGGTAAATAATACGGTTTTTATAATAGTGGACACACACACAGATAGATGTCTCTCAAATGGGGAAGATGAATGAAGCATAAAGAATAAAAGAATAAAGAATAAAAGAATATCCTACAGGAGCAATGATCCTAATACAGCTAATATCTAGATAGTGGTTAGTCATACAAATACATGAGTCAGAGATAGAGCTGTGTTTGTGATGGATCGAAAGACCACCGGCCGCTGGTTTGCCAGCGAGATGGGTGGTAATTTAGACTCCTACACCATAGCCGAACGTGGGGGGATTACGAGGGACGGACAGGGCTGTCACCACCTGCCGCCTACCCCCTCATCCGTGGACTATAAAGTGCAATCACCGGCTACCCTATACCCGAGCACCATGCCCGCATATAAAATAGCTACCCAAGCCCCCCGGGTCTCTCACCCTACGGATGAACAAGTAAAGAACTTGGATGTTATGCGATGAACCACCAACCCGCACACAACTCTATTCTTAATCATCTAAGTGTATGAACGGTTAAGAACAAGGCTCTATATGCTAAGAACATGATATGAATACTATGAACTAGTAAACATATCATGAACAAGGCATATGAACTAGAGGTCCTATGTTCTATGATCTAATCACACAAACTAGTACCTAGTTCATCTACACAAACTAGTACCTAGTTCATCTAACAAGATCATAGCACTAGAACTACACTCTAATTCTAGAACATAGCTATATTGATAAAAAGAGAAGAAGAGCATAATGAAAAGAATAGTATTCATACCAAAAGTAGCCAAGATGTCTCCTCCTCTTACAAGTTGAGCCTTGCTCCTCTACTACTACTAAGAATAAAGAGAAAAGTGGAGAGGTACACTTGAGAGTACAAGTGAGAGGTGTAGTGTGTTGTGTGTTGTGTTTTGTGTGTGAAATGAGGAGCTCCACCCCTACTTCTATACTAGCTTGAGGTCGGTTCGTGGCTGAGGTGAGTAAATGCCTGGCCAAACCGCCTCTACAACCGACAAAGGGAACCGCCAGAGAAGATTGGGCCGGGCCGGCCACCGTGGGGGTAGGCCGCACTCGGTGCGGCCGCACCAGGGGGTGGGTCCCCTCGGGCCCAGCCTTGGCCCACTGGTCCTTCTCTTCTTCTGGATCTCTCCCCCATTGGTTGTTTAGCCCAGTTGACATCTTGAATTTGGGCTTTGCTTATTTGTTGAAATACGCCTTGCCGGAAGGCGCATTCTCGTGACCTTTTCCTCTATTTTTTTGCATGTTTCCTGTAAATCAATAATTCTCCAATACAAGTGGAAATAGGTCAATAGTAAAGGTATATATGAATATATCTATGATAATTTTCCCTTTTTGGATAATAGTTGGTGGTTTAAAGTGTGTCGTAATTACCGCCAACAAAATCCCCCCTAAGCTTACCCTTTGCTCGTCCCTCGAGCAAAGCTAAGAACTTGGTTGTTGATCAGTAGTTGCTACAATGCCGATTATGTTTCACAAGTGCTAGGATTATAACAAAGTTTTCTCCCTTGATCTAAATAGATTGGTTTTCATACTCATCCCTTTTTACTTGTCACTTGTGGGGCTTATAGCTATCACTTTATCTTTAGGTTGGTATTTTAGCAAGAGAGGTAGACATAGATTTTGTATACATTCTATTCTTTTGAATTGCTTCTTCACGGAGTTTTGTATTTTTGTATGAAGCTCAAAGTCAAATGATTAGATCTTAGCAAATTACCAAGCTATACACATTGATCGGAAGAAAAGTTTATTATGTTTTTTTTGAACTTCCTATGTATGACTATCTCTTTTCTGTCTTTCTGAGAAGTGGGGGCTATCTCTCTGGCGGGTACTTTTTGTACCCATTTTTTTTCGCTTCGGTCGGGTGTCTTTACACCCCTTGTTTTTTCTCTTTTTTTTGGCACACACCTTTTTGGTATGGCATCTTTTATTGGCTCATGCTTCTTTGGCATGGCATCTTTTTTCATTTTATAGCCCACACTCTCTTTTGACTTCTAAGAGAAAATCAATACATAGAGAACAAAAATTGATTTTCACTGTGTGTGTGAATTCCGATCATAGGTGCATAACAAAGCAATCTACTTTAGATCATATAAAAAGACTTTGATTTTTATTTAATTTTTAAGACTCCGGTATTCAAGCTTTTCTTAGAGTAAGATTGTAATAAACTCTTAGTCATACCAAATCAAGTTTAATACCATCCCTAGACTAGATCAAGCTCTATACATCCCACTAAGTTTTTAAGTTTCTAGAATGAATATTTCAAAACTAATAAACTTAAATCTTGGAAGAAGACTAAATCATAAGCTAGGCAACAGATGAATCATAAGAGGCAGAGCAACTTTTCATCATTTTAACACGGAAAACTATGCATAGCGTAATTCACATATTTGGAGTGGAACTCATTCTCATCATTTTTTTTCTTTTTTTAGTATTATTATTAATTTTCTTCTTATTATTATTATTGAAAAGTGAGGGAAGTATTACCTTTATTCGGGGTCCTCCCCAAGCCTGGCTTAAACCCTATATGTTAGTAAAGATAATCTCTCCCAAAAGGTTTCATACTAGTCATGTTTTTTTCGATATTTTAGTAATGTTAGTAGGATAACTTACCAAATTACCTTTTGGTAGAGGGCTCTCCATTTTGAGTCTAGGGAGCAGGACTCTTCTCCTTGTCTTTGATTTTTTAAGAAGATGGAATATTCGAGCTTGGAGAAGAAGGCACGAATCTTTGGCACCTTTGGTTGCCACACCATCTTGGTCTTCCTTGATGGTGTGGTGGTGGGCTTTGGTACTGGTGCGGTGGGTGGCTTTGGAGCTTCCTTGAATTTCCACACCTTTTGATCTGTCTTTGGTGGTGGTGAGGGTTTAGTTTTGTTTTTGATTGAGGTTGGCTTGACATTTTTCTGTTCTTGCCTCCCTTTGTTCTTGGTTTTCTTTGGAAGGCCACCCACCGGTAGAGGGTTGATCTCTACTTTCTTGATGCCCTGAGGATTTGGCCCGTCTTGATCTTGATCATCTTGCTTTGCTCTTGTCTGGGTCGGTGTTCAAGCTGGCCTCTTGTTGTGGGCTTTGACTTGCGTGTCTTCTTTTGCTGTTGATTACCGTTCTTTGGTTGCCTTTTGCAGGTTGATGGGTTTGATAGGGGTTTGGAAACTCTTTTTGATTCCATGGGTGTCTGTGTGTAGCCGTTAAATGGGCATTTCACTCTCCATCCAGGGAACTGAAAGTGAATTTGTCCTGACCCCATATAGATAATGGCGTTGGTGGTGTTAAGAAATGGTCTCCCCAGGAGGAGTGGTACGTCATTATCTTCCCCTATGTCCAGGACAACAAAGTCAGTGGGTACATAATCGTCCTGGATGCACACCAGGATGTCTTCGGCCATTCCTTCTGCGGCCTGTACTGACTGGTCCGCCATTTGTAGTTTGAAGTCTATGGGTTGTAAGGGCCTACCGATTAGGTTGTAATATGTCACCTTTGATATGATGTTCACACTGGCCCCAAGGTTATAGTATGCATGTCGGAAGACCATTGGGCCAATCGAGCACTCGATTGTTGGTTGGCCTGGGTCTTCTTTCTTGGTGATGAATGGAGGGTCCGGAAGATACCCGTTATAGACTGAAGGCTTACCAGGCCTTGTGGTGACCACTTTGACAGATTTGAGGGGCGTTTCGGGTTGTCCCGATTCTTCCTCATTATTGGGAGGTAGAGCAGCAGTTATCTGAGCTAATTGAGTTTCTAGCATCTTATTAAAGCTCAGTTGATTTTTAACAGCTGAGGAGAGATTTTCTATTTTTGTATTTAAGTTTTCAAACATTTTATCATTATAAGATATTTTTTGTTTAAATTTTTATTTATTTTTGCTTGGTCAAATACCAAGTCTTTCAAGGAAGGTTGGTTTGAATTATAATTGGAATTGAAGTTCGAATTACCTCCTTGTTGGCGGGGTTGATTATTCCGGTACCGCCATTATTTTGTTGGCGATATAATTCTTCTTTGTTGTTGTTGATGTAGGCGGCTCCTTCACGGGTTTCGGGGCGATCATTCCCCCGAGTGGCCAACATTGCCACTGCACTTCACACGTCATGTGTGAGTCTATAGCCTGGACGTGGCCCTTCTTCATGGCATCTTTTTCATGGGCTCTTTCGTTCAATCTCTTGAGCAGTAGGTCTATTTTTGCGACAAGCATATCTGCCTCCTTGACAGTATGCATGCCTTTTTGTTTTTGTGACTGGGACCTTTCCTCCCCTCATCCTTGATTGGACAGGATTTTCTCGATCAGGGCTTTTGCGCCAGTGATAGTGAGGGAGAGGAATGCTCCTCCAGCTGTAGCATCAAGATGACCCTTCGACATGGGGATTAACCCCTCATAGAAGATTTATAGGACCATCCAATCTTCTATCCCATGGTGTGGGCAGGCTTGAATGTAGTCTTGCAGCCTGTCCCATGCTTCGGGGATGTTCTCCAAGCTGCTTTGCTGGAACGATATGATCTTCCCTCTAAAGGCAGTTGTTTTGCCTAGAGGGAAGAACTTCGCAAGAAACATCGCTGAGCACTTGGCCCAGGTGTCAACAGCTTCCCGGTCCTTGTAGAACCACTGTTTCGCCTTTTCCATGAGGGAGAAGGGAAACAGACGGAGGCGGATGGCCTCCGGTGCGACGTCTTTTATGACGATGGTGTCGCACAGCTCCAGGAACTGTTGGAGATGAGCGTTGGCGTCCTCACTCGGCAAGCCGCAGAATGTGCTTGCCTGCACCATGGTGATGAGACCGGTGCAAAGTTCAAAGTTCTTATCACCAAGGTTGACAGCGGGCCTAGTGGGCACGTTGGCAACATTGGGGACAGAGTACTCGTGGAGTGACTTTCCGGCCATAGCGGTGATCTCGGGTGCGGAAGTGACTAGTTCGGTTGTCGGTGAAGTACTTGAAGAAGAAACGGTATGAGACCGAGTCTTTTTCAAGATAGCCTCTGGATTGCTGGTGAAGTTTTCCGGTAGATCGAACCCAGTCATACACTATCTGTTTTCATCCACAACAGGAGAAAACAAGAAATGGTTATCCCTTATGAACAAAGGCTACTTTTATACAAGTATATTATCCAATTTTATGTTATCATATAAAATCTTTCCTAGCCTTCCCCGGCAACAGCGCCAGAAATGCTTGTTGGCGTTTCTTAGCGCATCACTAGGGTTGGACCCCTGATGACCACGCTAGAAATACGGTTGATATTCCTTAACATCATTACTGAGAATAGAGGTAAGTCTATCCCCGGTAACGAGTAAGAAATGCTTGGAGTGATGTACCTCAGCTACCATATCACTAGATCAGCCATGGCACTGAGGCACACCTCACCAGTTATTCTATTTTCTGCTACTAGTGATATACCTTTGATGATAGTTTCAGAACAGTCTGGCACGGGCACTGTGGCATACCAAAACTATTCTTACCTCCATCAAGAGAGTTATATCCAAAACTATTCTTACCTCCATCAAGAGAGTTATATCCTAATAACGCTAGGTCTATAGCCCTAGCTGCTAGTGCCTCGGAGATGCTATACGGCGCACTTTCAGCATTCCTTGACTCTTGTGCTAAAACTATATTCCTAACTACAGTAGAGAGATAATGGTGATCCGGTAAATCTTTATAGTTTTGGATGTGAATCCGCAAGCGCACGGAATTACCGTTGTAGCATTTCAACCCAAAGAAATCCTAGGTGTCATATTTATATTTTTTCAAAGGAAGGCTAGTGTAGATTTTAGTGTGAAACCATAATCGTGAATACTATACGTTGTATGAAAGGTAGACCAATGTTCATAACATGGGTAAATAATACGGTTTTATGATAGTGGACTGTGGGCAGAACCGCCCAAATTAATACACTCACAAGAGTACTTATCTTTCATTAGACGCTAAGTACTCAAGAGGGCGCACTAGTTTAGATGATTCCGTCGAGCACACCCAACGGGAGAACTCGAAAAATCCACAGTTTTCATCAGGATCACAAATAAGGGAGTAAAGCTTACAACAATCTTGCATTTATTACATCTCAGGTTCACACTTGATCAGAGTATTATATAATAGCGGAAAGGATAAATACAGTGTAGCAAAATGAAAGTTGATTCATTTTAAACTTAACCGATGTATCTTGTACACTTGATCATTATTGCAGCGGAAATAAACATTTATTCAATTCATGACTAACCATTTAACATGATGATAACATTATAGAACTTTTCTTTATAAAAACATTTGGTGAAGTTGAAAATAAAACTATTATCGCAAGCGTAATTGGAATTCCTCGCCGAGCCCACCGGGAGGAATCCACACCCAAAGGTCGGCTAGCTAGTATCCACATTGTTACACCGCAAATGGGGAATAAAACCCTGAGTACTCAATTGTACTCAGCAAGACTTACCCGACAGGAGAAAATAAAATGACTAAGGAATATGCAAGGCTGTTTGGCTTGCTGGGTTTATATTTGCAGGGAGCATTACTAATAGTGCATCCTTATATTCAATTTTAGTAGCCATGATTAATTCATTAGCTAACCATTCTAGGTGAGCACCTGAACTACTTTTAAGCAAGTGGTAAGCAACCAGAACCTCTTTTATCCATCTTTCATGTTCCATTTCTTACTACGCTGCCAGAATAAAGCCCTCATCGTTACCGTTCAAGAACGGCGATTCGCGAATCAATGTGCCTAGCTGGGTACCCCGAGACACACTCCTCATCTCGCATCCTAGACACACAGACAAGAACAGCTTGCTTTTTTCTTGCAGGGACTCCGTGTCCCCGTCCTAGCTGGGACTCCAAGCCCCCAACATTACCGGCCCGGCCGTAATGCGGTGCAAGGACCTCCAACCCAAAAAGAAAATATATGTATGCACCACCCTATCTGATCGGTCCGGATGGAGCCGGAACCCAAGACAAGAGAGAGCAAGCCTTCCGAGCTCCCATAAACAAGTATGTGTTCGGGATAAGGGGGTCTGTGACTTGACCTTCAACCCTTAGCAACGATCGGTCCTTAACCGACACAAAGGCGGGACAAAAACGCAACTGAGCCTCGCTGCATTTGCCCAACAAGCCCAGCGCCCATCCACGGTCTATAATCTTGTCCCCGCCCGGTCTCCATTTATTATCCATATATAATCTATATGATAGTAACATGATAGTAATAATAATAATTCTATCTCTCGGTGGAAATCACTCGACTTCTACCCAAGCAACTTTGTAGCATAGCAATCTACACGATCCTATCATTCTAGTAAGACTCATAGGATGAGGGTATTTATGCAGGTGGGTTTCATCCAACTCCTCAAAACTTAATGCAACATATATATTGTAAAGTGCAGAATAGTAGAGGTATGAACCGGGGCTTGCCTGGGTAAAAGCATATAACCAAAAGTTAGTATTCCAATTCCATGATACGTCCTTCATGACACCATTTTCGTGCAACACCAAGTCCTTCGGTTGCATCGGTCCATCACCGTTCCTACTATGATGTGCAACGATGCGATGCAGAAATGATGCAATCAATACAAAGGAAACAACAACTCTTAAAATACAACATGTATAAACTATACTAATAGCTAGCTCTAATGGCTAACATCATAAGCTACGTATCGAACTCATAAAACACCGTTCGTGACAAGCCATGATTTCCTAATTATTTCCCAGCCAATTTAATGTATCTTCTAACTAGAGTATCTAGTCACCACCTTAGACTAGCTATTCTAGAGCCACAAAAATTACAGAGAGCACATAATAATACAATGAACCTACTGCATCAATTTCATGACCATAGCTATCCCCGAAGAGCGACAACAATTCACTAACTATTTATTCCGATTAGCATTTAAGTATTACAGAACAATTTAATCACCCTAGGTGCAGCAAATAAACATATGAACAAATTACACTTCCAGATAGGTCATGATTTTAGGAACCTAACAAAATTAGTTTCACTATTTTTTGGACACCTACACGATTTTATATTAATTATCAAAGATCAGCTCGGAATTAAAAGGTAAAGCCATTTCTAATTAATCAAAGAGAAAAGGCCAAACTGGCCCGGCTCGCCCAACTCGGGCTCGGCCGCGAAAAGGCGGCCCGCGGGGGGGAGGCCCGCGTGTCGGGCAAACTTGCAAAAAGACCCCAGGACTTCTACGTATTTGCGCCGACGACCCTGTTTGCACTATTACAACAGAGAGGAGGTTCGCACCTAGCACCTCGGAATTTGTTGTCTTTACAATCGGGAAGTCCCCGAGCGGGGTGCGGTGGCGTGTCGTCGCGGGGACGGCGTGCGGCAGCATCTGCCGGGCCGACGGCGGCCTCGCCGGCGACCACCCGTGGCCGGAAGTCCAAGGCACGGTGGCTCACGCCCGGGGAAAGCTCCGGCGTGGCCTCGGCCGGGCGTGGCATAGCCGGCCACGGTGAACGCCATGGCCGCGTGTTTCGCTGGCGGGCGGCCGTGCCCGGCCAACCAAAGCCCACGGCAAGTGGAGGGAAAGGGTGCGTGACCACCGGGAGCTTGCCGCTCACCTCTCTCAAGGGGTTGGTTGAGGTGGAGGAAGGCCGAGGGCTGGCCGCGCGGCGGCAGGGAGCACGGGCGGCACTACGGCCTGCACGACCGTGCCAGCGGCCCAAGGGTGGAGATAGGGTTTCAGCGAAGAGGCGCAGGGTGGGAAGGGGGTTGAGGCGAAGCTAGGGATGCCACTGAATTGGACTCTAAGACTTCGAATGGACGATGCTTATGGATGCATCGCTCTCGGTCTATCAATGGCCGGTGGCCGGAAAACTCCAAATTGGAGCTGGGCCAGGCACCAATCAAGGCGAGGCGGGGTCGGGTGGACAGGCAACTTGATGGCGGAGCTGTGGACGCGACGAATCAGATCGATTTGATCTTTCCCCGCCGGAATTAATGGCACGCCAAAGCATGGGAGATGGAGACTATGCTCGGCGCGACGCCCTTCAAGCCGAGGCGCAGGACTGCAACCGGACGTGACTCCGAGGCGACGGCACCGAGCAGCGGAGTGAAGGCGAGGCAAGGAGACGTCCAATCGTCCAGTGATCGGACCCAGCGGAGCAGTGGCGTGCGGCGTGACGAGACGCGAGAAGCAGGCGACACTGCGGCGGCTGCGGCTACATCGGACGCGAGACGACGGCTCGGGGCAGCATTGCGACGTGGTGTATGGTGGTGTCCGGCTCGGTGGGCGTGGCGGCTAGCGGCGTTGGAGCCCGAAGCTGTGCGCGCCCGCTTCACGGGAGGGGTGAGCCGCGGCGGTGGCGCCTGATGAGCAGCAGCGAGGTGAGTGTGGCAGCGGCCGGGCAAAGCAGCAGCAGGCTTGCGGCACGGCCACATGGTGAGGAGCAGCAGGCGGCCGAGCGGCCGGCAGCGGCAGCGGCGGCTTGCCAGCCAGACGGCGGGCGGCCAACCACGGCCGCTGGGCGTGCCGCTGGCTAGCAGCCAGCAGCCTAGCCGCGGCTATGCCAAGGCAGGCCACGCCCAGAGCGAGCCCCGGAACGTGGTGACCGCGGCCACAGGGCCAAACGACTAGAACTAGTGCCATGCACGATTTTTAAAGTGTCGATTAAAACTAAACCAGCTCGATTAAGAGCAAAACAACGTGATAGAGCTTAAGAGGGAACTTAGGGCTCTTATGCAAGGCATAATCATGTACCTCCGCAGGCTAGAGAGAAAGATAGGGAGTTGGCAAGCTGGGTTCGTCAGTGATGTCGCTGAGCTCGGACAGAGCGTGAATAAAGCCAAGGTAGCGAGATTTCAAGGTGTTTTGGAGCAAGATACAGCGGACTTAGGACGCACCAAAACCCAAACCGAGCTTTCCTATTTCTTAATGGTACTTCTAAGTTTCAAGTAAAGCAAAAACCTATACTTACTTAATAACCAAAATGCTCAGAACATTAATGCCAAAGTTGCTTTGTCAAACGATTTCTCGACAAAAATTTCTAAGCTGAAATCTATTTCAAATTGCATTTTCGAGCTACTGAAAAGCCTTGTTAACAAAATTATTTTGCAGAGACACAAACTGCATTGCAACCTACAAAGTTCATACTTTAATCTTTATTTAGGTGTCACATACTTGTTCTATATTAATTTTACTCAATAAAAATTGATCTTGAACCTTAAGTGATATAAAAGGGCAATTAAAACTAACTTTTCTTTAATGATTTTATTGGCATTTCTAGGTTACCAGAAATCATCTGCACACTTCAACACATGCCTTAACACATAAACACAATGCTCACGAAAAGATTTGGCTAGTGATTAAGCGCGTAACACCGGGGTGTTACATGGACACACACATAGATAGATGTCTCTCAAATGGGGAAGATGAATAAAGCATAAAGAATAAAAGAATAAAGAATAAAAAATATCCTACAGGAGCAATGATCCTAATACAGCTAATGTCTAGATAGTGGTTAGTCATATAAATACATGAGTCGAGATAGAGTCGTGTTTGCGATGGATCGGGAAGACCACCGCCCTGGGTCCGCCCGGCGAGATGGGTGGTAATTTAGACTCCTACACCATAGCCGAACGTGGGGGGATTACGAGGGATGGACAGGGGCTGTCACCACTGCCGCCTACCCCCTCATCCGTGGACTATGAAGTGCAATCACCGGCTACCCTATACCCGAGCACCATGCCCGCATATAAAATAGCTACCCAAGCCCCCGGGTCTCTCACCCTACGGATGAACAAGTAAAGAACTTGGATGTTGTGCGATGAACCACCAACCCGCACACAACTCTATTCTTAATCATCTAAGTGTATGAACGGTTAAGAACAAGGCTCTATATGCTAAGAACATGATATGAATACTATGAACTAGTAAACATATCATGAACAAGGCATATAAACTAGAGGTCCTATGTTCTATGATCTAGTCACACAAACTAGTACCTAGTTCATCTAACAAGATCATAGCACTAGAACTACACTCTAATTCTAAAACATAGCTATATTGATAAAAAGAGAAGAAGAGCATAATGGAAAGAATAGTATTCATACCAAAAGTAGCCAAGATGTCTCCTCCTCTTACAAGTTGAGCCTTGCTCCTCTACTACTACTAAGGATAAAGAGAAAAGTGGAGAGGTACACTTGAGAGTACAAGTGAGAGGTGTAGTGTGTTGTGTGTTGTGTTTTGTGTGTGAAATGAGGAGCTCCACCCCTACTTCTATACTAGCTTAAGGTCGGTTCCAGGGCTGAGGTGAGTAAATGCCTAGCCAAACCGCCTCTACAACCGACCAAGGGAACCGCCAAAGAAGATTGGGCTGGGCCGGCCACCGTGGGGGGTGCGCCGCACACTCAATCCGCCGCACTGGGGGTGGATCCCCTCGGGCCCAGCCTTGGCCCACTGGTCCTTCTCTTCTTCTGGATCTCTCCCCCATTGGTTGTTTAGCCCAGTTGACATCTTGGATTTGGGCTTTGCTTATTTGTTAAAATACGCCTTGCCGGAAGGCGCATTCTCGTGACCTTTTCCTCTATTTCTTGCATGTTTCCTGTAAATCAATAATTCTCCAATACAAGTGGAAATAGGTCAATAGTAAAGGTATATGTGAATATATTTATGATAATTTTCCCTTTTTGGATAATAGTTGGCGGTTTGAAGTGTGTCGTAATTACCGCCAACAAGTGGTAAGGACAGAAACACGCGAGGCCTAAGGTCATAGGTTCAAGCCCCCGTGGCCGACATGTGAGGTTGGCTCAAAGTACTGGCCAAATCTGATTAATATTATTGAAAATGAAAATTAGATTCACCGTATCCACGGAGGAGCATGCATTTTTCATGCAATTTTTAATGTTATTGAAAATCAGATTCACCACAAAGAAATTAAACCGAGACTTCTAGCAGAAAGTAAAGCACTAACATTTCCAATTGCATGTCTAAGTAGGATTCCACGAGGTTGGGTGGGACGTGTCACTTGTGGTCAGGCAAGCTAGGACTCTTCTAGGGCTGTTAAATGAGACATATGGCCATAATAAGTTTACCTCTATAGATATACACAAAGAACCAAAGAAAGTTCAAAAACCCAAATGCACTCAAACACAATCTATGACGTAGAGCTGGTTTATAAAAAAAAAAATGGACAGTGGTTTCATATTTTTCTGTGGTTGTATGAATTTCCTAAGTTACTACCAGCTTCATTTCTAAGCTAACAGCTATGTCAGAAGGGAAATTAACATGCAAGGGTTTTGAAGAGCTGCTGGATGGTGAAGCCTTGTTGAAGTTTTTTTTCTACCGTTTCTTGTTTGAATAATAAATATGTATTGACTGCAAAGTTCGCTGATGTTTAAAATGTCCTGGCCAATAAAAAAATACTAGCAGGGTGAATGAATGCATCATCTTCCATATGGTGAAATGGCTCCCCTGAACAATAGTAATAGTAGACGCGGAGCACACCAACGTTGCAGATCAATAGTCCAGCTACGAGCATAACTAGTACTATTGTGTCAACTTTATGGTGGTGGTGCATCTAAGATCTAAACAAGAAGATAGTAGTAAAAGGTGTAAGTTATTGAATACATATCCATGTTTACGACTTAATTACTAGAGAATATATACAGTCATGCACTGATCCGTACTGCTCGGTGCTCAGAGACATAATCAAAACTTTGAATTAAGAGGGGGGGAGGGAGGATAATATAGAGACATCTCGTAATTATAACAAATATATATAAGTATATATTCAATAATTTTCTAATATTTTTATATATATTTAGTACTCATAGCAAAAAGATATAATATTATTAGCAAAAAAGTGAAACTATAATTTTTAGCTATGTAATTGAATTTTTTTACATATATGAAAACAAAGTTATTGTTCTTAGGGGGGCATGGTCCCCTGGTTTTTCACCTCTGTCGGTGCTGGTGCCGTCGAAGGCGTCGCAGCCTCTGTTAGGCACCAACAACGGAAGCACCGCGTCGTCGTTCATCACCAGCCTGACATTAGGTTTTCGCCGTTCATCACCAGCTTGACATTAGGTTTGCCAGCGAAAAATTTCCTGTGAGTCTCGCACCTAAGGCCAGCAGCACCCATTTCGGCAGAGGAAGCACCCCCATTCATGTTCACCACCACCGCCAACAGTTTTTTCAGCCAATTGTGGCACTCTACCGCGGATAGGTCTGGATCTCATTGGGCCATTGAGTAGAGGGATTCCCTCACCACCACTTGACCTGTGCCGAAGTAAACTCTCGGCAATGGAGCGACTGCCTTGTCGACGAGGCTACAAGCCCATAACGTAGCTCATCGTAGCGTTCAGCCGGTTGTGGGGGGGGCCGAGGCGTAACCATGGGCCCCCCCCAAATGAACAATGAGAATTTTGTAATATGTGTAAAAATTCATTTGCATAGTCCAAAAATTAGTATTTCACTATTTTGTTAATAATATCCGGGTTGTTCGGTTGGTCATATAAGCCTGCTGATTAGACAAGCCGACTGATTTATTGTGAGAGAAAAATACTGTTCGAACAACTGATATATTCGGCTGATAAAACAAACAAACATGACGAATGTGTTTTCTCGCTATGATGAAGTATGTAAAAAAAATTGAAAAAACTTTTAGACGTATACTCAGATTGATCGAATCCTTTTTGACGCAGCAAAGTGAACTTGCCATCTAGGCGATGTACCTCGCTCTCTGGCGGTACACCGTGTAAGTGCCAGACCTGCAGAGGTCGCGACATACATGATCTCCAATAAGTACACCTATACACCGTACGCTACTGCCACCAACGGCGGGTTGATTGTCGCAACTAAAATGACACAGACAGTTTCATCAAATTAAAATGACACAGACCGCCTGCGCCGGCCATGACCATGCATGATGGCAATATGTACACTGTCTGAGCTACTGTGAGCTGCTAGCCCGTACTCCATCTAAACGTGGTTTGGCTGAGTGGAAGAGACTAACGGCCCACGGCCGGCCATCAGCAGCAGACCTTGATCGATCAGATGATACAGGTCAAGGCCTCTTGACATCACGCACCATGCATATCACCGCCTGTGGCTGTGGGCTGCGGAACGTCGGCGGTGGAGGCGCGCAGCGCGCATCGCGCATCCATGGCGTCCGCCGTCCGGCGGTGCGCACCAATAACTTTCGTAGCTAGACTAATCATCAGTACGCATGCAGTCACTGTGACGCCGTGGTCACGCACGTTAATTCGTCATAGTCGCATCGCAGCCGTACGCGGATATGCCTCGCTCATCGCGCCTGTCAGCATGCATGCATGCCCCAGCTAGCACGGCCACCGCCTGCGGTACTGCTGCATGGTCCTGCACACAAGACACCCAGCGGCAGCAGCAGCGGCGTCCCACCAGCTGACCAGCAGGACACACGTCGGAGGAGTGGTACGTTTGCCGGTGGGCTGGTGCACCGGCCGGCGAGCGCGTAGGTCATATAGTAGCTGGTCATCATGCCATAACTCCCGGCCGCTTTCGATCGAGAGCGTGCACGGTCAGTCTCTTGGCGCGTACGCAATCTAATCTAGCTACAGTCTCCTCTGTCCTGCGGCTCCCTATGCATGCATCGGATCGAGCGATTCGCCCATCGATCGAGCCAGCACCACCAATGCATTGGGATCGCCATTCACTGATTGGCGCAGTACTGCAGTTATTAAGAGGGCTGCGACTAGAGCACATGCTGCATTCACGATGCTACACCGAACATTTCTACTCATGCTGTTGGACTTGTCATATAGGCTGATTAAGCTGATAGATAATATAAGTCGATTATTTTGCTATGAGAGAAAATTATAGTTTGAACAACTGGTAAGTTGGCTGACAAGACATACATGTACTGTACTGTACTTGTATACCACGATCGATCAAGCAAGTGTGCATTCGATCAAGATCGAATGTTGCTGTCTTTTAATGAAGTTAAAAGACGAGGGCATTTTGCATGGAACCGCCTGTGGAGAGTCATTACCATAGGTGGTCCCATTTCCACCTGGCCTCTGCGTGCGGGTATTCGGCGCTGGAAACGCCTGTAAAAATGGATTATGGTTCTGTACTAGTGTGCCCTTGAACTCTAAAAATAATGTAGTAGTAACTGTCGTTTGCGCAGGTGTAAGCTTCAAGTTTGGTGAGCAGCTGAATCCGGGCACTCGATTTCCCAGCTGAATCCGGGCACCCGGCCGGCAAACTCACGGATTGGGGGATGGATGATGATGCACGTCATGCAAACCTACACTACACCATACAGTACTGGCTGCAGCCTGCTGAGGTCAAGTAAGGTCCTCCGGTAGAGTATATAGTATATACTATTCGATCCTCCTGGATCCTGGTCCTGACGTGCGAAAACACAGTACTGTTTCTGTCGCATTCGTTTGCAATTTTTTTTTGGGAGAGAATGTGTCATATAATATAAATGTGATCGATCATTGGTACGTGTTAGGTCTGGTGGATATACTGTACTGTACTGCAGAGCATTTATGTACTCGATCGATCACGACGTAATCAAACATGAAGAACCGCAACACCCGGAAGTCCACTAGTATAAAAATTATTTTTTCTGGCACCTTGTTTTTTTTTCACAGACGGTTCACAATTTCATGACGCTAGTAGAAAAAATTCTATAGGCCCTTCAAAAGATCCGTCTGTGTAAATATATTTACACAGGCGGTTCTCTTAACTTAACCGTTTGTGTAAACTGTCCATTTACACAGGCGGCTAAGCCGCCTGTGTAAATGGCATTTACATAGGCGGTCCTCATTGTAAACCATCTGTGAAAATTGCAGTTTTTACACAGGCAATTTGTATAAAGAACCGCCTGTGTTAATTGTATTTACACAGGCGGTCCTCATCGTAAACCGCTTTGTGTTAATTGTATTTTTTGAGTTTTTCAAACTTCCTCGGATGGAAAAACTCCTAAAATAAAAGTTATAGATCTCGAAAAGTTATAAAATTTTGTAGTTGACAAGTTTTTCATTTGAAGTCATCTTTTTTATAGAAAACTACGACCGAAATTTTTAAATTTGAAATTCAAATTTTGCAAATGACCTCGGATGGAGAAACACTCTAAATGAAAGTTGTAGATCTCGAAAAGTTATGAAACTTTATAGTTCATCACTTTTTCTTGTAGATCTCGAAAAGTTATGAAACTTTATAGTTCATCACTTTTTCATTTGAATTCATTTGGACCCTCAAATATTCAATTTTCCGTTGGGTTTGTATAATATATGGGGAACAAAAATGAGATATAGTCATAAGTGAGTGTGTGTGCAGTGGTAAGGGAGGGATCGCGCGAGGCTGAGGTCGCGGGTTCGAATCCCGCCGGCCGCATAGCGCGCGATCTTACTTGAAAAAATGCGCGACTTTGCGGCTAAGTGAGGTGGGTGCCTCTTCCGGTTTCAAAAATATTTTTTTTGTCTTTTTAAAAATATTTTTTTGCTATTTTTTCATGTTTTCTAGGCAACGATTTTTACAGGCGGCTCATAATCCATCGTCTATACCGTGGTCGATTTGTGCGGCCCCCGCGGTACGGGTGGTGGGCTGTGCTGCCTGTGAAGATGCTTCTACTATCGCCTATAAAAATATTTTCTGTACCAGTGGTCAGCACTCAACGGCAGGTTACATGAACCACGCACTGCTGCTGCTTACGAGGTTCAGCGTGTTTATTTCTGTAGGTAGACTGGTAGTGGCCTGTTGGTGCGAGCTGGTCACCACAGTAGCTACCAGCTTGAACTGCTACGCTACATGGGAGTATAGCAGTAGGCGTGGTGACCACGGGCGGACCAGCAGGCTATTTTTGTTTATTAGTTGAAGGTTCCAGCTCCCAGACAAGGATTGTTGGTGTGTACGTGTATGTGGTCGATCCTTCGCTGATCAGCACGAGTAGGGATGTCCATAGGTAAATTTCCATTGGATACACGCCGCCATGGTCACCTTCGGCTTGCATTGGTGCTATGTCAGAGATCCGAACCTGGATCTCCAACGGCAGCAGAGCCCTCGATATAGTTTGATGTTGGGCCAATATAAGTGGAAATGTGTGTTACCACAGGAATCAACTAGCAGTGGATCACAAACTGTTTACAGTATGAATCATAGTGTTCTAATACAAGAACTAGATCCGAGAGGGAGAGAGGTGAAACTAGGGTTACAGACCAGAGTCGATGGGAGCAGCAGGAGTAGTGGAAGAAGTGCCGGTGGTGGCGAAGCCTGACGTGATCCAGTGCTGGTGATGACGGCGATGGTGACTTCCCGCCGCTGGCAGCGCCCTCTCACTGATCGGATTAGGGTTTCGGTGAGGAGTGGTGGCTCAGGTAAACCTTGTGATTTGAGTCCTGGTTGCCCCACCTCCTTTCCTTTATATGGCGGCTGTGCGACGGTGGGTCCACCAACCATGAAAGTATTGGGCGCCCTCGATTAGGGCGCAAATCGAGGTCTAGTTCGGCTGTTGGGTTGGACTAGAGGGAATCATTGTAACAATGTATATTTGGACCTTCATGTATTTTTTTACCCATGGGTTAACGGATACGAAGATTACAAGAATGTTCACCTGACGGGTGAAGGTTCATTTCTAACTAGAGACCCAAGGTTCTTTTATCTATGGGAAGGAGTGGCTTACCTAATTTCCAGATCGATCTCTTTTGAACACTGACGAATGGAGAGGAGTATATATACTTGGGTGACAAAGAAGATTACATTGAGAGTACAGAGGAGTAATATACTTCGGTTTCGATGACAAAGAAGATTACATGTTTTTTTAGAATTACACAGTACAACGCAGACGCTCACAACACGCATGCACACTCATCCTTATGAACACACGCACACAAACCCTACCCTTATGAGCAGCTCCGAAGAACTGAGCCGGCACATCTAGAGATTCCCGTAGTCATCACTATCGTCTCATCGTCAATGGGAATGTCGCTTACCACTTAAAGCGTAACGCCGATAAATCTTAAAAAAATCCCAGAAAAAAAGCGATTACATGTAACTCTACAGACTTGCGGAGCATTTATGATGATTGGGCCTGTGGGCTCGACGAAATCTTCTGTTTACTGGCCTTCCCAGGCGTGAATTGGGCTTATAAGAGGAGGAATCCATGGCCAAGGCCACCGGCACACCGGCACACCGCTCGATGAATTGGGCTCCCTTCGGCCGAAGCCTAGTACGCTGGGATCATGTGGGCTTGCTGTATCCTGTGTCTATTATGGGCTAATCCTGTGGGCTCTTGGGTTTGCCGTTATTCTTTTTTTTATCTGTTCCTGCTGTTTTTTTTTGTCCATTCGTCCCTTTCCTTTGCTTTCAGATTTCAGACCTTGAAGTCTTCCTTCGTTTCATTTGACATTTTATTTTTTTTCTTATCTTATATATGTTCTGGTTCCTTAATTAGCTTCATCCCTCGTTTCCCCTGACATGTTCGTCCCTTGAAAATACATGTACGAATTTCTTAATTGGGCACTACTCTGTAGTCGCATCTTTCCTCTGTGTGTATAGGCTTTATGCCAAGCTCTCTGCTATCTCTCGACGTGTCCACGAAGGATTGACGCATGCGACGTGCGTGCATGTGCATCCCACCGACCCACACTCTACATTGCACTCCCGGACCATACACGCTGCGTGCGTGCATATATGCACACTCTATCTCTATAACCACATTGCAGACCCCTCGTGTGCGGTGTGCCCCGAAAATATGTCAACACCATCAAGGTTGCAACTGCAAGGCACCACCAACACACTGGCAGTTTGGCATGCGCAGCCTCCGCTGTCCCATGCGAAAGCAGCAACGCTTTGGCCTTTGTTGCCGCTTTATTTGCGGGCGGGCATGCATGCAAAAATCTAGGGCACGCGTCGTGTGCCCACGCCAGCAGATGAGCGGACGATCGCCCGCGAACATCGGACGGAAGTATAGCAGAGGATGTCCGACACGTCTCGGCCTGAATGGAGGCGTATCCCGTCACATCGTCCAGTGCAGATGCCCTCCTGTCCCCCATCGCCGCTGCAGCCATCACTTTTTTTTTTTTTTTTTTTTGAGTAAAGCTGATGTTATGGTTTGCCTTTGTACCGATGGAACAGAAGGATCTACAGTACAGATGCAATGCTATGTGCAGTAGTACGATTCACAGGGCACGGAAAAGGCACGGTTAAGCGAGGACAGACAACACGAATCTAGTACCACGGGAGCTAAGGCTAGCTGCGCCTCAGCATCGCCTGATCAGCAGGACACGTATTGTACTACCCGGTTGCTGAAGAAAGCCGATCTCGAGTAGTACGTGCAACTAGCATCAGGATAAAAAGTGAGTGAGATCATAAAAAATCGATCACACAACCTAGCTAGGCAGCGCTGTAAATTCTCGGAATTGTTATTCAGGGGCTAGCAGCTAGCTCACGGCGTTATTTCTTTCCGATGCGTGCATCACGGCTGCATCAGCCTGATGCATGCACAACACCGGCCTGAAATATATACATGCCAAATACAGTGGATTGTCCTTGTGGACGTTCCGGTCATGGGATGCTCTGATGTTCATGCACGATTTGTTCCTTCCGGCTCTACCATTTGCTGCGCGCGACGGTATGTATGTATAAGGGCAGCCAGAATTAAGATGGCAACAGTCGAACCATATCGTAGATATCTACGTGCGTGTATATATATGGATAGAATATATAGAATTATAGATATCTATCTAGGCACGTCAACTCTCCTTTTGCTTATTCCTACGTGCCACCAGCCCCACACCGCCACACACGGTTTATGGCATCAGGGCCGCGTCACCGTGACGCTCCGGGGAACTGGCCGAGCACGTCGCTGTCCACTGCATGCGCGCACTCCATGGACCCTGGTGGATCGTTTTCTCGGTGTGCCCAGCATCGATTCCCCTCGCAAATAATCCTGCATTGCCGGCCGGTGGTGTTTGCCGCACAATGGCCCGGCTGTCACCGTCACGCTTTAATTTTTTTTTCCCCGTTAACGTACCCACATTACTCTGCTCTCTGCTAGCTAGTGTTGCCTGTGTAGTATACTAGTATAGCCCGTATAGCTACCTGATCCTGTTGCATGCATGCGCACTCTCAAATATACAGTACGCGCGGCTGCTGAGATGGTCTAATCAATTTGGCTGCAATACGACTCGATCTAGGCCTTGTTTAGTTACACGCAAGTTTCACTGAAAGTTGCAAGTTTTTCCACTCTCTCTCCATCACATCAATTTCTACCCGTATATATGGGCATTAAATGTTAGTGAAAAAAAATAACTAATTACGCAGTTTTTTTTGTTGTAAATCACGAGACGAATCTTTTTAATCCTAGTTGGGCCACGATTGGACAATATTTGTCAAATACAAACGAAATGCTACAGTTGCAACTTTTTTTCCAACACTTTTCATCTAAACAAGGCCCTATAGAAGTTTTTTGGATCGCGTAGCCGGCTGCATCGAGAAATCGACTGTCGGAAGCGGCGTGCACTTCGGTGCAAATCCAAAGGTTCGACAACGGCGCGTCGGCCGGTCGCACGCGGCCGGCCCACGCGCGAGCGAAGAACGAAGGCGTGGACGACGCGCGCGCCGCCGTGTACGAGGGGCGCCGGGCGCTCATAGCCGGCCGCGATGCGATGCGCCCGTCCGATCCGCGCATGCCAATGGCCGTGCGCGCTGCTAGCTAGTTGCCTAGTTGCCTTCCTCCTCTTTGATTTTTACAGTCACCTATACGCACATAGTAGCGTGTCGAGCAGTGAATCAGTGATCCACCGTCATGGATGCTCTAGCTACTTTCTCGTCGGCCGGCCTTTCGCTTCGATTGTGTGATGGGTCTCCGTCGTCGCCGTCCTATACATACACACTTATCACGCATGCGCATTTCATGTCGTGCGCTGCGGTGCCGAAAAGAGCTAGCCGGCCTACCCTGCGTGCTCTAAAGTGCATGCTGCGTTCCAAGCTCGACCGCTACTAGCACGCGGTGACTATATACTCGGTGTGTCTCTCGATGCCACAATGTTCTTCGTTCCTGATGAAGCCAACGTAAGTGGAGCGGACCATGCATATCCGGGCCGACTAGGCAGACTATAGACCGTACCCAAAATCAAAATGGTCCTAAAGGAAGTGCCACGCCCATGCACGTCCCCATCGTCTATGCACGCGGTCCTACTATACAAGTACTTTAGAGTAAAGCAAGACAAGTTTGTTTAATTATTTACGGTATTGAGTGGACTATCAACGTAATAGGCGCTTTTTACTTTCTCCTTTCCTTGACATTTTCTTCTTACTCGCACCGCATGCACGCACGCACGCTGCAACGGATCGGAGCACGCGCTTAGCCGCTTACTATTTCGGAGATGCATGCGATGTGATGTAATCTGCTCCTGCTAGCCAGCCAGTGGAAATCGCAGCGTCGAGCGAGCGAGCGAGCGGCGCTCAGGTCCGCACGTAACGCAAACGTTAGCTGCCCCATGCCGGTCGCTACGGTTCGTTCACCCCGCGCGTCGCTCCAGTACGTCCAGGCGTCCAGCGCTACCTAGCTTATTACCCTCGTCGCCACGCAACAATGCAACGACTCGCGTCGCGCATGCGTGTGCCGAGTGCCGTCCCTCTCGGCCGCCGCATACCGCTGGGAGCCTCCTTTTTGGATGTGAGAGTGAGACCACCGGTATTTACTGCGCGCAGGTCTCGTCTTCTTCGTTCGTCACCGACGCGGCCGGCGTCGATCCATGGATCGGACAGCCTGCTGTGCCGGCCCCCTTCTGCATTCGCTCCGGCGGAGACCACTAGAGCCACGGCATGTCGCATGCATGCACATGCACCACACGGCCGGGCGTCGTCGTCTGATCGAGAGGGGGGAGATGGAAACTAGCTAGAGGAAGGAAAGGAATCTTGCATTGCGTGGATGGAGATGGCCGGACTAGTAAGGAACTAGCGGGCGGAGAGCAAGCGAGCGAGGTCACTGTCGCTCTCTGCTCGATCGCTTGGACCGGCCATGCTGCTGCTGCGGCTACTAGTGGAGACTACGGCAGCTCGTAAGTAGACGTGCTTGGCCAGGCACAGGCACTGCAGTGCCGCGCGCGGCCGGTGGTCGGTCGGTCCTCGATCTCGTCCGTGTCGTTTCTCACGCGTCCGTCCTGCTTGGATAATTGATGTCTACACCATTACCAATTTACCATGCCTTCTGAGTTCTCTCTGACTACACGCCCCGAATTTCCACGCGCGTACTCCAGTATATGCACTTGTTCCTCGATCATGCACACTTCTTGCGTGTGCAGGAGGATTTTTATCACAGGTTATGAGCCGGATCGGATCAGGTAAAAGGTCGAATTATCAAATTTAGTTCAGAATGAGAGGAGTCTTTTGAAATAGCAGAGATCTACATGACTTGTGGCTATATCTAATTTTCTTTCTAATACGGCGAGAGAGCAGAGCTTAGACTTTATTGCTCTGTCAGCAGACCCCCAACGATTCTCAAAAATTTAGGGGAAATTTACTGTTACTAATTATAACTGTAGTTCTATACTCCCTCTGTATAGAAATTAGATATCGTTTTGGACAAGGTTTGAGTTAAACGTTGGGAACATAAATCATAAATAACTTTTTAAGTTATTGAGTTTGCAAATGTGAAAACTATATGAATAGATTTGTCTTGAAAAATACTTTTATTAAAATATAAATATATCATTTTGTGATGAGTATTTTTTAAAAAATATTAAGTTAAAGTTATACTTTAAAGACCGTGTCGCTGTCCTAACGACATCTAATTCCTATACGGAAGGAGTACTGTAGACTCTAGGTGGCAAGGCTTGTGCTGGCTTCGCTACTGTCTGTTAGAGAACACGAAGAGGGATTTTTCCCAGCAAAAACTTAATATGACAATGGACTAAGCCTCATGGTAGGTCAGGGGGCAGTGCTGCTAGGGGTAAATTTAGATGTTTTCGGCATAAGGAGCACAGGAGCACAGAGAGGAGTGTGAATTTTGCTATAAAATTTTGACTTAGAAATAAGGGCGATAGGTTTTAGTGTTTTCTAGTTGTCGTTTATGGAGAAACCCAGCAGGAATTCAAAAAAAAAAAAGGTTTCTAGCGGCTGAGTTGGTACGAGCCTGCAAGAAAAGGGTCCTTGTTGGCTTTTATTACTAACAGGAGACTTTAATATTACCAGGAATCCACGTGACAAGAATAAAGAAAATTTTGACGCTCGTTTACCCTTCTTATTTAGCACCATCATAGATAGATGGTTTGAATTTAAGGGAGATAGAAATGTCAAGTCGCAGGTACACAGGAGCTATTTCCAGAAAGGTGTCCACTTATGAAAGGCTACTAGACAGAGTCCTAGCAAGCATAGAGTGGGAACATATATTTCCTCTCTAGTCACAGTTGATGCCCTGAATTGAGAAATTTTGGACCACACGCCTTTACTCCTTTATACGGGTAATAAAAAAAACAGGTGGTGGACCAATTGATATTCAAGTTTGAATCAAGTTGGTTACTTCAAGAGGGTTTTTCAAGATGGTCACAAAGGTGTGGAACAATGAGAAAAAAGGCGTTAAATCTGTGTAGAAATGGCAAAACAAAACCAGGAGGTTGTGCCAGTTCTTGGGAGGCTAGGATAGGAATGCAAATGGGAAAGTGAGAAAAGAGAAGGAATTGTTCAGGGTGGCCGATGAACTTGATAAGAAAGCGGAAAACCAAGTCCTGTGTCATATATATTTTCTTAGACCACGAAATGAGTGGAAGTGTAACACACGCGGCGAAGAGTATAGTTGGGCTTGGTGGATTGGAGGAGGAGGAGGAGAGGGAGGGGGTGGTGCGGCCAGCCAGGGGCGGTGGCGCGAGCGGCGGTGGCGATCGATGTAGGGGGCGGTGGCAGTGCAGGAGTGAGGGAGAGAGAGCACGAGTGCGGGAGAATAGGAAATAAAGGACTTTCGTCGAATTACTTCTTTAATCTGATTAGATCTCCCTAATATTTATAGTCCCGAATAGACTTTAAAAGGCAATAGATCATTATCCACCCGATGCTTCCTTTACAAGTTAACTTATTCTAAAACTATTTAATAATATCTAAGGTAACTTCCGCATGAAGCGGCGACGACAACGGCAGCCGGCGGCTAGGCTGCGGCTGCGGCAGCCCCCCATGGCAACCCTAGTGGGCCTTGGCCCATGCGTGTGGTAAAAAGTCTTCATTGTACAACCCTCTGTCACAATATACAGTCACGTCCCTGTACTTAGTTTTTCTTCATCCTACGGTAAATAATGATTGCAGTGCTCTATTCAACTACCTGATCAACACCGCTTCTAGACAGACCAGAGAAAAATTATATGTAGGACTAGGACGTATACCTATCAAAATCACTTACCTTTGGTCTGTCTTTGTTAAACAACATCTATGATACCAAAAAAATATTATTAGATTCTTAAACAGTTATGTTTTCACGGTATATCTATTTGATGTTATATTTTTTAATTTACTTTATAATTTTAATTAAACTTAAAATTATTTGACTAAAATTATGATGACTCATAATTTAGGATGAAATATTTACCACCACCGTCGATTTAATTTCTTTCATAGCTCTTCAAAGGCCATGGCAATCATACAGAAACTTTGGCTATGGCCCCCTACGGCAACCCTAGTGGGCCTTGGCCCATACGGTGACAGAAAATCTTCATTGTACAACCCTCTGTCGCATTGTACAGTCCCGCCCTTGTACTTAGTTTTTCTTCACCCTACGGTGAATAATGATTGCAGTGTTCTATTCAACTATCTTATCAACATCGCTTCCAGACATAACAGAGAAAAATATATATGTGGGACTAGGACGTATACCTATCAAAATCACTTACCTTTGGCATGTCTTTGTTAAACAACATCTATGATACCAAATAAATATTATTAGATTCTTAAACAGTTATATTTTCTTAAAATTATTTGACTAAACTTATAATGACTTATATTTAGGATGAAGTATTTACTACCACCGCCGGTTTTCTTTAATGGCTCTTCAAAGGCCATGGCAGTCATACAGAAACTTTGGCTATGGCCCTCTTTACGGCAACCCTAGTGGGCCTTGGCCCATACGTGTGACAGAAAGTCTTTATTGTACAACCCTCCGTCACAATGTATAGTCCTATCCCTATACTTAGTTTTTCTTCACCCTACAGTGAATAATGATTGCAGTGTTCTATTCAACTACCTTATCAACACTGCTTCTAGACAGACTAGAGAAAAATATATATGTAGGACTAGGACGTATACTATCGAAATCGCTTACCTTTGGCATGTCTTTGTTAAACAACATCTATGATACTAAATAAACATTATTAGGTTCTTAAACAGTTATATTTTCACGGTATATCTATTTGACGTTATATTTTTTAATTTACTTTACAGTTTTAGTTCAATTTAAAATAGTTTGATTAAAATTATAATAACTTATAATTTAAAATGAAGTATTTACCACCACCGCCGGTTTTTAATTTCTTTAATGGCTCTTCTAAAGGCCACGGCAGTCAGACGGAAACTTTAGCTACCTTGCAAGTGAGACTGAGAGAGAGGCCACGCCACGGCAAGTCGGCAACAATTAGTAGTAGGCCAGAGTCCAGACTGATTGCTATCTGTGCAAAGTGAAATACGTTGCCGCGACCGTGATGCACAAACCAGGTATGCTGACGGAGTGCCTATCAGTTTCAATGCGAAATTCCAGTTTCGCCGTCGCTTTCGATAGGCGGTCCGCGCGCGACGCGCTGCCCTTTTCTCCCTTTTTTTTCCTTTCATTATTTATTACTTTTTTTTTTTTTTTTTTTTTTTTCACATGCAGCCTACCCATTTGCTTCTATATCTTATCTTAAATATCTCTAATAGTTTTCTATATTTTACTTAGCAAATCTTGTGTTTTACCAGCTCCTAAAAATTATACCAAACAAAAAAAAAGCTCATTTCTAAGATTATCTCTGAGAGTTTGGTAAAAGCACTTGCTATTTTTTTTGGTAAAACTAGAAAATTCATCCTCCAACAGTTTGGCAAATGACTTGACATATTTAGACAAGTTGTCAACGACCAAGCTTCGCTGCGTGCATATATACGTGTGCGTGGCGCCCACGCATTGGCCTGCTTTGCAAGAGTTAGAAGGACATAAATATAATTTTATTTCTGTCTCAGGGTTCTTGATGTAAGTTTTTAAGAGGTGGAAAGACATAACATAATTTTGTTTCTGTCTTAGGGTTCTTCATATAAGTTTGATCCGGGTTTATCAAGTAAATTATGCCAAACTATTGGAGTTTTTTTTCACTTGCCATACGTTTTTAGAGAGTTGCCAAATCACAAGATTTGCCAAATGAATTTTGACAAACTCTTGGAGATGCTCTTTAGCGTAATTCACTTGCCAAACTCAGATCTAACTTACATTAGGAACCTTAAGAGAAATAAAATTATGTTTATGCCTTTCCACCTCTTAAAAACTTACATCAGAAACCTTAAGAGAGAAATAAAATTATGTTTATGCCCTTCCACCTCTCTCCGATATGGATGGATGAACACGGAGTCGAGCACGGATATATGCATGCGCGGAGACTTTTTTTTTGCTAACTTGGGACAAAATAACAACCTAGAACAGGGAACTGTTGGAGAAGATTTTTCTGTTTTTTCCAGAAAAAATGATGGCAACCTGGGATTAGGAACGGTTAGAGTTGCTCAAGTATAATAAAATTCTTGTTCAATTACTTTTATTCAAAATTCTTTTGTAATAATAAGGTAACTACATCTGCTGGAATATGGAAATATTGAAATAACCATAAAGTAAGCCAATATATTGTTTTATATTAATTATTTCTATTGCTACTAGTATCAAACTAACTTACATGATGTGCATTATTTTAGACTAAACTTTTTTATATTCATTCATAATATATTTGTAAACACTATGTTTTTTATAAAATACTAACGTGCATATGATTCTTGATAAGAAAATTTAGCATCTTGATCAATGGAGGAGGTTAGTGCAAACCCGAGAAAAGCATTTGTTGACGGTGGATAACGTCAACATTCATTAGAACTTTAGACACAAGAGGATACATTTAATATACACTAGTCTAGGGTTTTAACCGACAATTTTCACGAGTTTTGCATATTCTATATTTTCAGGGATTATTCCAGAAAAAGCTGAAAAGAGGGATTCAAGCGCAAAATAAACACGAAACTTATCCGCCACGGGAAATATCACGATTGGACTCGGGGAAGACTCTAGAAGACATCCGAAGCAACGGGGGGTGCCGAGGCCGCCAGGTGGGGCCGGCCGGTCCCACCATGGCGGCGGCGGCGGGGCTAGGGTTTGCCCCTCCTTCCGGGAAGCTTCCTCCACCGCATCTCCCGATGCATCTCGGCCCTTGGTTAAGTCGGTTTGATCTGCGGCGCACGTTCATTCCACCGGACTATAAATATGTGGGTAGACCCTCCTGGAAAGAGCCAATTCATTATTCATCAAAGGCCTCAAGCCATCAAGCATCAAGAAGCCTTCAAGTTCATCAAGAGCCTTCTAGTTTATAGTTCTAGTTAGTTAGATTAGAAGTAGAGGAGATCTAGTTCTTCATCGGGATCGAAGCCCCCGGCGCCCACATGCTGGAGCATGGGAGTTCGGTATAGTTCTAGTTCTTTCTTTCTTATTGTATTCATTATTCAGATTAGGGTGACATTATTCTTAATAGTTCATATATTCTTAATTGCAATAGTCATTGTCTACTTCGATTATATGTCTAGTTTAGTTAGTTCGATCTTATTGAATTCATGTAATTGCTCGTATAGCGTTTATCCAAGTGTACAATGGGTAGATGATAGACAATATGTAGACGTGGTGTCTAGATATCTTGTTTGTCTGCGAGTGCACCCTGACATGCCGGGACGTGTGGTAGTCCGCGTAGGTGACAGCTACGTTGGTTCCTCTGTAGTCCACCCTCCGTGTGTAGGACAGCAGGGCACGGTCTCGAAGTTGGATAGTGACTCTGTTTCACATCTTTCCTAGTTGATGCCCCCTTGCATGTGATTATGATATAGGGTTGACTTAGCGATGATTACTAGATGTAATTGCACTAATTAGAGTTATTCATTGATGTAGTTATAGAATTACCTTAGATAATTAACTCCTTAGTTTATCCATTGGCTAGCTATGACTATGACTAGGCAATGCTCTGATGATTATCTATATAATTATGATACTTGATTATGCTATCACCCGTATTTATCTATATTTATCTTGTGACCTCTGCCTGTTATGAGTAGAGTAGATGACATTGGTAATATCACTTATTCATTGTATATACTTTCTTATCAATATAATAGATAGAGTTTATAACAAAGCTTTCCCAGTAGTATAAATATAAATCGACAACCTGGTAGAACTCTCCTAGGTAAAATGCTACAATGGTATAATTATCCGTCCGCTTGCAGAATCTATTTTAGTTTATATTCATATCTCTGCCTAGTCCTATTAAATAATACATGTAAACCTATATTTGCTCCTTAGCATTATAATTAGGGATGACAACTTAATTCATGCGTAGGAATGCTAGTGATAAAGAAGTGGCTAGTTGCTAATGACAAGTTAATTTAAATACCATGCATTTCTAATCTTGTTAATTTGTAGCGACGTTAGAAGTGCCAACAGCAGCTATGGATTTTTTTAGAAAGATTTATTTTGAGTAATCAGTGGTTATTAGGCCTAACAATATCAATATAATAACAAGGTTAGAACAGTTGACCCCTTTCTATATCTGATCTCAAGCTATACCACTGATCTTGAACATTGTGGTATAAGTTTAAACGGATTGTATATAGCCTAAAATACAGATTTTTGAATAAAAATTAAAATAAGCACAAGGGTTTAAATTTAACTAAAGGATAAAAATCATAAAAATTAATAACATCAAATTTAACATTGAATGCAACAAGAGCCACATAACCTAATCTAATGTTTCGCCTAGATATATATGAAGAAACGTAGGCATGTCATGCCAAAAAAGAAAAGTTATATATATAAATATAAAAACATACATAATAACTTATAAGATTAACATGATTAAATTATAGAGTATTGATATGCAGGTTTTATAGTTGTAGATGTATTAACTAACTTTTATAGTCGTGGATATCAAATATAAATTTCTAATGGACTTTTGAGACTGTATAGTGTAATACTCCCTCCGTCCCCCGAATACTGCAACTTCTGGATTTGTGTGAAGTTAAACTTTTTAAACTTTGACCAAATTTCTAGAAAAAATATTAAGATGTATGATACCAAATTAGTACCATTAGATTTATCATACAATGTATTTTCATAAGATACTCACTTTATGTCATAGATATTAATGCTTTTTTTCTATAAAGTTGGTCAAAGTTAAAAAATTTGACTGGCATGGATTCTAGGAGTTACAGTATTCAGGGACGGGAGGGAGTACAAGTAGGAGTGGAAGGAGATAGTTAA